>JAZKJV010001194.1:0-187519 GCA_037367405.1 Ottelia alismoides | reverse complement strand
TACAAGCTATGGTTTGAACAAAGGATCAACACCAAGTTTGATGTGAATTAGAAGGAGTTTATTAGCTCCGTAATCGATCACCATAACTAAGAATACTTGTGAAAACTGATCGGATATGGCTATTTCTATATCCATATTAGCTTCATGTCTACCAAATACGAATATGGATAAGGATATAAGTCGTATAGGAATTTAAAAAAAACATATCCTTAAATACTCAAATATGAATTCGAAAGGGATGTTCATCAGATATGAATTCACCAGAGGTTGATGGGATGCATGAATTTGAGCAAGGAGAAAATAAACTTGGGTTGATAGTTATTTGCTCAACATTATAGATAGAGGGTAAGGAGTATATGCATACGAGCACAAACAACATTATGTGACCATTGTGTTTTAAATATCCTAAGTTCTAATGTGAATATAATCATGGACTAATAAACAATCAAACAACTTTAGCAAAAGGAATCCAACATCACTCAATGGATAGGTTACACAACTCCGAATGACATGAAATGTTAATACAATCTTCATTTTATAGTATAAATCAAGATCAGGATTTGCCATCTAAAAGGGATTGGCGGCGCAGCTTGTTGCTCGTCTCCCAACAGTTTCTTTGTAATATGTCATGATTTAAGAAATTCAAAAGATCAATGTATTTGTTTTATGTTTGAATTAAATATATATTTTTACAAATGAGGCTGCACACAACTATGTGTGGTCATGGCACATTTTCCTTTTTTCTAATAGATATTAGTAATGCATACTACAATAATACTATTTGTATTCAGCTATTCGAATATAAATCCATATCATTTTATTGTTACCATATCCATATACATGTTCGGAAAACTTTTGTAATTGATATCCATATCCTATTCATTTCGATTGATATATATCCTATATTTGGAATTTTTATCGAATAGGATAAATGGATATTCAGCTATATTTGTATCCACTTTCATTGTTATATTGTAGTAGTTAGATCAAACAAGTCAACAGTAGGGGCATTTTACATCAGCCTCATTTGAACTTTCTGATATTGCATCTTACTTGAACAATTACACCTCAGATTTTGCTTGATTTTTAATTTCCATTCCATAGGATGATTTTATTTTTCATAACTTTTTTAGGATTGTAAAAAAAATTGTCCTCTGTTAGCATCGATTTTGTCCCTTTTCAATCAAAGACTCGGTATTTGAGAATGTTCTAATCTTGTATTTTTAAGCTTCTTAAAATTATCAAGAACCATAAAAAATTTAAAAATAGCATTACTTCATAAAAACGACAAATTTTTTTGAAAATTAATAAGCCCAAGCAAATATTTCCAATAATTCTTTTTGTCCTAAGATACAATTTTGCATCTTCTTGTTTGACCGTATAAATTAAAAATCAAAATTGCTTGCATAATGCAGATATTGGGACACAGTTACTAGAATAAAAATCGATAATTAACCAATCAGAGATCCCTCGATTTTCAAACATAGCTTCATTATCTTTCTTATACTCTGATTTTGCGAAGACCATAACAACAATTGTTAACAAAGTATTTGGATTTCATGCATTATTACATGTGTGGGTATGAGAACACATTCATAATAGAAGAAGCTCCTAGTGAATTTGGACTGATGAGACCTTGCTTCACATTGAAACCATTGATTACTAGGTATGCCATTTTTGTAACATTTTATTTTCTTAATAACTAGCACAATTTTTTATGTTGTTAGAGGTGGACATGAAGGAGATTAGATTGTATGGACATCATATGCGAAGGGCAAGGGATACTATGGAGATGAGTTGGACACAAAAAGAACGTCAAGTTTCGTAGTAATCGCTCTCAAAACATTTAATTAATTTCACACCGTATTTTTCAAAAATAAATTCCTTAAATTTGTAGGCGGGTGATTTAGCAACCATATAATTATGGAAATAATATTTGGAGATGGAGAACATTGTCTATATGCATTACTATAATAAAAATGCATATACCTAATATAGTGATCAAGAAATTAAGCTTAAAATTACATACAAGTCATCATAGTTGATAGGATTTATGATCTTAGGAATGGGCATGGACCAAGTAGGAGAAACAATTTCAATTTTCAACTAGTTGAGGCTCGAGAAGATTTCGTTTGTTGTCAAAGAACATGATGTTCAATAAACTAATTAAGATGAGAGGAATGAATATATGATGTGGTATTGGCAAATCACCGGTAGGTCGATTCGAAGCATGGCATTGCTACTAACAACTTCCCATGAACTCCATGGGACGATAGAAAGGATCTTGATATTTTTATCGACATATTATCACATATTAAGTTTCTTTTGAAATTAATATCATCAATTTGTTGTCTACTTTTATCGGTAAATGCATACTTAAGGACAAAAGACGTAGACATAATGTCATAGAAAGTTCCAATTAGGGGCCAATATTGAAATTTGTAGAAATCGCATTGAGAATTAATTGATCTTCACTCGCGTCGTCCATGACCCCCATCATTTGTGAATTTAGAATTTGAATTGTACCATCTATCTAGGGAAGCCAACATATACAGACATATTCTTATATGTTCTACCACCGTATCTGTTGTATAAAGTTTTTGACATCGTATCCATATTCGTTTTAAAATGGATAGTTATGTAGGTATCACTTTAATATTTGCAAACATCTTGTTCCATGATCGTATATCCATTTTAATATTGTTAACCCTATATAACATAAATATATACCTTCTTTCACTATATTTGGCATAAAGCGCATTTAGTATTTTTATATCAACGTTTTCCATCCAATTCATTTATATTTAAGTTAAAGTATCGTGTATTTCAAATATTTATACTAATTTATTTTGTTATTATTGCATTTTATTATTTATTATTATTATTATTTATTATTATTAGATATACCCCACTGTAATCCCGGGTCCGCCACTGTGTAGAACTCAATTTTCTTTTAATCGTGACTTGCCATATTATAACCAACTAGCACACAATATCAATATCAATACCAATATCAATAATATCACAACGAAAATTACTTCAAACAACATATAGGATGAAGAAGAAGAACCTATGACTTTCTCAATGAAATGTGCAAGGGAAGATTTTCTTTTCAAATGCAATCGACAAACATGTAGAAGTTTTTTTTATAAATTCCGCCCACCTTGTATAAGACGTATTTTGTTTTTTTTACAGTAGAATACAATGTATAAGTTTTTTTATATGGAATGGTTTACTATTACCATTCGATTTCATATAGAATGTAATATTATTCTTACTTAAATGGTATAAAGTGTTATAAGATATTACGCTCAAATACGATGAAAAATAAGAATCAAATAAATTAACGGTACAAAAATAAATAACATAATCACAAGGGTATTTGTGAATATTTCCAATGTTTGCAACATGTTGGTTGGGTTCGAATACGAACTTATGCACATTGGTTGGGCTCCAAAAACGATGTCGATTTTACTTAGTTCGATAGAACCAACATCTCACAATACGGATTTTAAATGTTCAATAGTAGAATTGGCATCAACGTTATCACTTGTGCCTTTTCTTTAATTGCCATTAGTGTAATAAACAAAACTATGGTTTATACAAACCAAAGCTCAATTTAGTAAAATTTTATTACAATTGTACCCCTGCTATTTTCGACAAATTACACTTGTACCCTTTTGCTTCAAATTGCACTTGTACCCTCGAGATAGTGTCTGTTTAAAAAGAGAATGGGCAGAAACCAAGGTTTTTAAAACCGAATGAACTGGCCGGTTGAACCGATTAAACCAAGAACCGGAGGAAAAACGGTCCAACCATCCGATTTTTATTCAGAAAATAAAAACCAGTCAAAACCGGTTAGACCGCTTAAACCCGGTTGAACCAATTGAACCAAACCATTGGTTCAACCATCCATTTTTTGATAAAAAATAATTTCCAATAAACTATACAAACTTTTTTAGGAATATTCATAATGTAGTCTCATTCTAGCCTATATTATAGTACATATTTATCTCTCCTCCTTCACATGTGCCAATGACTCCTCATCGTTTGTCCATTCATTCCATATGAACATTGCCTATCTCTTTCCACATTGTCTATGAAGTTGTCCATTTATAACAATAACGAACGAAGAAGACGTTGTCATAGCCATACTATGAAAAGCAACAAATTAAAAACACCTATCATTAGTTTTAAAATTACATCACATATATGTATGCATATACTATGCACTTCCGAGTTTTTTAAGAACATTTATAGCCCTGAATTTTAAGTATTTTCACTTGTGCTCCTATATTTTCTTAAAAAAATTCACAATATCATCCTTATATTGGTACAAAATGGGAGCACAATAAAAGGACACTCTATTGATTTTGTAAAAAAATATAGGGGACACGTGCAATTGTATTGAAAATAGGGGGTATAAGTGTTATGGAAAAAACTTGGAACGATAAGAGTTTACAAATTCTCGAAAAATGTGATGTAACATTTTTCGTATTTATTAATATGATTTACCGTTCTAATTCGGTTCGACCTGGTTGAACCGCACGAACCACATCAACAATACAACGGTTCGGTCTTTTCCGGTTTCTTTGAATTGCTGACATCATCACCGGTTCGACCGGTTAGTCCCATTGGTCCGACCATAAAAACTTAAAACCGATACATGCCCGATTTAATGTCTGGTTCGGTTTTTAAAACCTTGGCAGAAACTAACATAAAGGGCACAACTCTTAGGGTTCGTTTGGTTGCAGGGTTGGGCAGGGTTGGGTTGGGTTGGGGTACCCTTGTGAATAGTAAACTGTGAGGAGGATTGGAAGGGTTGGAAGGAGGGGTACCCCGGGTTGGGCCAACCCAACCCTGTCCAACCCTGCAACCAAACGGAGCCTTAGTTGCCTAAGAAATTACAGACACAACTAATATTGCAAAAGAGAGAGGGAGTAACTAAAAGGTGTGCAACTAGGAGTGTCAGAAATTCTCAAGTTCGATATTCGCCCAGGTTCGGCTTGCTAAAAGTTTGATTCAGATTCGATTTAGAAATAAACGAATCGAACATGAACACAAGTTTAGGCTCGATTAAATCAACGAACTGAAACTAAAAATCATAGGTTCGCTCAAGTTCGATTCGTTAAAAGCTCAATAAACACACACACACACACATATTCACAAATCCTTATCCGCATAAGTGGACCTTATTTTGAGACAAGTGCATGTTGTCCCATGATAAGTGAACTTTATCCAGAGATAAGTGAATATTTATGAGATAAGTAGGTTTTATCTTGCTATAAACTATCCCAAAATAAATATACACATCATGGTTACAACATCCTTCATCTGTGTCTAATACTTTTCCCTTCTTTATCCTCAAATCAAAAAAGTATAAAACTTACTTATCGTATAACCCCACATTATTCATTACCATCATCTGAACATATATAAAAATATATTATAATTTTACTTTTTTTTCAAAGAGACGAATCCTTATTAATCTATTTTTTTCAAAAGGTGAAGAGTCGATAAAGAAAAAAACTGAATGAATATTTATTCTAATATAGACGCATGCGCGCACACACATGTATTTTCATTTCTTTTTTTTCACTCCTCTTAGTAGAGAATTCTCAAGTTCGACATTCACTTAGGTTTGATTCGTTTAAAAAGTGGTTCGATTCAGATTCGATTCGAAAATAAACGAACCAACCCTTAACACAAGTTTAAGCTCGATTAAATAAACGAACCGAACCTAAAAAATATACGTTCGCTCGGGTTTGATCCGTTTACACCCCTATGCTCAACAATGAAAGAAATCCAATATGTATTGCATGTATATTATACGTGTATGAATTTGTAAGAACAAAATATGAGTAAGGCATGTATCTATAGCATACATTTAGTATGATTTACCTACAAATGTTTAAATAATCATAATCCAGCTAAACTTAACAATAAATTACCATTTTAGTAATCCCTATAATCAAACTCTCACTTCAATCATTCATCTCTCCACTGTCTGCCACTGTCCACTGTCAATTTTATTTTCATTCATGTTTTATATATTTCCTCAAACTACAGCATAATCCAATTTAACTGTAATATGACACATGAACAAATGCATCAGATGGATAATCTATATCCATCCAGTGATTATCCTTATCCATCCAGCAAATCTAATTTGTCTCATTTATATTGTTTGAAAGGATATAAACAACATTTCTTCATTTGTGTATGATATAGAGATTCATTAATGGTTATCAAATTAATTGTCCTTGCAAAAAAAAGATGATATCAACTGACACAAAGATAAAGTAATAATGGATCCATAAAACAGGCACCTTTGTAACTGGAGAAGGTAAAGCAGACAATGCGAGTTCAGGCCAACCCTTCCAAATCACACCCCCAAACAGCAGAATGATCCGAAACAAAGCGGTTATTATCGCGAAAGCGTGATAATCGACACTGCAGTGCCACTGGTAGAACCGCAACTGCACGATCAACTGTAACAAGTTCCATTTTGAAGCTACCTCCAGGAGTAACGATTCGTTTACTGGCATAAGAAAACATCAAGACTAAACCAGCACTGACAGTAATTCCTTACAGAGAGATATTTGAATCCGACAAGTGAGGTCCTTAAAGATAATTTACCTAATTATCCAACACAGGGGGAAGAAATAGCACGTAAAATTGATATACTTCTGGAACTCAAAAAGATGATACAGATATGTAATGCCCTACGGTTTCTCTCGATTGCATCATTGCCATACATGAGCCATCGCTCACTTCTTCTTTCTGTCACCGGAGTAGTCGTCTACTAGCCTCTCGACATCTTTCCAAAAGAGACCCTCTACTAGAACCCCGTCCTTAGTGAACCTGAGGCAAGCCATCAAAATCCAACATGACATAAGAAGTCAGAACCATATTATTACTTGCATCTTTTTTTCCAAAAAGAAAAGCATGTGAGAAAAAAAGGAGTAACAAGTAAACAAGTGTTTCAAGGAGGCAAATAACATACACGTGTATTAGCAATGTGCCTATTAAATATTGTAAGACATCAATTCTAGACCATACACGTGTATTAGCAATAACAATATTTTTAAGGGATTTTATCACTTGTGCCTCTCCGAGATATCGCAATATCAGTTATGCCCCTATCTTTTTGGTAATATCAGTTGTGCCCCTCACTTCTTGCTATTTTATCACTTGAGCCCCTCGGGTTAGTGACCGTCCATCCACGCTACAAACGGACGTTAACTTTGAGGACATAAGCATAATTAATTTTTTTAAAAAGGTTATGTGGTCATTTTATACCCTTTTCCTCATCATCTTCTTCTTCCTCCTCCTCCAACCTCCTCTTCCTCCCTCTCCGCCCCCGCCCCGCGCCGCCTAGCTCCGCCCCGAGCCCCCCGTACCTCCTCCCAGCCCGCCACCGCCCCTGCCCCGTGCCGCCCAGCTCCGCACCCCCTCCCCTCCCCAGCACCGCACCTCCTCCCCCCCGCACCTCCTCGGCACCCCCCCCCCCCCGCACCTCCTCCCCTCCCCGGTGAGGCTTCTCCACTCTGGACTTCAGACCGTCGAGCTCTTCTCCCATGTATTCCGCCCATCTGCTTCCGTTCAAGTGTGTTGGGATGTGCATACCGATCCCCATCCACATCGAGTTGTTGATCAGATGGAATCTTTGGGAATAGAATTGCAAATTTTGAGGAATTGACAAATATATAAAGTTTTAGGCCGAAGAAAAGGTACCAAACACGGAGTTCGGACTGGTCAACGGTAAACGGCGATGGGCGGCGACACGAACGGCACTTTCTACGCTTCACAGACTCTTGCTCCATGGTTCTACTCTCGTCTATTTGACTACGCTCTATCTTCTTCAAATTAGCACTGCTTCATATTTATGATCATGATCTTCCCACTCTTATTGGCCGTATCTTTCTAACTTCTCTCGCCTTCCACTTGCTTCTTTGCTGCACAACCAAATTTACAGAATGGGTTCATGTGACGACGGTGACATCACCAAGGAAGATGAAGAGCCACCAGTACCGCTACTCCTCGAACAGACCCACCTGCAAGATCAAATCTGCATCACTCTCCAGCAACCCCTTCTCAATCCCCTCGAGCTCCTCCTCCGCTCTTGATTTTGGTTTGACCATAATACCCCTCTTAACCACACCATGGTTTGAATAAATCATGGTTATTTTAATTTTTTGACGGTCAATCTGACGGAAGGGCACAACTGATGACGGAGCAAGAAGTGAGGGGCACAACTGATATTACCAAAAAGATAGGGGCATAACTGATATTGCGATATCTCAGAGGGGCACAAGTGATAAAATCCATATTTTTTATTATAGGTCATATATGTGTTTAACAATAACTATATGTCCTACTACCGTGTCCTTCAAAAAAAAGGGAAGACTATTTTGGAAAAAAAATTCAAATCAATCATTTCGTCCAGAAGATTGAGATCCAAATACTCTTATCAGTAATATACACACACACCGAGCAACTAAATGGTTGTTGTGCGATCAGCAATAACAAAACAATGTTCAGTAATTTACATCCATAATATGACCATGTAAAGAATTTGGTAATATATATACAGTGGTAAAGTAAATGATTGTTGCGAAATCAGTAATAATATAAGAGATGGTTAGTAATACCATTGCGTATTATGTATGTAATGAGCATTGCATTTATTTTAATAACAAATTTTCACTTTTCCATCAACAAAGCCTTGCGTTTATTTTACTAGAATACCTTTCCTCATCGGCACATGTTTAATACCTTCTGTTTCAAAGTACCATTTACTTTAGAATTGTATATACATATATATATCACTCAACATGCAATATAAGACATAATATAAATATTACTAATCTCACAATAAATTACTTAAGAACTATATATAAATTACTTAAATATTGTCCCTAAATTATCTGTTCAAAGTAACAATGCAGATGGAAATTACTAACCATTTATTATGGTATTACGGATTTCATAACAGACATTTACTTAATTATTGTATATATTACTGAATTCTGTACAATGTAATATTATGAATGTAAATTATTGACCATTGTTTGGATACTACTAGTCTCGCAACAACAATTTACTTGACTATTATATATATATTACTAATCGGAGTATTTGGATCTCAATCTTCCGCATGAAATCATTAATTTGAATATTTTCTTTTCAAAATTGTCTTCCCTTTTTTAAGAACATGATATAATTAGAATAATACTTACTGTTAAATCGTCAAACATGTTAATATCCTCCCAAAACAACATCCTTCGAAATAGGTAGCCACTCAATTGCTAATACACGTGTATGTGCCGTTTAGAAATGGGATGAGCATGCTTCATCAGTAAGTGATCTCCAATGGCTTCAATAATACAAGCTTCGATAAGAGAGATTATAGCTTCAGTAAAATATATAATGTTTCAAGTAAATACGAATTCTATAGACGGTTTCGGTAACATATATCCAAGCTTCATTAAGTAATATCATAGCTTTAGTGACTTATATAAAGTTACAAGTAAATGCGAACCAAGGTTGCAGAAATCAGTAGTCGGTACTCGGTCGGCGGGTCACTGACTAAGGATTAATCGACAGTCGGGCGAATAATCAGATTTAGCCGGTCATTAATCGATTTTAAATTTTAAATTATTTTAAATATATAAATCATTTTTGTACATATATTCTTATATATTTGCATAGATTTGTACCATTTTTATTAATTTTTTTGAAAGAATTGTACACTTTATGTACTACCATAATGAAACAAATAAAGTAATTGACTTTAAATATAACATTAAGCATAATAAAATAAGTTTGCTTTAGAAAAAAAGCAAAAAAAAAACTCTATGTGAAAGTTAGCCTGATTAGTCGGGTCGACCGACTAATGACCAACTAGGCCTAGTCGAGTCGGCTGCCCCTCGACTCGACTAGTCAGTCCAACTAGTCGGTCTAGCCGAACCGACTAGTCGGCCGACTTTTACAACAGTGATGCGAACTCTATAGATTACTTCGGTAATAAATATTCAATCTTCAGTAAGTGATGTCACAACTTTAGTAACTTATGTGAAGTTACAAGTAAATGTTATATCATAGTTTTAATAACGTATATGAAGTTAGAAGTAAATATGAAGTCTATAGGTTGCTTTAGTAATAAATATTCAATCTTCAGTAAGTGATATCACAACTTTGTAAGTTATATGAAGTTACAAGTAAATGCAATATTATAGCTTTAGTAAAGTAACTCTATAGACGGCTTCAGTAATGTGTATCAGTAAGTGATATCATAGCTTTAGTAACTTATATGAAGTTACCAGTAAATTATAATTTCAATAATTTTTTTATTTTGATTTCTTTGCATTCATCAGTAATTCTTAAAAAAGGTTTAGTATTTCTCAACAATTCCTCGGTAATAATCCCAATTCGGTAACCTTTAGAATCGTATTCTCATGCCTTCTTCTTTCCATAAACGTATTTTTTTAAAAAAGGCTATAATTTCCAAAAAAAAATATTTCCATTACAAATACGGTTCTTATTTTTTGGGGATTGAAATCTGGTGGCTGGAATTGAGGGTTCATTCAATCTCTAAACGACAAAGAACGCATTGGATAATTTCCCTATATGTGTATATAACACTACCCAAAGAACTACTTCCTGAATAATACAAAAAGAGACCTACTTACCAACAAACATTTCCACTTGAGCAGTTCAGCAGTTGAAGTATACTCACCATCCAAAAGGATTGAAATTCAAATCTTACCTATCTAAAAAACCCTTGATTCCCAAATAAACATCCCCCCGTCAGCAAAAAGTGTTGACAGCTGCCAAATCCATACTGAACAAAAGGTAAATATCCTCAAAATCCAACTCCTCAGAACCCGTGATCAAATGAGTTATACCAAAGCTAGTGCTCTTAACTTTCAACACGACTGCTGCTCTTTGGAATAATTGCCATCTTTCTAATATAGGATTCTCCGTGCAAGTGTGAGCACGCCCCTTTCTGAAGCTACTGATTTAGTTATTCTATGAAATGCAACACGATTACTTGATTGCAGTATTCCCAAAACTACCGTACATGGCCCAATATATATAACCATAACAAGTATTCAGTGTTATTAATTTCTTTGTAATCAAAATTCTTAGGGATCCGTCCTTCAAGAAAATATTCAGGGCACATGTCAAAAGAATAAATATTTGCAGGCGCGAGGTTTCAAAGTAGATGGGGCGAGTTGCTAGACAGCCACAAATGATCATCAATTAAGGATGCCTGAAGAGAATGGCCCAAGCTAACAGCATCTTATTAAAACCTTCTGTTTATGTTGCTACATCGACATTTCTGGCTTTGGGATTGCCTTCAAAACAATATAAATTGATATTTTCATGGGGTGCTCCAAATCTGGTAAGAATAGGTCCCTGTAAGGAGTCTTTGCATCCCAGAAAAAAATAAGTACAAGACTAGATTAGCTATCAGAAAATTGCAGTACAGCTCTGCATTAGCTAATGTCCCCCAAAGATCATAGGATCACAATTTTAAGATGTGACCATTTAGATCACCAACTCTCATAATCATTTTTTATTTAGGAGTTTCTAAGCTTATCATTACAATCAGAACCTGTTTGTGTTAGCGCATTATGGATAACTTTTAGGGCAACTTAACCTTGAAAGACAGACAGCCATGTGTGCAAATTTTGTATTGGCTATTTCCCCCCTTGAGGTCCTTCTCAAAGTTCTCCTTTTATGTAGCAAGACTCGGTTTTCTGCATCTTTTTGCCATAATTTATAATATGCATCGTTTCTCTTTAGTAGAACCATCTTATGCTTCATTATGAACAGTTGTCAGTCGCTGAATTAATCATAGTGATGTCACAAGACCACATGGGGATCATATGCATAAATATATACTGATGCTATTATCAACCGTATGCAGAGATATCGTAATGTCATTGCCGAACCATCCCCACATCAGAGACGAGACAGAGGCTGGTTGCAAATTGAGGCCTCATCTTCAACAGACCCTAGGCTAGGTTGGGGCGATAACTAGGTTCTTGGTAGTTATGGACTAATCCTCCTTTCTTAATAAATGGCATTCTTGGCTAGCG
Source organism: Ottelia alismoides (assembly GCA_037367405.1). NCBI lineage: Eukaryota > Viridiplantae > Streptophyta > Magnoliopsida > Alismatales > Hydrocharitaceae > Ottelia > Ottelia alismoides. Next base: position 175,409 of record JAZKJV010001194.1, on the reverse strand, counting down.
GGGCAATTTTCGCAGGCATCTTGTTTTCTAAAGATATGAAGGCAACTATCCAATTACATTATCAGAATGGACCAACCAATAACTTATCTCCACTGACAACGCTAACACAGAAACGGCATACTTTGTGAATATTCAAGGTTGGGTGTTCACCCCTTTATCCTTAAAAATGGCATACAAGAGCAAGTGAGATACCCCATTTATTAAGCCACCTGTTTAGATTTATCCTTGGGTTATGAACCAAATAAAGACTATTAGGAAACACTCCATTCTTTACCCCCCCCCCCCCCAACCCCAAAAAAAAACTTCAAAACACAATAATAAATCTAGTTATGCAGCTAATTCCATTTTTCAACAATGAGATGATAACACTGAGAAACAAATTAAAGCACTCAGAAAAAAAACAAATTAAAGAAAAGTACAGAAGATTGAAAGGTGCAACTGACCATTTTGTAACACTTCGAGTAAGCTCAACAGGCTTATTGGCAGATATGGACTTGGGATCTGCACTGGCAATTTTCAGTGTATACATGTCGGAGAACCTCGGCAACTTAGACGAAACAACCAGCCCTGTACTATTGAAAGATCCCTGCATGCAAAAATGAACATCAGAGCAGGCATTGAGAAACTCCGCAAGCTATTGACTTTGAATATTACTTCTGGCAAGAAAATTCTTCCATCGTATTATTAGGTGTATCCAGGTGTATGGGTAACAATCAGTATGCAACACAAACAGAAAGGGAAATATGAGAAAAGATATTTGTGCATGAGAAGTAATTACATTCACTAATATAAATGCCTCAAGGCATCTCCAGATCCCAAGCACAAAAGAAATATAAGGCAACGGGTACCACAAAGGAAATATGAACCCACTTCAATGCTCTGGTGGTGGAGCAGTGTGCCTGCCCCCAAAGAATCAGGGTTTGAATCCCCCCTGCCCAATATTTACCAACTCAAAAAAAAACTCATACATCAGATGCAAATATCTTGGAGTTTATTCAGTAGATCACATGCAAATATACCTAAAATATGGTTAACATTCATAAATACATGCCGTTATCACGGGTCTATAAATTTTTTTACCAATTATTTGGAAAAAAGGTCAATCATTGATACAGTTATCCGATTTGTGCACATAATTTCCAAACTCTAGATAAAATGAACCTAAGCATGCAAAAGCATTCATTGTTATCTGCGCAAACAGATGGCATAACACTTTATCAAGCAGTTAAGAATTGGAAACACGGTTGGATATTGCTAACTCCGCTTCCTTGAGATTTTCAAAATTCAACGATGCATGGGGAAGGTTGGAAACAACATGAATGAGGTATCTTAATGATTCGTAAAATCAGCAGGAGAAACATGTGAGAGCATTTGTAAGAGAATCTTCTTAATGTGGGGCTAAAATTTTAATCTTAAGGTATCTCCACTCCTTCTAAGATAAGTATGCTTTTAGAGAGTTTAGAGCCCTTAAGGTGGTATAGTTGGCATTATGGATTTGCATGGTGTCGGCCAAGCGGTTAATTTGGAGAGTACATGTTCGTCGGTGGTCGCCCGAGCGAGTTTCCGTCTTCTCGTTCAAGCGATTTCTCCTCCACTGCCACCAACTCTTACATCTACCAGTCCAGACGTGTCAGAGCAACCATCTGCTTCGGAGCCATTATTAGAGGGAGCTTCGGTGGCTAAAATCTCGGATCGTGAATTGATTCAACTTTAGACGATTTGAAATCGTCGGAGTAAAGAGGACCAAATTTGGAAGCTACATGTAACTCGCGAAGATTTCTCGGAGACGATTGGAATTGATGCCTACTTTCCCTTTTGGATTTAGAGTACTGATGGAGGAGATGCTTCTTGCTAGCCGAGATGCGATGTGGCAGCGCGGAGGGGTAAGGAGCTCCATAGACCCGAGCCCCATTTCGGTCCCTTTTTTGCCGGTCCTTTCTTATGAACTTGCATGTAGGGTTTCGATTTGGGGACCAGACCCAATAGTGGCTTGCAAATGTCTCACCTAGTGCAATGAACTGGTTATTGAAGACCCCATAGTTGTTACCATGGGGCTTGAGAACATTGGCGGTAACCAAAGCTTAAGGACTCGATTGTGCTTATCGGGTGCCCTTTTCAACCCGATGTGGAGACAGGAGTTCATGATGTCCATGCTTCCGAAGCTTCGTCTCCACTGCCTGTAAAGGGCTTGATAAATGGTTAATCTAACAACGATTTGATTCACAAGGGAAAAGGAAGTGGGCCCTAGGGTTTCTGCCCCTAACACTTTGAATCAAGAGGGGCTATCAAATAGGGTGGAGGTTGGCGAATCCACGTTGGTGCTTGCGATGGAGGAAGTGGCGGAGGAGCCATTGCTCCCTTATAAGGGTGGGCTGATTTCCGACATGCGAGAAGTTCTTATCCACGTGTAGCTTGGTAGGTGTGAGGGGCAGAGGTTTCAATGTCACCCTCCTCTTTTCTAATCGTCCTAGGTTACATGGAGGGTATGATCCTGGTTCAGTCGATTTTGCATAGTTGATTGCCAAATTGGAGCTTGACATGCTAGATGCCTCTGATACTAAGTATACTTGGAGGAACTTCAGTTCCCGATCTTGTCTCGATCGTTTTCTAGCATCGTCAAAGCCGTTGGAGGAGTTCCCCCTTTGCGCAGCTTCGACAAAGACTCATATCAGGTTGGATAATACTCCCCATGGCCTCAAATTTCAGCGAAATTCGATCGAGAGTCTGTCGAATATCGATATCCAGTCGAAACCGAAATTCAAATCGAAATGCCCGAAATGATCGAAATATTGGGGCCCTAGTTCAAAAAATGATCGAAATGACCTAAATTTTGATCGAATTTCAATAGAGATTCGACCAAAATTCCGTTTCAGTCGATCACTAAAATGGTGACCGAAACCGACATTTAGGGCCATGATACTCCCTTGGTATGGGAATCCGGTGGAGATGCGATTCCCAAGTGTTTTTTCATGTTCAAACATGTGCGGCTGCAGGAGGAGAATTTCAGAGATGGTGTCCAATCACTGGGCCGCCATGGTGTGTTCGGGTTATGCGATCAAGTGTATAGCATAGAAAATGACTTCCCTTCATGACATGCTTTGTTTGTTCCAAAAGAAGGTTAGAGAGGCAAGAAGAGCGTGTCGAGCTGAGGTAGAAATTGAGATCAATCGTCTTGATGGGCAGGGTTGGAGGATAACAAAGATCTTACAGTGGAGGAGCTAGGAAAGAGAAAGGCGGTGATGAATATTGTAGCTTCAGAAGATAAGAAGTGGGCAACTGAGTGGAAGCATCCATCACGACAATCTTAGCTTAAAGAAGGGGATACTAATATGGCCTACTTCCTTAGAGTGGCTAGCGGAAGGTGTCTGCACAATTTGGTTAGATCATTTGTGGTCAACAACATTAGAGTGAAGGGAGATCGTAAAACAGGACGAGCTATCAAAAACCATTTCCTTGATTTCTCAAGATGATCAGATGGAATACCGTGGGGTAGACAGGCTTGAGTGCTAGCCAGCTTTCCAGGCAACATGCAAACAGTTTGGTCATGAGCTTCACAGAGGAGGTGAAAGCAGTTGTATGGAGTTTAAATGCGGACAGTGCGCCTGGATCAAATGGATTCCCTATTTTCTTCTTTAAGGAATTTTGGTCCGTGGTTGGGAAAGAGGTTGTTGATGCAGTGGTGGAGTTTGCATGTGGTAATGCAGGTTTGGAGAGGATTAACAGGGCCTTCATTTTCTTACTTCCAAAGAAGGATGTGGATGTGCATATAGGGGACCATCACTCGATTACAATATCCAACGCTCTTTATCTGATTATAACCGAGGTGATAGCAAATAGAATGAATAGAGTTTTGGATTATATTAAGTCTCCTTCGCAGTCAACTTTTATTTTTGGAAGACAAATTGATAACAACCTGGCAATGGCTACGGAGATCATTACAGATTGGAAGAGACGTAGAGTCAAAGGTTTGATATGGAAAGTGGACTTCTTCAAGGCGTATGACACGTTGGATTGGTGTTTCCTCTGGGCAACACTAGCAAAATGAGGTTTCCTAGATATTTGGATCACTTGGATGCAGCATTGTGTCACCGCATCCTCCTACTCAGTGCTCGTCAACAACCAGCTTGAAGGGTTCTCCCAACCGCAGAGGGGTGTGCTCTGGGGTGACCCTTGTACTTTGTATTTTTATTAACGTAGTTGATGTGTTGCCTTGTCTGATTGATAGGTTACTCCCTTGGATATATTCACGTTACTCTGTTACAGTACGCTGCTGATGACATCATTTTTTTCATGGAAGGAGGTAGAGAGGAAGCTAAGGGGATGTCTACAACGCTCGAGATTTTCGGAAAATTTCTGCGCGTGTTCTCAATCATAGTAAAACTACAACTATTCCATTTGGCATGAAAGATCAGGAGGCCCAAGTTTGTAGTACGAAACTTGGGATGGAGAAAGCGTCCTTATCTATTCGTTACCTTGGATTGCCGTTATCGAGTGGCAAATTTAAGATGGTTGATTGGCTTCCTTTAATAGAAAGATGGAAAGAAAGTTGTCTGGTTGAAAGGCGTTGATTCTATCCCGTGGGGGATGTCTAGTTTTTATAAAGGTTTTTCTTTCTGTTATTCACGTGTTCTTTTTGTCGTTTAGACTACTTCCCGTAGGTATTTGTCGACGGCTTGAGTCAATTATGAGGAGATTCTTTTGGGGAAAATCAGGTCAAGAGGGCTCCGAAATCCATCTAGTGGATTGGGAGACGGTTACGCAATCTAAGTCTACAGGAGGGCTTGGGATTCATCGTCACGCAATCTAAGTCTACAGGCGGGCTTGGGATCCATCGTCTTGATTCCATGAATGAGGCCCTTATTATAAAGTGGGTAAGCAGTACTTAGGGGAGACGCGAGGACCTTTGTTGCAAACTAATTAATTCCATTTACGTCATCCCAACTCATGGGAACCTCGCAGAACATGCTTCTTTTTCCACTCGACCTTTTGGAAAAGGATTAGAGCGTTATACCACGGTTTCCGAATCTTTTTTTACAGCTCTTGGTAGCGATGACTCTTTTGCATTTCGGATTGATAATTGGACGAGTATTGGTTCTTTGGCAGTGCGGTTCCCTCGACTTTTTGCTTTACCGACTAACCAAGAGGCTCGTGTGGTAAACTGCTAGATTGATGGGAGCTAGATGCCTTCTTTTTTGACGGGTTTTACGGATCAACGAATGGAGGATTTTTTGGTCCTGCTAAACAACCTGAGGGGTATTAGGAGCCCGATTGACTGTCGTGATCATTGGATTTGGAAAGATAATGTATTCTCAGTGAAGAGGGCTTATAAAGTAGTGGACATGCCATCATCACCCACGGTGGTGGGCAATCTAATATGGGATTGCAATTTTCTTTGTACTTGCCAGCAGAATCAACACTTTTTGTGGCTTTTTAGAATAAAGAGCATCCTGATCAAAGACTGTTGTTAGAAAATGAAGAATGTGGAAGCATAATATCAAGGACAAAAAATGAACATGAAGAACACCAGGATTTTTACGTGGAACCCTACTCCCTAAGGAGCAAGATGAAACCACGGGAGAATGCCTCAAAGGGTTGATGTTTATTCAACTTTCTCATCCGATACAATAGGTGTGGGGCTTCTTATATAGCCCTCACCGACTCTCCAAGTCCCACAAATAGTAGATGCGGGACTAGACCATTGGATGTGGTAATTGAACCCTGGAGGGATCCAATTACCCTTCTACACATGATGTGTATACTCCAACACTCCCCCTCAAGTTGGAGCATCCAATGCTCAGCTTGGACACCTAGAAAGAAATCTCCAACTCATAATACAAGCACTACAGACAATATCAACTCAGTGCATACTCTACGGTTGGTCGTTGTCGAGGACGTTGCTTCTCTTGTTGTGTAAGTGAGAAGGAACAACAATGCTAGTGTGAGAGTTGAACTGGATCTCCTCTTCGGAGAACATGTGCCATGTATTGCATCTGTCAAAGTCAATGAAACTGAAATGAATCTCCACCTAGAGAACTCTGGGCCGCAACTGCTCCATCTATCTGAAGAGTCAAACTAGGAAAAGCTATGGAAACATCCTCATCAGAGTCCATGATCGCTAGGGAATGGAGTCTGAAAGTCCCCACGTCGGAGAACTGGATCTCTCCCATACTGGCTCAGAGAATGGGATCTCTACTCCAGAGTCCCTATGAAACCATGTGAAAACCCTAGCCCATAATGGCATAGAGAATGAGATCTCTACTCTAGAGTCCCTATCGATCACATGATACTCTGAAACCAATAACAAAGATGGGGACCACACAATTGATGATCGCATACACATGTTCATCAAACTGAAGACTTGGAACCAATATGAACGTCGAGTCTGAATCCGAAAACCTGTAGAGTTCGAAATTTGGTTGGCCTGAAATCTGGAGAATCTGAACATCTGGCATATGAACTCTATACAATATTCCGTCTTTCTCCCATACTGGTCGAAAAACAACGACAACGACCAAGTTGAGAGAAGACATGAATATGGGGAAACCAAAAAACACATAACTCGATCTCATACTCTTTCAGTTTTTCTTCTCAAAAAAATCATGTTTTTTCGACTATTTCTTCCTCTTTTTTATAGTCGTCTCCCTCTTTTTCGCGTACGATTTTTTTGTACGCAACCCTTTTAAAAAAATAAAAAAAACTTGTGGCCCAATTGGTCTAAACCTTTTCCCTTTTTTCAACTTACGACCCGAACAAGGCCTTCAAAACTGCAACCTCCATTTTTTTGATATAATTGGACCTTAATTTTCTTTAACTTTCGGTCCAACTTGGGCCCACATCTATTTAGGGTTCCCTGATAGGGAACCCCTCTCAAGAAGACTGTCGCCTCACGATGGGGCTTGCTAGAGGTCCTCACCACCAAGGGATTGCGGAGAAGCTACATGGGGTAGTGCTGCCTGGGGAGTCTCATGCGATGAACTCGCGTGAAGGGAAGAAAGGGGATTTCGTGCATCGCTTGGAGGAGATAACATCGGCTGGATATGGCAGAGATGCAGCGAAGATGACGCCTGGATCTGGAGGAGCTCGGGATCGAGCCTGTAGGGCCGGCATGAGAAGGTCGGAGAGCCTGATGCTCCATGCAATGTGAACCGCCACCTCGCGTGAGGGTCATCGCCTCGAGCCTTTATCATTGTCTCCTAGGATTGAAGAGAAGCAAATCATCGCCTCCCTTGGTCTAGTTGGATTGTAGGTGCTACTTCTCGTGAAACCACCGCTGTTGTAGGTGACATCTCACGCAGCCTATGAATCGTGTGCCAAAGGTGTACTTGCTTGGAGTTTGAGATGCTACAATGGTGCGATTAAAGTCGAGGGATGCAAATACGCCGATTTGGGGGTGCTCGCACCCCTTCTTCTTCTTCTTTTCTTTGATAAACGCCGGTCTGCATTTGCTCGAAGTATGGGCTCTATTGCCTTGATCCATGTGTTGTTGGATGATAAACATGTATTTCTCCGTGTCATTGTTAGGGTTCCAGGAACAATATACGGTCTGGAGATCTTGAACTCGTTGTTGCAGGTGACATCTCGCGCAGCTTATGAATCATGTGTTGAAGGTACGCTTGCCTAGAGTCTGAGATGTTGTGGTGGTGCACTCGGAGTCGAGGGATACATATGCATCGATTTGGGGGCGTCTGCACCCCTTCTTTTCTTCCATAAAAGTCGATATGGGTTTACTCGGAGTATGGGCTCTGTTGCGTTGATCTAGGTGTTGTTGGATGATCAAAAAGTATCTCTCGTGTCGTTGTTAAGATTCCAGGAACAAGATACAGTCTGGAGATCATGAACTCGCTGGAAACCCTTGCTGGAGATGTTGAAATTACGGTTCCAGAAATTGAAGTCTAGGAACAAACATTGCTCAGAATTAGGATATCAGAAACCCAAAATCCTAATCAGATCGGCATTGAAAGCAGAGAATTTTCAGAACTAGGATTTCAAGAAACCCTAGAATTGAATCTGGAACTTGATCACGAATACAGAATAAATAATCTTCAAGAACAAGCAAGAATTGAATATTCTATATAAATTGAATCTCGAATAAATCAAGAACATAAGATCCTCGAGAATCGAACCCGCTCTGATATCATATTAGAAAACAAAAATGCGACAGCGTAATATCAAAGATAAAGAATAAACATAAAGAATACTGAGATTTTTACGTGGAACCCTGCTCCCTAAGGAACGGGATGAAACTACGGGAAAATGCCTCAAAGGGCTGATGTTGTATTCAACTTTCTCACCTGATACAATGGGTGTGGGGCTTCTTCTATAGCCCCCACTAACTATCTAAGTCCCACAAATAGTAGATGCAGGACTAAACCACTAGATGTGGTAATTAGACCGTGAAAGGATCCAATTGCCCCTCTACACATGACGCATATACTCTAACAGTTGTGCAAGATTTTTAGAAGGGGTTTCCGGTTTATGCCCCTTTATGGATAGTTATTGAGACCCTGGAACATCTTTTCTTCCGTTGCGAAAGGACTTCACCGACTTGGTCTGAGCTTGGTATTGCCTAGGTGAACCTTACCAGTATGGAGGGTATTGGGGATTCTCTCTACTCTGTGAAGCACAAGTCAAAGGAAGAACTTCCGCTACTTGTTGCAGTTACTTGGCCATTATGGCTAGCTAGAAATGGTGCAATCTTTGGCATTCAACGCTTTCATATTGATAACATAATTTCACTTGCCAAAACTCTCCTCAAGTCTTGGCTTATGTAGGTATTCATGTTTCCCTATTATTAATATATTTGGGGTTTTATCTAGGAGGGATAAAATTGCCCCATGAACAATTAAGTGTGGTTCGTTGATACATTCTTCCTTGTGGATTGACATTTGACTCAATGGATTCTTCTTATTGTCGATGCGATTAAAGTAGTGATACTCATTCTAATTTCTATCAGACTAAAAAAGTACACTTAATTGTTCACGGGGTAACTTTATCCCTCCCAGTCTTGAGACGTTACACATGCAACACATCCAAGTAACTGCAACACCTTACCAGTATGGAGGGTATTGGGGATTCTCTCTACTCTGTGAAGCACAAGTCAAAGGAAGAACTTCCGCTACTTGTTGCAGTTACTTGGCCATTATGGCTAGCTAGAAATGGTGCAATCTTTGGCATTCAACGCTTTCATATTGATAACATAATTTCACTTGCCAAAACTCTCCTCAAGTCTTGGCTTATGTAAGTATTCATGTTTCCCTATTATTAATATATTTGGGGTTTTATCTAGGAGGGATAAAATTGCCCCATGAACAATTAAGTGTGGTTCGTTGATACATTCTTCCTTGTGGATTGACATTTGACTCAATGGATTCTTCTTATTGTCGATGCGATTAAAGTAGTGATACTCATTCTAATTTCTGTCAGACTAAAAAAGTACACTTAATTGTTCACGGGGCAACTTTATCCCTCCCAGTCTTGAGACGTTACACATGCAACACATCCAAAAACACTGAGAGACATGGCAAAGACTGCACGATCAAAATACGGGGTCTCAATATGTAGTTTCGCATCAATTTTTGAAGAAGGGAGATTAATGAGATTTGAAGCAGTGAGCAACATACATCCCTAATAGGAGGAAACCATTGACGAATTAGAAGAATCATGGCAACATCAAGTATGTGTCAATACCATCGTTCTGCAATCCCTTTTTGTTGCAAAGTATGGGTGCAGAAGGTTTGATGCACAATTACTAAGCAGTTGAAATTTTCGCAATTGTATAGATCAGAATTCCCAGCCATTAACCAAGGTTGCAAAAGTCGGTAGTCGGTACTCGATCGGTCATGTCACTGACTAAGGATTAATCGGCAGTCGGGTGATTAATCGGATTTAGTCGGACTTTAATCGGCTTTGATTTTTTAAACATATATATCATTTTTATACATATATTATTATATATTTACATAGATTTATATATTTTTTACTATCACAATGAATCAAAAGAAGTAATTGAATTTAAATAAAACATTAAACGTGTTAGAATAAGTTTGCTTTTTAAAAAAGTAAAAAAATAGTATCTCCAAGCAAAAAATTGGTTGACTAGTGGACCTAGTCGGAATTAATCGGTACTCGGTCGGCCACCCCACTGACTAGACTAGTCTGACCTACTAGTCGGGCTAGTCGGGTGACTTTTACAACATTGCCATTAACCAATCTAACAATATTGTAGTGGCACCGAATGACATCTTTATTTCATCCATAACTTGAATAATCATCAAACATACTTTTTGACTTATTCTTCATAAGAACAATCCACAACAACCTAAAGTATCTACAATAACAATATAATATCAATAAAGACAGTGAAATATCTTATTGAGATCTCAATACATCCAACAACAAATCCTTTCTTCACATCAAGTAGGGCTGGCTACATGGATTCTTTGCCTCCATTCAAATCTATCTTGGGTCATTCTCGACCATAGATCCAAAAACAAAAATCCCTTCGAATAGTCGCATTCCAACACTTCTTGGGCCTTCCCCGTACTCTCTTAGCTGGCTCAGCATCCCAAAACTTGCATCTCCTAATTGGTGCATCAGCCGACTTCCTTTGCAAATGGCTAAGCCATCTTAAACGATTTTCTGCCATCTTATTCTCTATCGGAGCTACACCAACTTTCCTTCTGATCACATCATTCCAAATCCGATCTTTACGTGTATGACCACACATATACCTTAGCATTTTCATTTCTACTACTGTCATTCTCTGCACATGTATGTGCTTCACATGTCAACATTCATATTCATAGAGCATAGCAGGTCTCACGTCTGCTTTGTAAAACGTTCCTTTGATTTTCAAAGGAATTTTCTTATCACATAGAACAATAGATGTTCCTCTCCATTTTAGCCAACCTGCATTAATTCTATTACTAACATCTCCAGTCGTCATCACCAATCTCCACATCGATTCCTTCACCATTACTTCCATCAAATGTGCACTCGATATATTTAGTCTTAACCTTACTTATACGAAATCTTTTAGTCTCTAATGCATGTCTTTAAACCTCGAGCTTCTCGTTTACTCCATCTTTGGTCTCATCAACAACACAAAATCATCAGCGAAAAAAATACACCAAGGAATATCATCCTGAATGTGACTAGTTAACTCATCCATAATAAAAGGAAAAAGTAATGGATTCAAAGCTGAACCTTGATGTAGACAAATGTTGATGAAAAATATCCTTACACAAGATGAAGCCTCACCATACATGTGAACAAAATCAAATACTGACATAAAACATGTATGATCAGAGACAAGAAAAGTGCTCTAGCAATGCTTCCCAAACCAAAAATTCCCATATTCTAGTCTGGTAGTAGGAGTCAATTGCCCATGTATATGTCGAAACTTGTTGGCAGACGAAGGTCAAATATTGATGCCATGAGGAAGCAATATTAATGGAAAACTAATTGATTGAAGCCGAAGCAGCAAGTAGGGAATGATAGATTGGGTTTGTTGCTGGTTGGTGGTCGGCTAAGGTAGTTTGACTGGATGCCAATAGTGGTAAATTTGGAGCCAAACTGTCTGGTTGGGGTCGCTTGCTTTTTGAGGGGGGGGTGCTTTTAAAGGGGATTTAGTCTGCTATCCTATTTTTTTCTTATCTACGTACCTCCTGCCTGTTGGCATGAGGTGGAGGTTTGAGGCGCTAAAGTGAAGGTTCTTTTGGGCTTCATATGTGGATGCACAGCTCGGAGGGGTGGAATACAATGATATTTGTGGAGGATGATGGGGAACTTGGGGTTTTTGAGTATGGAGGAGATGAATTAGGCATCGCCATCCAAATGGGCGACATATGTTTGGGTTAGCGGCGATGATCTACTGAGTAGGTTGGCTTGTGGTATTTATGAGGTCCCCTTGGATCTCCTGATGCATGTAAGGACGATGTATGGACCATTGAACTTTTGAACAGGCATAACCTCGATGTTACCTTGAGTTTCTCCGCTCAGAAAGCCAATTGTGTGGGGGGGGGGGGGGGGGGGGGCAGCAATGGTTTCCGTTTCTAGATGTATTAATAGACTGGTCGCGGTGTACTTGCAAAGTGATTCCCACTTTTGTCTACTTTGTCGATTGATGGGAATTGTTCCATGAGAGAGGCAGATGGAAGGCTCCTTTGCAAAGTTTTAAAAACCGAACCGAACCGGCTAGTTCAACCGGTTAAACCAAGAACCGGAAGAAGAACGGTCCAACCACCTGGTTTTTATTCAGAAAATAAAAACCCGTTAAAACCGGTCAAACCCTGGTTGGACCGCTTAAACCCGGTTGAACCAATTGAACCAAACCACCGGTTCAACCATCCATTTTTGACAAAAAAAATTTTATAATCGATAAAATGTAAACGTTTAAAAACTATTCATAATCTCCTCTCATTCTAACACAGAATATAGTATTCATTTATCTCTTCTCCTTCCAAATGTGTCAATGATCCATTATCACCTCTTCCTTCCTGCCATATAAGCATTGCCTCTCTTCTCACATATTACATGAGTGTGTCTACCTCCAACAACAACAAAAGAAGGATATGTTGTCATAGTTATATTACGAGAAGTAATACATTAAAAACACTTGTTATTAATTAAAGTTTAAATAGTTTTAAAAATGTTAATTTTATACATCACACACATACAAACTTTACAAAATAGTGCCTTTTTTGAGTTTTTATTAACATACCCCTAACATTTAGCAATGTATTTTGCGCTCCTATATTCTTAAAAAATCCACAATATTATCCTTCTTTGGTATAATATAGGAGCACACATATACTAATAAAATGTCACTACTATCCGTTTTGTAAAAATATAGAGAGTGCACAATTGTAAAAAAAAGGAGCACAAGTGTTATTGGAAAAACATGGAAGGACACGAGTATATAGATCCTCTAAAGATATGATGTAGCTTTTCATATTTTTTTGTATAATACTACCGATCTAACTCGATTCAACCCTATTAAACCATAAAAACCAAACCAATAGTACAACGATTCGGTCTTTTCTAATTTTTTGAACTGCTGATGTCATCAACGGTTCGACCGGTCGATCACATTAATCCGACCATAAAATCAAAAACTGATACTTTCCCGATTTAATGTCCGGTTCGATTTTTAAAACCTTGCTCCTTTGTTTTTGCCCATATCTGATAGATCATCTCTTTACAGGGTTTTTGATGTCGTTGGAGGCTTTGCATATGGTTGGAAGGTCATCAAAGGGCCAGTATCACTAGACATAGGAGGAATGGGCACATCACGACGTGTATTAAAAAGTGTCGCCTCGAGGTGCTCCAAAATCACCTTGAGGTATGCACCGAAGGCAGCCAACGTGAGGAGCATAGAAGACTGTATGGGCGATATATCGCCGATCACCATATCGGCTCATATCGATCAAAAATGACTTGATTCAGTACAAAAAAATCCCCGATATCGATCGATATCGCCGATGTTTCGTCGATATCTCTATATATCAATGTTATTATTCATGCAAGATACATTCCACTACTTATCTAGCAATACCCAGTATTAAAACACATATCTAGTTACACCTAGTATTAAAACACACAATGGTTTATATATATTTTGTTTTGGGTTGGGGGCGCTGCCCCCGCACCCTCGCAAGGGGGGGCCAACCTAGGCCACCCAATCTCCCCAGGCTCGTTGACCGAGCAGCAAGACCCTCGTCCTAGTAGGATATGGTGCGACAGGAGGGTGCATACAATGGTTCTTTAACTTGGAGTATATTTGCAAGTTATTTCATGTTGTAAGAACTTGAATGAAATACAATTCCAATATCTATAAAGTCAATTCTTCAAAAAAATATCTATAAGTCAAGAATCAACATTAATATCGATATGTTCGAAATGATCGACATATGCGATATATGCTTCAAAGATGATCGATATGTGTAATCTAAGAGTATATTTGTAAGTTATTTAGTGATCTAAGAACTTGAATGAACCCCATTTTCAATATATATAGGTCAACAACTAACAATACCAGTGATATATTCGAGATGACCGATATGTGCAATATAAGGATCATAGTCTTCATAAAATGATCTATATGTGTCATCTAAGTGTATATTTGTAAGTTATTTAATGTTATAAGAACTTGAATGGAATCCATTTCCAATATCTATAGGCTAGGAATAAACATTAACAACGATATGTTCGATATGACTGATATGTGCGATAAATGGGCTATAATTGACCGATATGCATGACATAAGTGTGTATTTATAAGTTATTTGTTGTTTTAATATCTTGGATGATCTTAATTTCTGAAAAAAAGACAAAAATGACTTTTTTAGGCATTTCCGACATTTCCACTGATATCGTCAATATATCGACGATATATCCCGATATATCCATTTCCGGATGAACCGAAATGATATCGATATCAATACGGCCTTCCTTGATGAGGAGTGCAAACCAACGCATTGATGTGAGGCAAATGCGTAAGCCTCGTTTCAGTTGTAAGTGAAGGCCCTTCCAAATCATGTGATTTACAAATGACCCTTATTTACCTTGAAGACCCCCATGACAACGAAGTTACGGAACACTTCTGTTATGAATTCATAAGACAAGAAACACGTGAACACAAGCTCCACCAAGCTCCAGCACCTCCTGCAACTCATCGTTGCTCCAGAGGGGTCGCATCTAGCAATGCCACTCTAGTAGAAACATCTCCACCAAGGTTGCAGAAAGCGGTAGTCGGTACTCGATCGGTAGGGTCACTGACTAAGGATTAATCGGCAGTCGGGTTACTAATCAGATTTAGTCGGTCATTAGTCGGTTTTGAATTTTTTTTAATTATTTAAAATATATAAATCATTTTTATACATAGATTTATACATTTTCTATACTTTCATAATGAACTAAAAGAAGTAATTGACTTTAAATATAACATTATTGCATATTAGAATAAGTTTGCTTATGCATTAACATAGATTTGTATATTTTCTACACTTACATAATGAAATAAAAGAAGTAATTGACTTTAAATATAACATTAAGCATATTTAGAATAAGTTTGCTTTAAAAAAACAAAAAACAAAAAAAGTATAAAAGCTTGTTGTAAAAGTCGGCCGATTAGTCGGGGGCTGACCGACTAATGGCCGATTAGGCCTAGTCGAGTCGGACCAACTAGTCGGCCTAGTCGGTCGATTTTTACAAGCTTGACCTCCACCAATGCTTACACCAACTTGCTCCACATTCCAACCTCTAGTTCACCACCTCTAACTTCAGCTCATGCAATTTGCAGTTTGTTTGTTTTTTACTTTTACGATTTGTTTCAGAAGCTTGTGATAGGCTATTATTTATTTGTTAGGAGTTGAGTTTTGGATGTCAATTCTCTTCGTGTGATATGTTTTAAGTTTTAGATGTTAGTTGTTTTTACACATTAGGTTTTAAATGTTGTGTGTGGTAGTCAAGGTTTGAAAAAAACTAAAAACAGAACGAAGCGGTTTCCGACAAAGCGTAGCCTCGAGGCGGTAAGCCTCAATTTACAAGGAAAAAACGTATAAAAACTACAACAAAATATATACTAATGAAATCATATATATTCTAACTAACACATGATATAAATCACTATGATATATGATGAAATTACAAAGATAGGAACACCAAAAGAAAATATATACAATTGTATATGCCTTTTTAATAATTTCCCATCCAATTAGAGATTGAATCTTTTGATTTTCCACTGAATTCTAGCCATCTAACCTAAATTGAAGAACCGTCGTATGCACCCTTTCCTATCATACCATGCCAAAATATATACTAATGAAATTATATATATTCTGACTAACATATGATATAAATCACTATAATATATGATATTATGATGAAATTACAAAGATAGGAAAGCCAAAAGAAAATGTATACAATTGTATATGCCTTTTTACTAATTTCCCATCCAATCAAAGATTGAATCTGTTGATTTTCCCCTAAATTCTAACCATCTAACCTAAATTGAAGAACCGTCGTATGCACCTCTTCCTATCATACCATGCCAAAATATATACTAATGAAATTATATATATTCTAACAAACATATGATATAAATCACTATAATATATAATGAAATTACAAGGATAGGAACGCCGAAAGAAAATATATACAATTGTATATGCCTTTTTACTAATTTCCCATCCAATCGGAGACTGAATCTGTTGATTTTCCCTGAATTCTAACCATCTAACCTAAATTGAAGAACTGTCGTATGCACCCCAACCTGTCATACCACGCCCCAACAAGACGAGGGTCACGTTCCTTAGACTAAGAGGAGAAGCAATTTCCGGAAGTCGTATGAAATTTTTATTAAGGATTTTATATCTATTCGGATATATTGACATGTTTGAATGAGAGTAGTACATAAAATCCCCTTGAATTATATCTTGTTTGTCCTTCTTGGTATATTAAGTTTACGGGTAATTTTTTCAATGATACTTGTGGATTTGTATCATTAATGGCATAATTTAAGAGTTTTTTGACATGATTGGTCATGTTAATAGTAAATATGAACATGAAAGCGGCCAAATTTAAGCCAAGGTCCTAAATGCCAATTTTTGATCACCATTTTGATGACCGATCGAAATGGAATTTCGGTCGAAATTCGATCGAAATTTCAATCATTTCGGTCATTTTTTGTACTAAGGCCCTTATATTTCGGTCATTTCGGCCATTCCGGTCGAATTTCGATTTTGACAGGATATCGATATTCGACAGAAATTCGACCGAATTTCACTGAAATTTGATGTCATGAAATTTTAAGCTTTCATCTTATATAATTATATCCCAAACAACTACATTTTTATAAACATCTAAAATTGCTTTATAGGATAAATGAATTAACATAAAAAATTTTGGAAAAAAAACACCTCGATGAGCGCCTCACCTCCATGGCCTTAAATTTCGGCGAATTTCGACCGAAATTCGGTCGAAATTCGGTTTCGTGGCGATACCGACATCGAAACCATGTATAATATTTGTTTCCAGGATTTCGGCCGAAATTTCGGCCTCATTTCGGTCATTTCGATCATTTCGGTCCATTTCGGTGGAAATTGTTCACAGATTTCTCGGATTTCGGTGGAATTTCGGTGGAATTTCGGTTCATTTCGGTCCATTTCGGTCCATTTCGACTGAAATTGTTCTAGGTCACCATATGTCATGCCTAGGCCACTTATTGATATTCATAGGTACTATTTGGTCACTAAATGAAATTTATAGGTCACTATTTCAACCACCATTGCAATATAAGCCACTATTCCAACCGCCATTGTAATAAATAAGGCCATTAAGGGTCCTATTTAAACCCAATAAATATAATGTATATGTTCTCATTCCATCTCACAACTTCACAAGTCACAATTCACAACCTAACTTAAGTCTTGGAGAGCCAAGTTTCCAAATTCCAAGTCTCGTATAACATACATTTTACGATCACAAACTCTACTATGCATTTATTTTGGCATACATGTTAAAATATTCGTGTTTGTGTGTGTGTCTTGTTTTATTTTTAAATAAAAGTATTATTATTCTTTTGAGAATTGATAGAAAAATTGAATGCCAAAATTTAACCGTGTACTGAAATATGAAATTTCACTCTGGACGGTCATTGATATGATGACCGAAATCATTATTTTAAGGTACTGAACATTATAACATCTTATTATAAGCAAAAAAATCTTGCATTTATGCCTCTTTTATTGATTAAACAACATTACAAATCTTAAATTTTGAAAAAATGAGTTTTCAAGTCGTTTTCCCAATTTCCGGCCATTTCACCGAAATTCCACCGAAATTCCTTTTCTGGGCTTACCGAAACGAAACCGAAATCCGACATTTGAGGCCTTGCTCACCTCCGCCTCGACCGCCTCAACCAACTGAGGCGGTCGCCTATGAGGACCATGTCGAGGCGGTCATTCAGAGGCGATTTTGGGCTGCCTCACCTCGAGGCATACGCCTCGAGGCGCGTTTTTTCGAACCATGGTGGTGGTATTGTTCTTTTATTCTTGAATATGCAGTGTAAAATAGTACTTTGAATTTTACTAACTGTATGTAATGAATTTCGTGATCTTCAATTACTTATTATTGTATTTACGACAAAAAAAGGTCAAAGAAGTGGGAGGAGGAGATCTGATATAGAATGAAACTATTGCATTGAACTTCAAATGAATGGACATCACAAAGGAAAACGGTATGTATATGTTGAATGCAATTTTTATGAGATGAAAATCGCCGGTGGGATCAAAAAACTAAAAGATCACCTCGCAAAGACACGTAAGAATGTGAGTGCTTGTCCAGATGTTTTTCTAAAGCTTCACCAAGAAATGAAGATGTGCATGGAAATAAGGGTAATGATAAGAGAATAAGATTTGAAGACTGGAAGAGATTTGTCAAATTGGAATGTAAATGCCATCAAGTTACAATGAGAATCAACCATCACAAAAAGCAATGACGGTATCAAGCAATTTCAAGCAAGCTCGAAGACCTACGGATTTTTCTTATTGCACAAGGAGGTGGATGTGTAGGTAATCCATATCCTCTAACACAACAAGTCACGTTGAATACAAATTGGAAAAAAGATGAAAGAAGGTGGATTTGCATGAGCATTGGAGACTTTAAAAAATACATTGTCATTCACCATAGCTAATAGTGTTTCATATTTGATGATGATGACGAATGATGCATGTGGGTATAGAATGGGATTCAAACCACTGACCATCAATGAATTACGAACTTGGATTCTAAAAGAATAGGAGGTTGTTGCCAAGGTAGGAAATATCGATATCGACACCATATCGATATTATCGATACGATATATCAACGACATATCGCCGAAGTATCGACCATATCAACACACCTTTGTGAAGGAAGGACCCAAAAAGAAGTATATATCGGCATATAGATACTGATATCGGTCTCATGTCGATATCGATATATCGGCGATATATTGCAATATTTCTTACCATGGTTGTTGATGTCTTTGCTGATGACGCAAGGTCTTCTGGGATTCTGATATCACGTGGAGAAAATAGAGAAGAATGAATAGCTTGCTTATTCCATAGGTCTAGGATGTCTTATATAGCATGAATCATAGAGAGCGAAACAAAGAAGACATATATAGATTCCTGTGAGGGGTTATAGGTTCCAACGAAATAAGTAAGAAAGCCCAATAACATAATAATTCTAACATTACAATTCACACAAATATATATATACACGTTATTGTATAACTCATAAGAGGATTGAGGTATTGCTAATGAGATGGGGACTATGTGTGTGTTATCTAGAACCTTGATTTTCTCAGGCGAGTGCCTAGGCGAATATAACACCTCGAGCATTTACCTTGCATGCATTTAACAAAACTAGTATAAACAACAACCTAGTATGAAGCACTATTAGCTATGGTGTGATTTTCTCAGGCGGGTGCCTAGGCGAGTATAACACCTCGAGCATTTACCTTGCATGCATTTAACAAAACTAGTATAAACAACAACCTAGTATGAAGCACTATTAGCTATGGTGAAGCGTTAGGGCAACAACCTAGTACGAGCATTTACCCTAGTGCGGGAGGAAGGTGAAAGGTGTTCTGTAGTAGGTGGATTTCTCAAAGGCTTACGATTGTGTGGATCGGATGTTCATCCAGGCTTTTTAGTACAGAAGGGGTTTTCTGGATCGGTAGATCTCTTGGATGAAGAGATGTGTTACGACTGCCTCTTGTGTCGTGCTTGTGAATGGTCAATCGAAGGGAGGGAGGGTCTATCAGCAACAGCGGGGCGTCCGTCCAGGGTGCCTGCTTGCTCGATTCTTTTCTTCCTTATTTTTTATGTTGTGTCAGTCATGGTTGATCGGGTTGTTTCTGCGGGGTTTCTGCAGTGGTTACTCGAGGGACGTAAGCTCTATACCCATACTCCAATATGCAAATGACACGATTCTTTTTGCCGAAGGCCGGGTGGCTAGTAGCAGGGGACTTTCTATGGTCCCGAACATTTTTGGTGAGGTCTCGAGTTTGAGGCTGAACAGGAAGCAGTGCGAATTTATTACATTCAATCTGGCGGAGGCGGAGATTGAGTTATGTGCTAGATGGTTGCGGTCACCACATAGGGATCTACCGCTCGGTACCTTGTGTTCCTTTGGAGGCTGGGCGGATGCGTGTCACTGACTGGTCAGTGGTTACCGGTGATTGAGAAGTTGGAGTGGAAATTGGCAGGATGGAAGTCGATTTACTTGTCCAAAAGCGGCAGGCTCGTATTATTGAGATCAATTTTTTCGGCGATTCCTACCTTCTTCCTATCCTCGAGGTTGATGTTTGTGGGGGTTAAGAGGAGGCTCGAGACCATCATGAGGCGGTTCTTTCGATCCTAATATAGACAATCTAATGGATTTCCTTTAGTGGATTGGAAGGTTGCGGTGTGCCCTAAGGAGGATGGGGGCATCGGCATTCGTGGTTTGGAGGAGATGAACAAGGCGCTGCTTGGCATGTGGGTCGCTCGTATTTGGGGTGACTATGATAGTTTGGTGTGCAATTTTATCCAGAGGATATATGAGTCTTGACTCTCCTTCCCTGGCCCCAGATCATCGGTTCCGTACCCTCCCTCTTCTGGAAGGGTGTCTGCAGCGTGACGCAAGAAATATGTACTTTTATGAGACCGATGATTAACGATGGCATAGGTTTTCGATTCTGGATCGATGATTGGAGCGAAGGGGGGGCCCTAGACATGAGGTTCCCAAATCTAAAGGCGTAGGCAGAGCACCCAGATTGTTCTGTGGCGGAGATCTGGAATGGGTACTCCTTCTCGCAGTTCAGATCCGAGCTCTCTAAGCAACGTATGAAGGAGCTCATGACCATGGTTTTAAAAACACGCCCCGAGGTGCCCACCTCAAGGCGTTCAGGTGAGGCGTGCGTCTCGAGGCATTGGAGCGGTTCCAAGGCGCCGCTTCGAGCTGCACAGGTTTGGTACCCAATTTTTTATATTCATGTTAATTGTTATGATAATTTAAGTATAATATTAATTATTAATAATTTAATTTATTATATACTCATATATATATTTTTTAAAAATTTTGTGTTATCATATAAAAAATACGTTTCGGGGCGAAGGCGCTGCCCCCTACAACCCCCGCAAGGGGGAGTGCACTTTCTCCCCCCGCCCCTCCCTCTCAGGCTCCTTGACCAGGCAACGAGACCACCACGCTGGAAGGGTATGGTGAGACAGGGGGTGCATACAACGATTTTTCAATTGAGTTTAGCAAATCGGATGGTTAGAATTCAAAGCATATCAATATATATATATATATATGTTAGTTGTATAACACATATAAAGTAACATAGATATGTTATATATTTTGTATATTAATAAGAGTAAATTACACAAAAGTCCCTGAACTATACACCTAATGTCAATGTGGTACCTCAACTTTTAAAAGTAACAATGTGATACCTAATGTATTGTTTTGGTCCCAATGCAGTCTTTTACTAAGGAGAGCATGTGACATCCGTTAAGTCCTTTGTTGTTCGGACAGAAATACCCTTACTGAAAAAAGCCCCAAATCTCCCTATCGATCCTACACTCATCCCCACCTTCCCAAACTAGAGCTCCAATGGTGGCAGTGAGGCACGGTCGACGTGAGGTTCCAGCATAGGGAAGAGGCCAGTACGAGGGCTCGGCGGAAGGGTGCGATCGCGATGGTTTGCCAAAGGATTCCATAGTCTGGATTGGCTAAGATGTCGATGGAGTACATACTTAAAGCACTGTGGAGGAGGACCCGCAACACTAGCCCCGATGCAACGGACCATTCCATCATCTTCATGATGCTCGAACTCTCGTCCGACTCCCTCCGTGACCTCGTCCGTGTCCTTTTTTCCCTTCATTAATCCTCATCGTTTGCTCTCGTCTTCTTATACATGGCCTCAAATTTTAGCGAAATTCGGTCGAATTTCTGTCGAATAACGATATCCAGTCGAAATCGAAATTCAATCGAAATGACCGAAATATGGGGGTCCTAGTACAAAAAATGACCGAAATTCCGATCGAAATTCCACCAAAATTCTGTTTTGGTCGATACCGAAATGGTAACCGAAATCGACATTTAGGGCCTTGTTATTATATAGGGTTCTGCTCCTCGAATCCCTTTCCTGCAATCAACTCGTGGTGTGCCTTTGGATGTTGATTCGCAAATGCCTGCATGGAACCTGTAACTAAAATGATGATCAGAAACTATTTACTCTCGAAGTATAGCCTGAATTGGGGAAATTATTTGCTCTTTTAATAATGCTGAAGTTCTTACCCGAATGGAAGGGAGAGAAAGCTAAAGAGCATGTATGTTTCTCTTGATATTTAATAGTTCGAAATTCTCTTTTGATGTCACGGTTGGTGGCAAGCACATGGGGAATACAGAAATACTTGGTGTATTCAACGATGTGATATCGCTAACGAAATGATCATATATACGAGAAATTCATTTTTTAGGTGTTGCTATTTATGACACCTATTTGATGGAAATATATGATCAACAAAATGATTCGACCATTATTAAGATGCATGTTAATCGCATATGGAAAATATGATGCGATAAGCTCGAAATTTCATGAGCATCGTTGATGGATCCCTGGGAACCCCCTGCCAAGCTCTCGCGGTTGCACCCCTCCGACGATCGCTCACGGAGGGTGTGCCCTCTACCGTTGGTGGAGCCCTCGTGTCGATCTCACCCCTTCGCCTGACGCCTGCCCTCACGTCAGCCCCGCCTTACCGTCGCTGGTGGATCCCTCACTCTTGTGAAGCCGGCATGCCTTCGGAGTTCTAGTTTGGGAAGAAGGGATGCAGGTGGAGGAAGAAGGGGGGAGGATTTGGTGATTTAAGGCTTTGTTCAGTAGGGGTGTTTATGTCCTAACAACAAAGGACTTAACGAACGCCACATGCTCTCGTTAGTAAAAGACCACATTGGGACCAAAACAATACTTTAGGCACCACATTGTTACTTTTGAAAGTTGAGGTACTACATTGAAATTGGGTATATAGTTCACGGAATTTTGTGTAATTTACTCTATTAATAATATATGTTAATCACATAATGTTGCTTCACCCATACACATAAAGGGAAGTGTTATATATCGACAAGAACTTCACCCGCCAACAATAATAGAGGTCATAATAAGCTTTGCGTTGTATATAAATGACAATACAAATTGGGATTCAAAGCAAACCGTGCAAAGAATATTATATATTCTCATGCTTATAGCATATATGGTGAATATGTTTGGAAATATATAAATTTGTGAGTTTAAAAATATATATAATTATGCTTAATAGTATTTTATGCATATTTTACTATATAAATCGACGCTTACACCTCACCTTATCAAGGGAAAACTGCTTCGATCCGCCTCACATTTTTTAAAATCATGCTCATGACCATGTTTTCTAAGATTGGGGTTGTGAGTGGTCCTACGAACAATCGAGATTATTGGGCTCTTGACATGATGGATCTTTCTCGATTACAGGGTCTCGAGGGGTCCTATGACTTTCGATCCTAGAGGATGCAATGCAGACTGTAGGCGGATCTAGAAGTGGAAGGCACCAAGTCGGGTGAATGTTTTCTTGTGGATTTTCAAGAGGGGAAGAATGCTGACGAGGGCCAGATTTGCACGTTTTATTCAGGTGACTAGCCTTAAGTGCCCAAGGTGCAGGAGGAAGCAGAAGACAATGACCATCTCTTCTTGAAATGTGATAGTTCTGCAGAGATTTAGAATCGGTCGACTCGGTACTCAAGCGGTTCAAGCTGCCAATGTTGAGGTTTTTTGACATTCTATTGGTGCAGTGAACAAAGAGAAATCAAGGGTTGTGGCACTGACCTGGGCGATCTAATTGGCCAGAAATGGGGTTCTTTTTCGTCAAGATCGTCTTTATGCTGAGAATGTTGTGGCGCACGCCAATGCGTTGGTTGAGAGTTGGACCGCTAATTCTAGGTTACTTGTAAATGCTTTTAGGTTTGTAATAATTTCTCGGCGATGAATGATGAAGTTTTTGGGCATGTACCTATACGATAAAGGTCTTTTTCTTAAAAAAACAACTTAATATCCTACTAACCTTACACCACTAAATCATTGAATCAGTCAAAGGCCACCCCTAAACTTAGATCCACCTTCGGCTATCAAAACCAAAACCATGATTCTCTTATCTCAAGTGAGATTGATTGCATAAACTTTTCCATTCAAAGATTGTACAATTTATGTTCTTACTTAGCACCAACTAAGAAGGATCATACGTAAAATCTCTCCTCCGACACTTGCTCAATCATTTTTGACACTGCATGTTAGCAATATTCGTCAAATAGCTTCTTGCACCATTAGACTACAAAATTGATTGGTCTTCTTTGCAAAAAAATGAATGACCTAGAGTGCATCCCTCGTAATAACTTCTATCATTTCTTCTCAAAAAATATGCCTTCAATCAGTGTTGCACCATCTTTCGCTGTATGATTATAAGTAAAGTTCATTTTTCATTGGCTGCTTCCCTTCCTTATTCAAGTACATCTCACATGTGTGTATCAGTAAATTTATGGTCGACATCACATATGTTTCTTTTCTTTTCTTTTCTTTTCTTAAGGAAAAAGAGGGTATGACGTCGAGAACAAACCTACCATGATCATGTATGTGTTTCATCAGGTTGATTCAATCGGAAAAAATAAAGTTATTGTGATAGTGAACAATTTCTCTTTCTTTATTTGTCTATTGATTCATGTCACGCTTCAAGGTCTTTTATATAATTTCTCTTGTAGGCTTCAGGGTCCTTTATATAATTTCTCTTATTGGCTCTATAAGGTTTCACGCTAAACAATGTTGCAATATTCACCGAATAGATCGAATATTCGGCCGAATATTCTTATTCGGCAAAATGATCAAATAGAATATTAATATTCGATCCAACCTGAATATTCGAGTACTCGACCGAATATCCGGTTGACTATTGCTAATAGCGGTTGATTTTTATTTTTTTTTATTTTTTTAAAGTTTTCCAATTATGTGGTATCAACACAAATGTTAAACTTCCAAATATGTACTCGTTAATTGGTACTTTTATTTTGGACACCTATAAATTGATGATCATATATGTATAAATATATAAGAATAAATATATTAGATATAATTTTCATATTTAAAATAATTAAAACATGCATAACCAAATAATTCTGATTATTCTCCCTAATACATAATATTCTTTATTCAGTGACCCCCCTAACTGTATATCGAATATCAACTTCTATAAGACCAACGCTATATAAGAAACCTTAGACCCCTTGAAAAAGACAAGTCATTCATTCTTTCTCCACATGGTGTCAAAGCAACGGTCCTAGACCGGGTTCATACCCAACATATTTCTCCCACCACAGCCAACCATAACCCAACGACAGACATCCGATCTAATCCTTGCAACGGATTGGTTACCAACTTCGTCAAGTCACCGTAGGGACCCTTGTAGTGGGCCACGTTGCCGCCAGGGACCTCATCTAGGGTACAGAGTTGTAAATACATTTTACTTCCACTAACAGTCTATCCAATTGTGACAAGCAATTTGCATATACTCTTATGGCAATTACTATTCCTCGTGAACATTATAGTGCATTGCAAGACCATGGTTGGAAAAAGGCCATGGATGAGGAGATGGGATTGCTTACATCCAGAGGCATGTGGGATCTTGTGTTGTGTCCTGCAGATGTCAAGATTGTTGCCTGCTGATGGATCTTTACGACCAAACAGTCTCCATAGGATTCTATTGACAGGCTAAACGCCAAGCTTGTGGAAAGGGGATTCACTCAGACTTATGGAGTGGGCTACCTTGAGATGTTTTCTCCAGTAGGCAGGACGGGATCAATTCGCACTATTTTCTCGGTTGCAGTTGGCAAGAATTGGTCAATTTTTCAACTAAATGTTAAGAATGTCTTCTTATACAGTAGGAGGCCTATATGATACAGCCATCGGGTTACTCCATCGAGGGGGAACATGTCTGCTGACTTTGTAAGGCTATTTGTGTCCTAAAGCAGAGTCCACGAGCTTGATTTGACAGGCTTATCACTGAGATCAGCTCTCTTGGCTTCCGCAGGACAACATCTGATTTTCTATATTCATTGGATGATGATCTAATGGCAATGTGATACTGGTTGTCTATGTTGATATTATGGTTACTGATGATGATGAAGCACACATTCTAGAGACCAAGGTCTTCCTCCAGAAGGTGTTTGTCACCAAGGGTCTTGATCGGCTCCGATACTTCCTCAGTATTGAAGTGACATGCACTGCAAAGGGATTACATCTATCACAGCAGAAGTACTACCTATATATTCTTACAGATATTGGTTTACATGGATGCAAACCATCTGGTATACCAGCAGAGTTGTGGAAACATGTTACATCCCACCAGATCCTGAGTTCGAAGATACTACACGATATAAAAGTGTAATGGGCAAACAGGTTTGCCTTACTATTACTAGGCTTGATATATTGTATGTTGTGAGCAAAGCCAGCTGGCATATGGAGCATGGAAGGTCATATTGGTACCGGTATCGATATCGGAATTGTGTCGATACGATATATCGATGCCATATCAGCGATATCGAACCGATTTCATGAAGAAAATGGCCTTCCAAGGCCAAATATCGGTCATATCGACGATATATCCGTCACCTGTCAATACCGATATATCGTCGACATATCGTCGATATATCGCGATACGGCCTTCCTTGATATGGATAAACCTTTTTACAGCTATTGGCAGGATGTTCTTCTGATTTTTTGATATTTCAAGGAATCTCCAAGATGAGGCCTATTCTACATGGTCAATGGTCACAATGATGTCGTCGCTTATGCGGCTGCAGATTATACCGGTTCACTTGAGGACCGACGATCCATTACATGCTATGCTATGTTTGTTGGTGGCAACCTTGTTACATGGTGGAGCAAGAAGCAGACTTTCAAGATCGAGTGCAAAGGCAGAATATAGAGCAATGACCCAGCTCACTTGTGAGAATATCTGGCTAGTCTCTATCTACATGAGCTTGGACTTCCTGCTACTACTCATGTACCTTTATATTGTGACAACAAGTCTACCTCATAGTTCATACATTGCCAACAATCAAGTATTTCATGAGCGGATTAAGCGCATTAAAGTTTACTGTCACTTTATGCGAGATGCGGTACAAGAAAGGAAAATCACTACCCTTCGTATCTCCATTGATCTTCAGCTCGCAAATATATTCACAAAGACGCTACCGAAGAAATGACACTCATTGATGATTTCAAGTTGGACATGATTGATAGATATCAACGTTCAAAATCTTGATTTCGATTTCGTTTCGGTCACCTCCAATACCGAAATTTCACCGATATTTCGGGAAATTTCGACGATTTCGGTGGAAATTTCGGAAATGGCTCAAAAAGTCATTTTTCGACCATTTTTTTTGCAAATTAAGATCTTTCAAGTTATTTACAACAATAAATAGCTCACATATACACAATTTTATCATACATATTGCTCATATATGCCCCTTATATTGCACATATCGGTCATATCGATTATTTCTCTGTTAAGGCTGATTATTGATGGATACATATTGGAAATGGATTCATTAAATCCAAGTTCTTAAAACAACAATAGCTAACAAATGTGTACTTATATCACATATCTCTCATTCATATGCCTTATATCGCACATATCAGTTTTCGTTGTTAAGGTTGATTATTGATTGATACATATTGGAAATGGATATAATTAAATCCAAGTTCTTAAAACAATAATAGCTAACAAATGCACACTTATATCACACATATCTCTATTCTCTCATCCATATGCCTTATATCGCACATATCGGTCATATCGGCCATTTCGTTGTTAAGGCTGATTATTGAGTGAATTGATACATATTAGAAATGGATATCATTAAATCCAAGTTCTTAAAATAATAATAGCTAACAAATGCACAATTATATCACACATATCTCTCATCCATATGCCTTATATCGCACATATCATATCATTGAGCTGACTGATAGATATTGGAATCGAAATTAAAATAACTAAGTTAAAAATACTTATAAGATGTCTTTTTGTTCAGAAAAATATATGAGTATTTTTATTCTAAAATGTAGATAATCATTAATAAGACAATGTTTAGTTCATAGAAATAACGGTCATAGGCGCAGTTCTAGTGAATTACATATATAATTATAGACTTACAGCAAAGATGATATTTTTTACAAAGATAAAAGACAAAAGGAATGAAACAAAGAAGCTATAACGGATCTCTAGGGTCCAGGTTGCCCCCCCCCCCTTGCAGGGGTGCGGGAGCAGCGCCCCCAACCTGAAACAAAATATATAAATCATGATGTGTTTTGATATAGAGAATTTGTAAATGCTAAATAGTTAGTATTAGTAAAATGATTAAAATTAAGATCACATGATTAATATCGTTGATTTACATAGGTATTGGCGAAATTTCGCCCATATCGGTCGAAATCCGAGAAATTTTGAACTGAAAACATGAATTTCGACCGATATGGGTCGAAATGTCGAAATATCACCGATATTCGACCCATTTCGGTCGAAATCCAGAAAATCGATATATATAGGTGTTTCGAAAGACCCTCCCTGTCGAAACCCAAAATTTCGGCGAAATTTCACGAAATTTAAATCCATGATAGATATGCTCCAACTTGATGGGAATGTTAGAGTCATTTTGTTATTCGACAATTTCTCTTTATTTTATTGAGTCATGTAACCATTTAAGATCCTTTATATGATTTCTCTTTTTGTCTCTCTAGGGTTTCATGTTATATAAGAAACCCTAGACCATGGAAGGTCATATCGATTTTGCTATCGTTTCTATATTGTATCAATACTATATTTCGACAATATTTCGGCGATATATCGCCGAAATATCGTCCATATCGACGCACTTTTGTGAAGGAAATGCCTGAAAAGGTGGATATATTGCCATATCGGTACCTATATCGGTCCCATCTCGATATCGATATATCGCCCATACAACCTTCCATGTCCTAGACCCCTTGAATAGGACAGATCGTTCATTCTTTCTCCACGGTAAGAAAAATCAACTGGTTTTATTTCGTTGTTACAAATCATCACGTAAAAAAACAAAAAAAAACAAAAATACTTCTTCACAGTAACGTTAACGGTTACCATAATAAATCTCAATGCAGATTAAACTAATCAACTGATTTTATTTCGTTCATGTGAAAAATAAAAAACAAGCAACTTTTTTCCAATACATTAACCTTTAAAGGAATACAATAATTCCATTGAAGCAAAATATGTCAACGTAATGCAGCAGACACTATTATCTTTCACATAAAACTAGATTCATGTCCAAGTACATACAAAAAAAGCCAATCAGATATTATGTTATGTCATCCATATAACAAAAAAGAGGGAAGAACATAATGAGAAAAATCTAAAATGAATATTAAAAAAAATTACCTGAAGAGGATAAGTAAACAGTATAGCATTCTGATCCTTCAAGTAGCTGATGAGATACAATACTCCACTCAATATCACATACTTGCAAGAACGCCGAAAACCAAGTCAAGGATCGCATGAAATAATCACAAAATAATAAACTGAAACATAACACTAATGTGCATTGTGCATATACAGCAACACGTGCAACTAAAGCAACTAATACAAACCCAAGTCAAACACATATTTGCCATATTCACATTGGTGAAATAGATACAATCCATTGAATTTATCCATATAAGAAAATTCCTTTAAAGATTAAAGGAAAGTTTTACAAAGCAGTCGCGAGACCTGCTATGCTTTATGGATCTGAATGTTGGCCTGTGAACCATAAACATGTGCAGAGAATGAATGTAGCAGAAATAAAAATGCTAAGGTAGATGTGTGGACACACACGTAAAGATCGGATTCGGAATGATGCAATCAGAAAGAAAGTTGGTGTACCTCCGATCGAGGATAAGATGCGAGAAAACCGCTTAAGATGGTTTGGACATTTGCAAAGAAGATAACCGATGCACCAGTTAGGAGATACGAGTGTTGAGATGTTGAGCCGGCTAAGAGAGGGTGAGGACGGCCCAAGAAGTGTTGGAAAGAGACCATACGAAGGGATCTTAGTTTTGTAGATATAAGCCCGGGATTGACCCAAGATAGATTTGAATGGAGGCGAAGAATCCATGTAACCGACCATACTTAATTGTAGGAAAAGGCTTTGTTGTTGTTGTTGAAGAATGCTCAGAATTTTTGTTTAAGTGAAATAATAAAGGTAATAAATGCCAAATGGCAAATAAACGTGTTCTACAATGTCACCCAACCCAGAATGATTGTTCCATTTTCTCCTTTCTTCGACTAGAATAATTATTCATCAGTCAAAATGGGTTGTCTCCTACAAAACTCGGGCAAAATAAATACAAATCCTACATAGACATTCCTCGAGGAAGAAATCCCCCAAAAAAGGTCAAATTTTTCACGAAGGAAAGGAAATATCTTCGAAAAATCCAGCAAATTGACGCATTAACCCAACAAAAGAACAATACCACCAAAAAGGTTCTAGTTTTTCACGCAGAAAAGGATATAACGCGATGCAGGCGAGGAGGAAATCCCTATTCTCTGGGAATTTCTTCTTGTAGAACTGCGCAACGAGTGCCGTGGCGATGATGACGGCACCGAGCAGCAGCCTGAGGTTGCTCATCCTCACGTCCTCCGTGTAGCCCTTCCCGGTGACGATCTGCGTCCCCGAGATCGATCGAACATCGATCAACTTACGTCAAATTCGATCGGATCCAAAACCTGAAGAGAACAAATTTAGGGTTTATGGACGGGTACCTCGGATACGGATTCGTCGAGGAGGGTCTTGATGGAGTGGTGATCGAGGAGGTTCGCCTTCTTCGGTCCCTTCCCGGAGGACGCCATTACTCTGCTCTGCTGCTGCTTCTTTCTCTCTCTCTCTCTCCTGCGTTCGGTCTTCGATCCTTTTGAGGACAATAGAGTGGAGCCGTTTTCTCTGCGAATGCGGGAGGTGTCGAGTGATCGGTCCGTCCAAGTTGCCGATCCGGATCGTTGATTCCGGGTCCGAAAGAGGCGCCCGACCGGGGACCGTAAATGGATCGCACTTGGATAACAAAGAATTGTTTGGAAAAAGATTGGAGCACCGGATTTATTTTGCTTTTGGATTAAATCACGATTTATCCTTTTTTTTCAATAAATGATTACTTCATTTTATTCATTTAAATAAAAAACATCTGTGATATTACAAAAAATATAATCAGTGTTCATATTGAAGACGGCTAAGGAGACAAAAAGGGATGAAAAAAATCACATAAAACAGTCATGAGCCACGGAAAACCAGTCACCACCATCCGAGTCTAATATAAAATAGTCAACCATTCCAAGTCAAATTGGAGCTTTTCTCATTTGACAATCACAAAAAGTAAATAGACCATCAGAGAGTTGTTTCACGCTTTACAGGAAAAGTGACCTCATCAAGGTCATCGTCACGGAAATACCTCAAATCCCGATGGGTGGTTCAAATACATCCCCCGAACTTCCCGATTTTGAACCCATTTTGACCAGTTTTCTCTCCACCCATTGTGCTCCAGAGCGAAAGGGGGGTGACAGCTCCTTTTTCCGACCTTCAAGAGGATCGAGGACGCGTCGAGCGATCTCCATTACCTCCGGCGAAGCTCACGCCGTTGAGATCCTTCCTCAGGTGATTTCACCTTCGAGGTTTCTTATTTTCCCTCTATTTCTTTGTGTTTCTCGTCCACCATAGCTGTAAGATCAATATCTCATCGTTCTTTTTGTGTCTCATCTGATCGATCACCAAATCGCCCCCCTCGCCGGAGCTCGCTCTGGCCAGGCTCCACTTCACCGTTATACGCCTTCATTCCCCCCGTTGGAGGGTCGCGGCAGTTTGCCCGCGACCCTCTTAACCTTTTTGTGCAGGTCTTGGAGCATATCACGCGCCTGGGGCAATTTTGGGAGCTCGCCGGAGGTAGTTGGGGGTG
This sequence comes from Ottelia alismoides, assembly GCA_037367405.1. Classification (NCBI taxonomy): domain Eukaryota; kingdom Viridiplantae; phylum Streptophyta; class Magnoliopsida; order Alismatales; family Hydrocharitaceae; genus Ottelia; species Ottelia alismoides. The sequence goes on along the minus strand of JAZKJV010001194.1, from coordinate 143,332 downwards.
CCTCGCTCCTCCACCTCCGCCGGCACGCTCCGGTGGCCGCCGCCACCTTTTGAAACCACCAGTCAACAGAGGACACATGCATGGTCTTTCATGACCATTTTGAAGCCTCAAGATACGTCGAAGAAGGGAGATTGAGAACAGGGAAGTTCACCTCGCCGGAGGCGCTTCCCTGTTCTTCCTCCCGTGTCCCTAGCCATCATATCAAGGTCTCTCTCTAGATCGCACAACCACCGTTTGATCTCCGCCAGCATTAACCGTCAGATCCTCCAAGTAAGATCTAATCCTAGCCGTCGAAGTCGAACCGGTATCGGCCGTTGCGAGCGCGCCACGTGTGCAAGTGAAAGAAGATCAGCCGTTGGATGCACCTTGCCTGGGTATTTTGCATTTTCAACCCAGGTCCTTTTTGTATTTAATATCTACCACTGAAACTGTCATCTACCGTTATATTTATTTTGGATATTTTACAAAAAAACACACCCTTTAGTTTGAGTATTCGCATCGAGGCCCTTGTCCACGTCACCTCATGTGAGTTGCGCACGTAGGGTGAGGGAATTTTGCGTTGAGGCCCTTGCATTTTGTATTATTGCTGTTAAGTCCAAGAAATATTTTATAACGTAATTTTTATGGAGATTTTGCAAGTTAACCCTCAAGGCTTGGATAATTACAGAAAGGTCCCTACCAGGTCACATGCTGCGTGCACGTGACGTTGGACATTTTGCACGTTTAGCCCTGTGGTTCTTGGATTTATTATTTAGTCCACAAAGTTTTTATTGCAGTATATATTTTCTGGACATATTGCTTTTTCTCCTTGGATTTCTGGATAATTACAAAACAGCCCTTGCAAGTAGTGTAGTTTCTCTTTGTTGTCTCTAATTATTTCACGCGTCTATAAAACTCTATAAGTTTAAAAATATCATTGTGTGTCTGTTGCATTGTGTTATCACGCTGTATTTTTAGTTTGCATTTTTGTTGCCTTTTATATTTATAAAAATTCAAAAACATGCAATTTCTTCACTATTTGCATTAGAAAATACATAAAAATTGTAAAACATTTTTGAAAATTTTCAAAAAAAAATTATATTTTGTGTGTTTTGGCATATTTTATCTTCAGACCAAAAATCACTAAAAATATATAAAAGAAAACTCATAAAAATAGAAGAACTCGTAGAACCTTCGTAATAATTTATAAAATCTACAAAAAAATCTAAAAATTGTGTTTTCATTTCTTGAATTTTCTTTATTGTATTATCTTTAATTTAAAATTAATTTGGAGAATTTTTGACACTTTTTGATATTTTTCATCTCTATTTTAATTTCAGCCATTAATTTTACTCACTATTTTAAGTATCTTTGACTTTAAAAATACCAATGGATTCATAAAATGGATATAGTGCATGTGATTTCATTTCATGTATTTCCACAAATAAAAATAGGATTCCTTTCCGTAAATGACGATGGATTCATAAAATGGATATAGTGCATGTGATTTTATTTTGTATGTTTCCATAAATGGAAAGTGGATTTATTTCCGTAAATGATGATGGATTTATAAAATGGATATAGTGCATGTGATTTTATTTCGTGTGTTTATACAAATGGAAAGTGAATTCCTTTCCGTAAATGATGATGGATTAATAAAATAGATATAGTGCATATGATTTCATTTCGTGTGTTTCCACAAATGAAAAGTGGATTCCTTTCCGTAAATGCTGATGGGTTTATAAAATGGATATAATGCATGTGATTTCATTTTCGGAGATCACTATTTATTCCACAATTAAATTTCATCCCTATCCATTAACACGAAATCCGAGTATTTTTATCTTTTCGTGTGAATCGCTCCGAGCACACACCTCATTATATCTGGCTGAAGTAGAGGATATGTGTTCCTCTCCAAGAATATAAATAGCCCAACCACTACCGTGACCATAGACATTACCTTCCTCACACCTCCTCCTCTCCCTCCTCCCCTCCTGTGAAAACCCTGATTCATGCGTACCATGCCTTGATAGGCTGGGGGGACGTCTACAAGGTCATCGAGGTCGCGATGCCGCTCTACATAGCCCTCGCCCTCCGCTACGACTCTGTCCGCTTGTGGCGCATCTTCACATCGGAACAATACGAGTCCGTCAACCGCCTCGTCTCCTTCTTCACTCTCCCCCTCTTCACCGTCGAGTTCACCCTTCACATCGACCCCTACACCATAAACTACCCTTCATCTCGCCGACATTATATCAAAGATCATCGTCGTCGAGGTCCTCTCCCTTTGTATGAGGTTCAACAACAACATAAGTTACAGTTGGTCGAGTACGAGCTTCTCATTGTCGACCCTAACCGATTACCTAGTCATCGGAGTGCCCCTTCTGAAGGCCATGACCGGGCAGTCGGGCGTGGATCTTGTCGTGCAGTAGTAATATAAAATATTTTACCTTTTATATTACATTCCACTTGCAAGAATCAGTTCACTCCCAATTTCAAAATTTATCTATTTTATTATTATTTTTCAAATATATTTTCAATATATGGTGTTATGAATTTTATATTTATTTTTATTTTCATAAGGTAAATTGGACCAATATACTATATTCATTAATAAAGGTTTTTTCATATATATATATATATATATATCAATGCTTTTTTTATCAGTTATTATCGAAAAATATATACTATGCTTTTTAATTTTTTGTTTAATTGGTACCGAAGAATATAGTTTAAGCATCGAGGGATCAATTTATAAGATGGATTAATTTTATAATATATATAATATATATAATATAATATAATATATCATTGATAACGTCATATCTAGGTATTTAACATTTTATTTAGCCATGAAAATTTTAATACTACCAAAATATTTTTCTTCAAATACGTATTTATTTTTATAGGTAATTGATAGCAGGGTAATATTCGAGATGTTGGCATGCGTGCCCATTTTGGTAGGAATTTATTTTCTATCGGAGATAATGTCGTGACCTGCGAAATTCTCCAATTTTGAATCCGTAAAGGAGATATGTTTATGTTTATATATTTCTCTCTGTGTGTGTACGTGCATGCGTGCGTTGACATGGGCGTGAGCGTGCACGTGCGTGCGTTGGCGTGGGTAGGCATGTGCGCGTGTGTGCATGTATGCGTGCATGCGCGTGCGCCGTGTGCATGTCTGAGAGAGTGCGTGCGCACGCGCACGCGTGTGTGTGTGGTGGGCACGTGCACGTATGCGTGTACTTGTGTATTAGTAAAATGGATATAGTGAATGTGATTTCATTTCGTGTATTTCTACATTTTGAAAGTGGATTCCTTTCCTTAAATGCCGATGGATTCATAAAGTGGATATAGTGCACGCGATTTCATTTCTTCTGTTTTTGGAAACGAAAAGTGGATTCCTTTCCGCAAATGCAGATTTATTTATAAAATTGATATAGTTTATGTGATTTCATTTCATGTATTTCCACAAATGGAAAGTAGAATCCTTTCTATAAATGTTGATGTATTCATAAAATGGATATAATGAATGTGATTTCATTTCGTTTGTTTTCACAAATGAAAAGTGGATTCCTTTCTATAAATGTTGATATATCCATAAAATGGATATAGTGTATGTTATTTTATTTCGTGTGTTTCCACAAATGAAAAATGGATTCCTTTCCGTAAATGTTGATGGATTTATAAATGGATATAGTGCATGTGATTTCATTTTTGGAGACCACTATTCATCTCACAATTAAATTGCATCCCTATCCATTAACACAAAATCTGGGTATTTGTATCTTTTCTTATGAACCGCTCCGAGCACGCACCTCATTACAGCCGTCTGAAGCAGAGGATCCGTGCTCCTCACCAAGAATATAAATAGCCCAACCACTACCGCGACCATAGACATTACCTTCCTCACACCTCCTCCTATCCCTCCTCTTCCCCTCCTGTCAAAACCCCGATTCATGTGTACCACGCCTTGATAGGTTGGGGGGACGTCTACAAGGTCATCGAGGCCACAGTGCCGCTCTACGTAGCCCTCTCCCTCGTCTACGCCTTGATGAATCTGTGATTCATCACATCAAAAGTCAAAAATAGAGCCTTGTTCCCGAGAAAATAGAGGCATATTTCCTTTTATCTTGCATAGATAACATTCATGCATACATCCATAATTCATGCATTATAGCAGCTCATCTGCATTTAAATAAGAAGCCACAAATCACTTGTAAAATACCACTTCATTAAATAACTCCTTCTCTATAATATATGTGTATACTCCTTAATAATATAGGGAAGATTGCCAGAAACCACCCTTGTAAAATAGCCCCATTGTCCTGAGAGTCCTTGTACATTAAAACACACATAAAGCCCGCATACAAACCCCTACTTAGGTCTACTCACTCTTAGATTATTACATATCAAAAGACCTTCAAAATGAGACTAATTTCATTGAAATTGGAGCTTGTATGAAGAACTTGGGTTTTTGGGCCATGTTGTATACTACATATGTATATTTATGTATCTTTGTATTTTTGTACCATATTTGACCTCATCTCCGTCTTTGGTCAACATGAAACTTGTAGATCTCATCAAGATCTACAACTTTCATGTTTTGAGTTTTTCCAAATTCGGCCTTCTTTTCTCTCTACACGTGTTTTCCCTTCCAGCCACTCACAGCAGGCCACGTGGCGCCCTCTGATTGCGCCACGCGGCCCGCTGCCCTTCGCCTCGTCCGCCCGCGCCCTCCGCCGTTGGATCTCGTCTCAGATCCAACGGCCCAGGCCTTTCCACACGCTTCCCTTCTCCTTGCCGTCCGATCCTCACCTCGCTTCATCTGATCCCTCCATTAGCGCCGCGCTCTCAGCCCTCCACGTGGCGGCATCTACGCCACTCGATCGCGCCCCCGATCCTCTCATCACAGCCGCCCATCTTCCAGCGAGTCTCGACCCTCCGATCTAAACCCTAATCTCATCCACACCGCTCGCACACGCTTCGCTCACATCACGCCACGTGGTGGCTCCACGACCCTCAGATCGCCTCCCCTCGATCTAATCACACCCGCTCACCACGATCCAATCTCCACCGTTGGATCACACGATCCAACGGAGGAGACTTCGTCTCCTACCTCGGGCACCCCCTCTCTCCCACGATCTCCGCCTTGCGGGAGGGGCTGCCCCTTCCTATTCTTGGCCGCACTCCAGCCACCTTCTCCAGCCGCTGACCTAGCCACGACGCTCACCACTCGTCCCTCTCCCTCGCCAGCACCCTCAATCGCCACCACCTCCACCATATTCGCCCCACGACAGCCTCCAACTTCGCCACTTACCCACTCCAGCCGTCACCTCCAGCTTATAAATACGCCACCTCCGGCCACCTTCATCCGCATCCGCCACTCCAGAGAGGAACCTAGAGCTCGGAGCTCTCGATTGGTGACAGGAATTGAGGGATTCCTTGAGCGAAGACGGCCCTTCTTCTCCGGCGAGATCCACGGTGCACCGCCGTGTCGCAGCCGCCCTCCGAGTAGCTGCACGAGCTCGAGGCTTTACCGACCTCTGGAGCGACGACCTGGAGCTCAAGACTGAGCCCCAAACCCCAGGTAACCTCCTCCATTTCTTCTCCGATCATCTCCTTCGTTTTCCTTGATCTTCTCCGCATTTATTCGCCGTCCACGGACATCTCCTCGCCTCCTCGACACTCCGACGAGCTCCGCGACGGAGCTCTCATCCTCGCTGACCCCTCCGCATCGCCGTTCACTCCACAACAACCACCATCGACCTGCAAGCTCCGCCACCTGGCCGGAGCTCTGTCACCCGACCACCCCCTTCTCCGCAGGCCTCACAGTTCACTTCACCTTCTCCACAATCACACGCACAAGCTTCGGCTATTCTTCTAACCTCTGCAGGTACCCGAACCATCATTGGCCGGAGCCTCGTCGGAGCTCTCCTCGAGCTTCATCGATCAGGAGCTCCAGCCCTCCTCCAGCCATCCAGAGACCACCGGAGGCTTCGCCGTCCTCTTCCGAGTCTTCCGAGCTAGGTGGGAGCTGACGAAGCTCACCACCGGAGCCTGGCAGTCGAGGCGGAGCTCAGCAGCCCTCACCGGAGCGCAGCCATCTCCTCCGCAGGCGGCGGAGGCCCGTTGAAGGAGAAGGAGCAGCAGCCGTTCGATCCTCAGATCGAACGGCCCTCGTCCCGCCACGCGTACCATTACCGCCATCGTCCTCGACCGTCGATCTCACCGCGGATCAGACGCTTCATCCGCTGCCACGCGTCTTCACCGACCACCCTTGGATCAATCTTGATCCAAGGGCCTTCAGGCCGCCACGTCGCCCTATCCGAGCCTCGGCCTCCAAGCCTAGGCTCGGGTACTCCGAAGCTGATCCGAAGCAAACCCGAGCCTCCGAAGCCCTCCGAACCTAGGCCGCCCCACGTGAGGAGCACGTGCGGCCTGGGTTAATTGCACCAACACCCCTGGAAGTTTCAAGAATTGCAGAAAGGTCCCTGTGAAGCAGACATCACGTGAGGCGCACGTGATTCGTGGAGAAATTGCATAGAAGTCCTGCATAGTATAGGTAATTGCATTTTAGTCCCTGTCAGCACGTTTATTTATTGAAATTTTATTTTTCCAGTATTGCATTTATACCCTTGTGTTTGCACGTGTCCATAGCATGCATTTTTCATCATTTTGAAATTCCAAAAATTGCAAGTTGTTGAGAATTTTGTCCTCTATCTTTATGTACACGTGTCTGATTTTTGTTGGCTTCATTGAATTATCAATAAATTAATTGGTTCATTTGTGACATATTTTGCCCAGTGATGCCTTTTGATTTTTAATTAAATATCAGTGCCTTCAAAAATCACCAAAAATTCACAGTAGCTTAAGGACATTATTTTTGACACTCCATAAAAATTTCATGTCATTTGCACGCATAATGAGGCCTGAATAAATAGTTTAGTGATTTTCTTTAAATAATTTTAATTAATTCATTTCACAAGGAATTTAAGTTCTGTCAATTTTCCTAGGTCCCTGATCATTAGACCTTCCTAGGATAATTTTGGTTCTTGGAGAAATTGTGGTTTGATATTTATTAAAAATTAAACACTGAAAATCACTTTGTCTGTTTGTTTAATTCACAGAAAATTCATTTTGAGTCGAAAAATTCCAAAAAAATTAGTGTAGCTTAATTTCATTCCATATCATAATCTGACCAAGTTTCATAATTTTTGGACTTCATTTGATATCTTAAATTGATTTAATCTCAACTTGGCTGGATTTTTGCATGTGTCTGCATTGAGAATTTAAAAATACCAAAAAAATTGTTCCCCGAATATCAAACACTTGTAAATTGTTGTAATCAGCCTAAGGAGACAGTTGCCTCCCTGAGATCGACCTTGGACTCTACCAAGTAAAAAAAAATATCACTGCTTAAAATTGACCCAAAATCTGTCTTAAGTGGTTTTTGATTAACCTCCCGTATCCGACTGCAACGAACACAAAAAATTGATTTGGAACATTAATTTGCCCGAATTAACTAAGGGTGCGGGAGCGCTCATCAAAATGGCGCCGTTGCCGGGGAGGCACGGCTTAGGATAATTTGCATCATATTTTTGAGTGTTTGATCTTCTAATCCCCGGGTAGTCTGACCCCCGGTTTTTCTTGTAATTATTTTTCTCATTTATTTCCTTTGCATTATTTTATTGTTGTGTCACTCTCTGACCTCTATTTCATTTTCTGTGCGAGGACCGCGAGGAGTCGGCGACGCTTCGAGGACTTAGCATTTAGATTGTGTGGAGAGAAAAGAGAGGCATTGTATTCTTTTTCATTATTTTCATTTTGCATTATTTCCAGCGGTTCCCGGTTGGGATCTCGCGCGTGTAAATATAGTGGAAAACCGTGTCCCGTGTGCTGTGTGGTTGATTGGTAATTTAGCTTGCACTAGCGGCTCCTCGAGCCACTCTAGGACTTGTTTGTGCTCGTAATCAATAGGACCACACAACACACTTAAAAGACGCACCTAGACCGCAGGACTTAGTTCAAATTAAACTGTTCTTCACGCTAATAGAACTGCCTGTCTAGGAGCGGCTTTCATCGCCTGCATTTGCATGTCGGGTAGAGTTTTCAATTCTGTATAGCATCCTGCATCAAGAAGCGAAGGACCACTGTAAGTATTCTCTACTTGGCATAAGCATCATAGATTTCAACTTGCATCGGCTTTTCTCGATTTCCCCCCTCTGATTTTCTCACTTAATTAAAAAGGAAATTGGGACTGTCCGATAGACGTGCTTTGTGGTGATTAATTACAGTGATAACCTAATTTTAAAACAGGGACTGCTAACATTATTGACCATAAAAAGGGAATAAAAGCTGAAAATTGTTTGCGGGAGACTAATCCCCGACCTTGTTTTCAGGCTGAGTGAGGGTACCTGAGTGTGTGTGAACACCCTAAGGTAGAGCCCAAATCCCCGTCTTCCATATCACGTTCTAACTGATCCTAGCAAATATCACTAGCTGAATATTTTCAGATTCTTTGACTAGTACCAAGTAGCCTCCGCCTGTCTCAGGTAGATAGGGGTGAAATTGCGGTACTTCGCGACAAGTTGCTAGTAACCCTCCGGGGCGAAGTTCCAGCCTTGTCAGCCTCCGCCTGCTTGCAGGTAGATAGGGGCATGGTCACTGAGTCCATCAGCTTGGGATAGGAGCGAAGAAAGGAAGGAGCGGCGGTATCTTAGACGACAGGATAGACAGGGAAGACGCATCCGGCTCTGAGCCGACTTCCCTCTAGGCCGCGTAATCCTTGCTAGATTTGCTTGAAAATCACACTTAAAAACTACAAGATAAATTGGACTCAACTTTGAGTCCTTCATTGTGTTGAGTGTGAATCCAGGGTCTTGGATTGATTTTGTGCTTGCTTCAGGTAGGAGAAAAATCCTATCTTCTTCTTGCTTCACCAAGATGAGTGACTGGGGAGATCTCGACGCACCGTTCACTGATCTCTCTATGAGTCCCCCACGTAACTCGTCTTTTCCGGTCCGAGCGCACCTTGGACCACCCAGGACTCATGACCCTCTTAAGTCCTGGTTCCCTCCTGCTCAGGGTGGTTACTCTCAAACCAACCCTTCTATCTCCTCTGAGATTACCAAGGAAGATCATTGCCTCGGTAGTCCCTTACTTGATTCAACCTCTAACACCGACCTTATTTTCCAATCCCCAGAAGTAGAGGAAGAAATGCCGCCAAAGATGCCGCCTGATGAGGACCAGATGAGACAAATTCTAAGACGCCTTGCTGAAGCTGAACAGAAAAATGCTGATCTCACTGCAAGAATGGGGCGAATAATAGTAGCTGAAGGGATCGACCGACCAATGGTCGATACCTATAACCCGGCGGAGAACGAAATCCAGAATTGGCTAGCACCTGCAGTTCCCGACCAGGCATTCGAGCTGAAGCCCCACTTCCTTAGCCTGCTGCCGAAGTTCAACGGAAACCTGAGTGAAGAGCCGTACACTTTCCTCCGTGACTTCGAACTAGTCTGCAATAATCTGAGCCATCCCAATGTTGGCCAAGATTATATCCGGCTGAAAGCCACCCCATTTGCCTTAGGAGATAAGGCTGCACATTGGCTGAAAAATCTAGGGGTGGTATGTACTACCTGGATGCAGTTCAAGGACCTCTTCTTGAAGAAGTTCTACCCACTCAGTAGAACCAATCAGATGCGAACGAAGATTGCCAGTTTCGCCCAAGGACCCGGCGAACCGTTCCACGAGGCGTGGGACAGATTCAATGACTTAGTACAGAAATGTCCATGCCACGGCATTTCTAAGGCAATCTTAGTCCAGACCCTGTTCTGCGGCCTAACCCCAGAGATGCAGGGGTTAGTCAGCGCCGCCTGCGGAGGAAGCTACCTGAACAAGAACGAGCACGCCGTATGGAAAATCCTAGAACAGATGGCAGAAACCGGCAGGTCACAGGCCACAAGGGCCTATCAGTCGTCTCCCTCGATTCTATCCAATGAGACGACTAGAAGGACTGTTGCAGATCTGACAGAGGACCTCATCCCCAGCATGGGGATGATTGCAGACAAGCTTACTATGGTCGAGCAGATCCACAAGAGAGTCGCGGAGATGGAGTCTCTTTCGAGCCTTCCCAAGAAGGTGGAGGAACTCTCTGAAAAGGTAGCCAAGATTAAGCTACCCACCCCTTCTGCACCACCTGTACCTGTACATCGAGTCCATCTTGTACAGGAACAGGCACCGGGGTCTCAGAGCAGCTGGGATCAGACTTACACCCAGCAGAACCATCATGCACCCCCACCAGTACAGACAGAGTACGAGGAGCCTCCGCCCGTTTACGAGATCAACGGGCTCTGGTATAGCCGCGACCCACTAGTCCGGCAAATCGAGATGGGGAAGGACCAGGCACACCGCCCATCCCCAGTCTACCAGGAGACCAGGCCCGTCACAATCCCGTGATATCAGTCCAGGCCAGAACAAGGGTACCAGCCGCAGCAGCGCACCTATCAGCAGGGGACAGCACCGCCCCATCAGCAGCAGTACCGGCACGGCCAGCAGGGCCAGTTCAGGACCGCATCCACTCAGCAGCCAGCCCAGCCCACTGAATTGGAGTCCCTCACCTTGGCGATCCAGACCCTGTCTGATAGGGTCCAGCAGATGCAGAACGATTACCTGGACATGAGAACCGACATCAATCGGGTCTCTCGGGCTCAGGACCAACAAATGGCGCCAAGGACTCCAATTCCCGCACAGGTTCAGGCCAACCCAAATAGCATACATCAAGGCCAGAACCGACCCCGAGATCAGGTATACTATTCAGATAATTATTTATCTGAACATGAGATCCCTTCGTATGATAATGTTAACCATATGTCCCTCAGGAGCGGAAGGACTGTGACCATACCTGATCGGGCACGGGCACAACAGGAAGGAACCTCCGAAATTCGACCTGAGGAGAATTCGGAGGAGGAAGAGGAGGAGCACCACCGTCACCGCCAGCAGAAGAAGAGGACATCTGAGTCCTCGAAGCACCAGCCCCGCAGTCATCTCGAGTCCAACGACACCGATGAGCCCGCACCTCCATCTGAGGAGGACCAGCCAGAAGAAGCGGAAGAAGCATCACCGGTTTCACCCCCGCATTTTCCCTTTAGTCAGAGTCTGTATAAAAGTCCGAGTCAGAGTCTTGTTAAGAACTCAGTTTCAGCAGCTAATGAAGATATTTCAGTTCCAGAACCTGAGTTAATAATCCCTTTCCCCCAAGCTCTCAAGGGTGGGAAGAAGAAAAACAAAAAAATCCAAAAAGATGACCCTGAGATGGCTGAGTTTTGTAACAAACATATCAAGGTCACAATCCCCTTTGACAAGTTCGTGGAAATGACCCCTGCATTCCAAAAATACCTTAAGGTGAGATGCACACCTACTAGGGTTAGCAGGAAAACCAAAAGCCGTGTTGAGAAACACGTCCTGTCAGTAGCCACAACTTGTGCAATAAAGAACTCGTTTCCTCGGAAACGAAGAGACATGGGTGCACACTATGTAGTGAGTCATGTTGATGACATCGCGTTTGCACGCACTCTCCTGGACAATGGTTCCTCGATCAACTTGATGCCCACAGCTCTTTATGAGCGGCTCAATCTCGGACCTCTTAGGAAATCTAGAGCTATTCTTCAGTTCGCAGACAAATCCACTAAGAAGTCCCAAGGAGAGTTAAGGAACATTGTGATCAAAGTCGAGGGGCAAGAATACATGGTGGACTTTACTGTCCTCGATATGGAAACCCCTCGTAATTGGAGAGATTCCCAGATCATTTTGGGTAGGCCCTTCCTCAGAACAGCAGGGGCCTTATTCGATTATAAGAATGGGAAAATTCAGTTCCAAACTCCAGGCGGAGATGAGGAATTAGAGATGAAGCAGACGAGATGGCAGAGACCAGACTCCGAATCCAGCACCGAGTACTCTTCTATCGAAACAGACCGTGAACATGTAGACTTAGTTGGGCCATGGAGACAGAACCCAGCCAGCACCGATGTGTCCATCTCCTTTGAAGATGATCCAGTGCATGAGTCAGTCTGCGAGATATTCCGGAACGAGTACAGCTCTGAGACTGCATCGCCCTACATCTTCGATGACACAGAGGCCCAAGTGGGCCTGTCAGTCCTTACATCCTTAGGACAATCGAAAGATGAGGATGACGAGTCGGACGAGGCGTTTGCCGATTGCATGGAGACCTTTGACGATCCGACTCCAGAGCCGAGCTTGGTGGCAGCCGCTGCAGAACAGGATCCAGCCACGTCCAACACCGAACCAGATCGGATTGAGCCAGACTTCTTAGACGAGTATACCATCCCCGAGCTCAAACCTTTACCCACAACTCTGAAATATGCCTTCCTTGCGGGCCAAGACAAGAAATTTCCGGTCATTATCAGTTCGCAATTGACCGAGGAGCAGGAATCTCGCTTGCTAGAGATCCTGGAGAAGAACCGCAAGGCAATAGGCTGGAGCATTTCCGATCTCCACGGGATAAATCCCGCTCTGTGTTCGCACCATATATATTTGGAGAATGAAGCCAAACCCTCTCGTGAATTCCAACGTCGGTTGAATCCAAATCTACGAGAGGTTGTGAAGAAAGAGATAGAAAAATGGTGTGACGCGGGTTTCATTTACCCAATCTCCGATTCTAAGTGGGTGGCCCCAATCCATGTTGTCCCGAAAAAGTCGGGAATTCAGACGATCACCAATGAGGACGGAGAGGAGATCGTGACGAGAGTACCCACGTCGTGGCGCGTCTGTGTGGATTACAGACGCCTGAATGCCGCGACGAAGAAGGATCATTTCCCTTTACCATTCATTGATCAGATCTTAGAAAGATTAGCGGGAAAAGAATTCTTCTGCTTCCTTGATGGGTTCTCGGGCTACAATCAAGTAGCCATAGCTCCGGAGGACCAGGAAAAAACCACGTTCACATGCCCCTTTGGTACCTATGCTTTCAGGCGCATGCCTTTTGGGCTATGCAATGCTCCAGGTACTTTCCAAAGGTGCATGATTGCTGTATTCGCCGAAATGGTCGGCGAATTCCTGGAAGTCTTTATGGATGACTTCTCGGTCCACGGCGACTCTTTTGATTCCTGCCTTAGGAATCTGGACCGAGTCCTCAAAAGATGTTGTGAGGTCAATCTGGTGCTCTCCTGGGAGAAAAGTCACTTTATGGTGACGGAGGGCATAGTGTTGGGGCATGTCATCTCCAAGAGAGGAATGGAGGTTGACCCTGCCAAGGTGGACGTGATCAGACGACTCCAGCCACCAACCAACGTACGGCAGTTGCGGTCGTTCCTCGGGCATGTCGGATTTTATCGGAGATTTATTAAGGATTTTTCTAAGATTGCCCGACCGCTAACTGAGCTTTTAGGCAAAGACGCGGAGTTTATTGTCGATCACAAGTGTCTTGAGGCCTTTAAGCGATTACAAGGAATGATCATGGACGCACCCATCTTACAAGCCCCAGATTGGTCTCTCCCTTTTGAGATCATGACGGACGCCTCAGATTATGCTGTTGGGGCTGTATTGGGACAAAGAAGAGATGGCGTCCCGTTTGCAATACACTACGCAAGCAAAGTGCTTGATTCTGCTCAGCGTAACTATACAGTTACCGAAAAGGAAATGCTTGCGGTAGTGTTTGCCTTGGACAAATTCAGATCTCATTTAATCGGATCCAAGGTAACTGTGTTCACAGACCACACGGCACTACGATATTTAATGGAGAAGAAGGACGCGAAGGCGCGTCTTCTTCGTTGGATTTTACTTCTCCAGGAGTTTGATTTGGACATCCGTGATAAACCTGGAAAGAAGAACGTAGTAGCCGATCATCTCTCTCGTCTCGAAGATCTTAATACTTCCGAGGTTTCCCCGATTCGAGACTCCTTCCCTGACGAGTCGATTTTTGTTATCGACTCACTCCCATGGTATGCCAATATCGTGAACTATCTTGTCTCCAAGAAAGTTCCCGAGGATTGGCCCAAGAGCCAAATTGACCGATTAAAGTCGGACGCTAGACACTACCAATGGGAGGATCCGATCCTTTTCTTTGAAGGACCGGATTGTGTCTGGAGACGTTGTATTCCTCAGGAGGAATACCAGAGTGTCCTTTCTTTATGCCATAGCTTAGAGGCAGGAGGACACCACTCCGGGAAGAGGACCGCATGGAAGGTACTTCAATGTGGCTTTTACTGGCCGACTCTGTTTCGCGATGCCACCGCCTTCGCGAAGTCGTGTCCAGTTTGCCAGAGGATGGGAGGAACCGTTGGTTCCAAGGATGAGATGCCAATGCAGCCAGTCATCATTTGTGATGTCTTTGACGCCTGGGGCATCGATTTCATGGGCCCATTCCCTGTCAGCCACGGGTTTGAATACATCCTTCTTGCGGTTGACTATCTGTCCAGATGGGTGGAGGCTATCCCGACCCGAGCCGCAGACAGCAGGACTGTCTGTAAATTTATCAGAGAGCACATAATCTCTAGGTTCGGGATCCCCAAAATGATGATATCAGATGGGGGTAGCCACTTTGTGAATCGGGAGGTGAAGAAACTCCTGAAGGATTACGGCATCGAACACCGTGTCGCTAGTCCTTACCACCCACAAACCAATGGTATGGCTGAGGTGTCGAATAGGGAGGTGAAAACCATATTGCAAAAGCTCGTCCGCCCAGACAGGAAGGACTGGTCTCAGATCTTGGATCAAGTCCTCTGGGCGTATAGGACAGCTTACAAGACTCCGTTAGGCACCTCCCCATTCCGAATGGTATTCGGAAAGCCGTGCCATTTGCCCGCAGAGTTAGTGCACAAATCAGAATGGGCAATAAAGAAGGTCAACTGGAACACACACCTAGGACAGAAACAAAGAGACATGGATCTGAATGAGCTTGTGGAAGTCAGAAACCGAGCATACGACAACAGTGTGGTGTACAAGGACAAGGTAAAGCGTTGGCACGATAAATATATCAGACGAAAGACCTTTGTTCCTGGACAGAAGGTATGGTTGTTCAATGCCAGGCTGAAGACTTTCCAAGGCAAACTAAAGTCTAAGTGGACGGGACCATTCGTTGTCCGAACGGTGCATGATAGTGGATGTGTCGAGATCTCAGATCTCGCAGATGATGCACCGACATTCCTAGTAAATGGGCAGCTGTTGAAGCACTTCGTCGAATCCAATGAACAGTTAGTCCATGTGGAGGAGATTGTATTCATGCGCGAGACAGATACAGCAGATACATCTCAAGCCATGCATGAGGCCTTGCAGCAATGAACTCCAGCCATCAGCAGCATCTTCAAAAGATTCAAACCGACTCAGCTGTATATATATCATTCTTCCTGTATATCCTATCCTTACCTTCATGATTCTGGTAACCCGTCCCCACATCATCGAATCATTATCGCGGACTGTACTTAGGATGACCAGATCCTAAGTATAGGGGGAAGGGGTCACCCGAGTCGATTCACTGTACATTCTCCAGATCACATTGGTCCTTATACTCATTTCCTACCGATACTTAGGCTGACCTAAGCCTAAGTATAGGGGGGACCGATGCCCGCACTGATACTCCTCCATTTCTCCTCTTAACCTCGTCCGCCCCATTTCTGATCTTCTTCTACACTTAGACTGCCAGAGCCTAAGTTTAGGGGGGCGAGACGACTTCTATACTTACTATTTCTTTTTGGCTCTCCCACGCTTAGCACGAGCTATGTCTTTTCCTCGCTCTTTGTGCTCTGAGGACATAGCACACGCTAAGTATAGGGGGGCGCGTATATATTACATATATACTTTACCCATAGCTCGTACTTTCACGTATTGTTGTTTATATTTTACAATAATTGAGGGTGGGTAACAATCAAAAAAAAAAAAAAAATTTTTACTTGTATAATATGTATAATACTTGTATAAAAAGTTGTAAAATTCTTGTAAAACATACTTTTGTAAATAATTGTTGTATACCAGAAAAATAAAACAAAAATAAAGGCTTCTTATTTACTCTTGCATATCACCCCTGCATAAAAAAAAATAATAATAATAATAAAAAGAGTCCTGCATTTTCATAGCATGACATCTCATCTCATCTGCATATTTCTGCATATGCAAAGTGAAAAGCTAGTGGGTTCTGAACCAAGTTATGAGTATATATTGAGGATGGACTTGATTTAACCTTAATCCACCTAATTTCAGAGGAACCTTATAGGAACTGGAGTTAAGATTTCTCAGGTCAAGAGACTTAATTCTTTGAGTCCGCAGGTCTATGTTCACATGTCATCTTGACTAGTCTAAGTAGAATAGCTCGTGCATACGCAGGATTCTTTTAGATAATGACCTAACTTGGACAAGCACAATGCACATAGCTCTTCATTGATGAGGTGTTGAGGAAGTAGTTTCCTTTGGCTTGGGGTAGCATATGAGGGTAGTACTTCTAGGCGGAACCTCTCTTCTTCTTATAGTGAAGGAAGTGCGTCTCAACTTGGTCTAGTGGTGATGAAGGCTAAGGACGGGATGCTGTGGGTTGCAATAATGCTTCAAAAGAGGGATAGTCTACTGGCTCAAGAGGAAAAACTCCTGATGTATATGCTGCACCTTGAATATGTCCTCCAAAAAAAAAAAAAAAAAATGCAAGAAAGAACTCCAAAAAAATCAGACAGGTCCAAGAAAAAGAATAATACCTGTCGGAGTATGTATATTAGCAAGGAAAATGCAGCTGGATGACTTGGCTACACTGGTCAGGCATCCCGGGATAGCTGGCTACACTGGCCACCGTCCATTCTTTTCTCTACCCCCTCCTCTTGGGTTGGTCGCACTTGAACTTAGAAGGGAATACCCCGCTCCTCGAGGAAAGAGTTACTGGACCAGGTTATTGAGTTACCTTGTTAGAAGAGGCTGGTTCCGAACCATTTCTGATATGGAGAGCTACATCTCACTTACACAGTACAAGTAAGAATCATAGTCATCAGAAATTTGCGGTTGAGGAATTATTCTGACCCGACTGTTAAGGCGTCTTGAATAGAAGACTTGTGGAACTTGAAGTCTGTTAGGTCTTAAGTTCAGGTCCAAATAAGGTTCCGACACATGATTAATCCTAAGGTCGAGTCAGGCTCCATTTTCAACTTTTGTTCATGACCTTGGTATGGAACCCAAAATCATTTCACTCTTGCATTTCATTTAGTTGCTCGGGGACGAGCAAGGTTTAAGTATAGGGGGTTGATGAATCTGTGATTCATCACATCAAAAGTCAAAAATAGAGCCTTGTTCCCGAGAAAATAGAGGCATATTTCCTTTTATCTTGCATAGATAACATTCATGCATACATCCATAATTCATGCATTATAGCAGCTCATCTGCATTTAAATAAGAAGCCACAAATCACTTGTAAAATACCACTTCATTAAATAACTCCTTCTCTATAATATATGTGTATACTCCTTAATAATATAGGGAAGATTGCCAGAAACCACCCTTGTAAAATAGCCCCATTGTCCTGAGAGTCCTTGTACATTAAAACACACATAAAGCCCGCATACAAACCCCTACTTAGGTCTACTCACTCTTAGATTATTACATATCAAAAGACCTTCAAAATGAGACTAATTTCATTGAAATTGGAGCTTGTATGAAGAACTTGGGTTTTTGGGCCATGTTGTATACTACATATGTATATTTATGTATCTTTGTATTTTTGTACCATATTTGACCTCATCTCCGTCTTTGGTCAACATGAAACTTGTAGATCTCATCAAGATCTACAACTTTCATGTTTTGAGTTTTTCCAAATTCGGCCTTCTTTTCTCTCTACACGTGTTTTCCCTTCCAGCCACTCACAGCAGGCCACGTGGCGCCCTCTGATTGCGCCACGCGGCCCGCTGCCCTTCGCCTCGTCCGCCCGCGCCCTCCGCCGTTGGATCTCGTCTCAGATCCAACGGCCCAGGCCTTTCCACACGCTTCCCTTCTCCTTGCCGTCCGATCCTCACCTCGCTTCATCTGATCCCTCCATTAGCGCCGCGCTCTCAGCCCTCCACGTGGCGGCATCTACGCCACTCGATCGCGCCCCCGATCCTCTCATCACAGCCGCCCATCTTCCAGCGAGTCTCGACCCTCCGATCTAAACCCTAATCTCATCCACACCGCTCGCACACGCTTCGCTCACATCACGCCACGTGGTGGCTCCACGACCCTCAGATCGCCTCCCCTCGATCTAATCACACCCGCTCACCACGATCCAATCTCCACCGTTGGATCACACGATCCAACGGAGGAGACTTCGTCTCCTACCTCGGGCACCCCCTCTCTCCCACGATCTCCGCCTTGCGGGAGGGGCTGCCCCTTCCTATTCTTGGCCGCACTCCAGCCACCTTCTCCAGCCGCTGACCTAGCCACGACGCTCACCACTCGTCCCTCTCCCTCGCCAGCACCCTCAATCGCCACCACCTCCACCATATTCGCCCCACGACAGCCTCCAACTTCGCCACTTACCCACTCCAGCCGTCACCTCCAGCTTATAAATACGCCACCTCCGGCCACCTTCATCCGCATCCGCCACTCCAGAGAGGAACCTAGAGCTCGGAGCTCTCGATTGGTGACAGGAATTGAGGGATTCCTTGAGCGAAGACGGCCCTTCTTCTCCGGCGAGATCCACGGTGCACCGCCGTGTCGCAGCCGCCCTCCGAGTAGCTGCACGAGCTCGAGGCTTTACCGACCTCTGGAGCGACGACCTGGAGCTCAAGACTGAGCCCCAAACCCCAGGTAACCTCCTCCATTTCTTCTCCGATCATCTCCTTCGTTTTCCTTGATCTTCTCCGCATTTATTCGCCGTCCACGGACATCTCCTCGCCTCCTCGACACTCCGACGAGCTCCGCGACGGAGCTCTCATCCTCGCTGACCCCTCCGCATCGCCGTTCACTCCACAACAACCACCATCGACCTGCAAGCTCCGCCACCTGGCCGGAGCTCTGTCACCCGACCACCCCCTTCTCCGCAGGCCTCACAGTTCACTTCACCTTCTCCACAATCACACGCACAAGCTTCGGCTATTCTTCTAACCTCTGCAGGTACCCGAACCATCATTGGCCGGAGCCTCGTCGGAGCTCTCCTCGAGCTTCATCGATCAGGAGCTCCAGCCCTCCTCCAGCCATCCAGAGACCACCGGAGGCTTCGCCGTCCTCTTCCGAGTCTTCCGAGCTAGGTGGGAGCTGACGAAGCTCACCACCGGAGCCTGGCAGTCGAGGCGGAGCTCAGCAGCCCTCACCGGAGCGCAGCCATCTCCTCCGCAGGCGGCGGAGGCCCGTTGAAGGAGAAGGAGCAGCAGCCGTTCGATCCTCAGATCGAACGGCCCTCGTCCCGCCACGCGTACCATTACCGCCATCGTCCTCGACCGTCGATCTCACCGCGGATCAGACGCTTCATCCGCTGCCACGCGTCTTCACCGACCACCCTTGGATCAATCTTGATCCAAGGGCCTTCAGGCCGCCACGTCGCCCTATCCGAGCCTCGGCCTCCAAGCCTAGGCTCGGGTACTCCGAAGCTGATCCGAAGCAAACCCGAGCCTCCGAAGCCCTCCGAACCTAGGCCGCCCCACGTGAGGAGCACGTGCGGCCTGGGTTAATTGCACCAACACCCCTGGAAGTTTCAAGAATTGCAGAAAGGT
Source organism: Ottelia alismoides (assembly GCA_037367405.1). Taxonomy (NCBI): domain Eukaryota; kingdom Viridiplantae; phylum Streptophyta; class Magnoliopsida; order Alismatales; family Hydrocharitaceae; genus Ottelia; species Ottelia alismoides. The sequence goes on along the minus strand of JAZKJV010001194.1, from coordinate 123,677 downwards.
CCCTGTGAAGCAGACATCACGTGAGGCGCACGTGATTCGTGGAGAAATTGCATAGAAGTCCTGCATAGTATAGGTAATTGCATTTTAGTCCCTGTCAGCACGTTTATTTATTGAAATTTTATTTTTCCAGTATTGCATTTATACCCTTGTGTTTGCACGTGTCCATAGCATGCATTTTTCATCATTTTGAAATTCCAAAAATTGCAAGTTGTTGAGAATTTTGTCCTCTATCTTTATGTACACGTGTCTGATTTTTGTTGGCTTCATTGAATTATCAATAAATTAATTGGTTCATTTGTGACATATTTTGCCCAGTGATGCCTTTTGATTTTTAATTAAATATCAGTGCCTTCAAAAATCACCAAAAATTCACAGTAGCTTAAGGACATTATTTTTGACACTCCATAAAAATTTCATGTCATTTGCACGCATAATGAGGCCTGAATAAATAGTTTAGTGATTTTCTTTAAATAATTTTAATTAATTCATTTCACAAGGAATTTAAGTTCTGTCAATTTTCCTAGGTCCCTGATCATTAGACCTTCCTAGGATAATTTTGGTTCTTGGAGAAATTGTGGTTTGATATTTATTAAAAATTAAACACTGAAAATCACTTTGTCTGTTTGTTTAATTCACAGAAAATTCATTTTGAGTCGAAAAATTCCAAAAAAATTAGTGTAGCTTAATTTCATTCCATATCATAATCTGACCAAGTTTCATAATTTTTGGACTTCATTTGATATCTTAAATTGATTTAATCTCAACTTGGCTGGATTTTTGCATGTGTCTGCATTGAGAATTTAAAAATACCAAAAAAATTGTTCCCCGAATATCAAACACTTGTAAATTGTTGTAATCAGCCTAAGGAGACAGTTGCCTCCCTGAGATCGACCTTGGACTCTACCAAGTAAAAAAAAATATCACTGCTTAAAATTGACCCAAAATCTGTCTTAAGTGGTTTTTGATTAACCTCCCGTATCCGACTGCAACGAACACAAAAAATTGATTTGGAACATTAATTTGCCCGAATTAACTAAGGGTGCGGGAGCGCTCATCACGCCTCTGTCCGCTAGTGGTGCATCTTCACACCGGAACAATACGAGGCCGTCAATCGCTTCGTCTCCTTCTTCACTCTCCCCCTCTTCGCCTTCGAGTTCACCCTCCACATCAACCCCTATACCATGAACTACCCCTTCATCATCGCTGACGTCATATCGAAGATCATCATCGTCGGGGTCCTCGCCCTCTGGATGAGGTTCAACATTAATGAGAATTTACTGCCGGTCGAGTACGAGCTTCTCGTTGTCGACCCTAACCGATTTTCTAGTCATTGGAGTGCGCATTGTGAAGGCCATGACCGGGCAGTCGGGCGTTGTTCTTGTCGTGTAGTCGTAATATAAAATATCTTACCTTTTATATTACATTCCACTTGCATGAATCATTCCACTCAAAATTTCAAAATTTATCTATTTTTCATTATAATTTTTAAAATTTATTTTCAATATCCAGTTTTATGGATTTTATATTTGTTTATATTTTTCGTAAGGTAAATTGGACCAATATACTATACTCATAGATAAAGGTTTTTTCATATATATATATATATATATCAATGCTTATGTTTATCTGTTATTATTGAAAAATATATACTATGCTTTTTATTTTTTTATTTAATCAATACTGAAAATTATAATTTTAGCAGCGAGGATTCAATTGTAAGATGGATTAATTTTATAATATATAATATATATAATATATAATATATATATATATATATCGTTGACAACGTCATAGCTAGGTATTTGACATTTTATTTAGCCACGAAAATTTTAATATTACAGAAATATTTTTCTTTGAGTATTTATTTATTTTTATATGTAATTGATAGCTTGGTAATATTCGGGATATTGGCATACAAGCCCATTTTGGTAGGATTCTATTTTTTATCGGAGATAATGCCCTGACCTGCGAAATTCTCCAATTTCAAATCCATAAAGGAGATATCTCTCTCTCTCTCTATATATATATATATATCTGTGTGTTTGCGTGCGTTGGTGTGGGCATGCACGTGCACATGCCTGCGTTGGCGTGGGTATGCGTGTGCGCGTGCGCGTGTGCGTGCACGTATGCGAGTGCATGTGTGTGTATTAAAAAATGGATATAGTGCATGTGATTTCATTTCGTGTGTTTCCACAATTTGAAAGTGGATTCCTTTCCGTAAAAGTCAATGGATTTATAAAATGGATATAGTGCATGTGATTTCATTTTGTGTCATTTCGTAAATGAAAAACGAATTCCTTTCTATAAATGCAGATGTATTTATAAAATGGATATAGTTTATATGATTTCATTTCGTGTGTTTCCACAAATGGAAAGAGGAATCCTTTCCGTAAATGTTGTCCATATTTCCGAGGAACGTCATGATTATTTAAGTGGTCCAATCTTTAATTTGATTGTAATTCATGAGATACTTGAATCATACAAAGAACTAACTCAGGAAACCTCCGATGTCACCAAAAATAACGACCATCGAGAAGTGACATCAACATCCCCAGCCATAACTCACAAAACCACCAGGAACAATCTCTCTCGCTCGAATCAGCATATGACCCTACAAGAATTGGTCAACTTTTACAAGGATTCATCCGATGAAGAAATCATAAACGCCACACCGGTTACTCAAGAAAGGGAGAAGAACTCCGTCCATCCTGCTCCCAATGCTTCTCAAGGAAACAAATCGATCAAGAAAGTCACCTTTGACCTTAGACACCAGGTGATTTATGAAGAATCCTCATCCGGTCCTGAAGTGGTTCATCAAGTAAGTGCAATAAGTACAACTTTGATCCAAGGTCACTTACCTATGATTGACAATAGTTGGAGGTCCACTGTGTACGATTACTATTCTCATGAGGACAACTCTGATGATGGCTGGTCTTCTTCACCCGCCCCTTCTTCGCTGCCCTCCACGTCTCCATACTATCTCCTGCCCCACTCCCGCAATGAGGTCCATCACAAACCTCCTTGAACTTGTACATTCGTAAATCTACTCGATTCCCCATGTGTAATTATCCGATCATACCTAGGTTGACCTGAGCCTAAGTATAGGGGGATCGATACCATTGTGTATACATCACTTCTATTCTTTCCGCTCATCCTTGACTACCTCATTTCATGCTTTTCTGTTATGCTTAATCCATCAAAAGTCTAAGTATAGGGGGCATGTCAACTACTTTTCTTTTTGACTCAACTATATTTAGTACGAGCTATGTCTACATTTCACTTTGTGCCATGAAGACATAGCATAAGCTAAGTATAGGGGGGTGTGTTTGTATATATTCTACTTTAACCATAGCTCGTACTTTAATTGTTTTTCATCTAACATCGGGGATGGGTACAAGTAGTGTATATTATGTATATTATATTAAATTCTTTCTGTAAATAATACATGTTTTTCAAAAAAAGAAAAAATAAACAAAAAAAACAACAAAAATCTTTTTGCATGGAAAAAAACCACTCATGGTCTTGCATCAGTAAGCATCTCATGCATCCATACATTCCTTGGTTCTGACACATTCACTATCACTCAAGTCTTGAGGATTTTGAGGACACTTGATTTCTGAAAGCTTGAGAGTCTGAGTTAGCCAGCCTTAGTCATTAGCGTTTCAAAACTTAATAATCCACACTTCCCTAGTTTGAAAGATTTGAGTGCTATATTGCACTCTTCATCTCTACCCTCTAAAGAATATGATCAGCACATCACTTTCACAACTGCATGATTAATGAGATGAGTTGAGTTATCACTTGAGGAACTAGGACTATAGATTTGAGTCTAGACCCAATGTAATGATGTTCGGGGATGGGATAAAGATAACGAAGGCTTCACGAAACCTGAGTGTCAGCAAAACCCTAGACAGTTTGTGAACAAATTCTCATGCTATCGTTTGATATTGACTTATGTGCTAGAGTGTATGAAACATAAATAATTATTGATCAGCGTACGCCAACTTTTGATAAAAGCAATGGAGCTAGCCAAATAAAAAAGAAAAAAGAGAGAAATATTCAAAGAAAAAGCTCTATCCTTACAAGTCAAATTCAAAAGAGCTTCAACCCAAAGGCGAGCGCTCTCAACTATTTTCAAAGTGTCCACTTGGACCAAACGCTATTAAGACCTAGGAGTCGGGCTAGTACCATAAAAGAGCTCTGCATCGTACAGTGATACAAGTCTGAGTGTCGAAAGTATCTTAGATACTAAAAAAGATACACCCGTGTGTACTCCTAGGAAAACAAGTGCAGACGACTTCGAATTCTCTTGACGGACACATTGATCAACAAAATAAAAATACACGTATTGAGTAATAAGGCACTCGAGAGGCCTCTTGTTCCAATATGAGGGAGAGAAAAATATACACAATCATGTGCCCTCCATCATCTGGTCGTCCATCTACACTTTCTAGTCTGACAAACTAATGAGATGGCAGATTGAATGCAAGAACCGACTTATTCCCTAGTGTTGAGGATTAGGTCTAAAGGAAGGTCTCCTGGACTGGAACTTTGGGTGATGTCTTGACCCGACTCTCATGAATGCAGTACACTAAAAGTCATATCCTTATATTATATATACAAATAGAGATTCTGATAAATAGGGAAGTTAGATTCCTTTTGATTAAAACATGGTTGAGCCCAGAATTTCAGGATCACTCAAATTAAGGGTCTTCTATGAATTGAGCATTGAAATTTCACATGCACAGTTAGGAATTTATTCAACTAACCATTCATCATTCATTGATGCTCGGGGATGGGCATGGTTTAAGTATAGGGGTATGATGAATCTCGTATTCATCATGCTAAAATTGGTCAATTAGGCTCTATTCCTCAAAGTTCATATGCATTTAATAATTAATATAGAATCATTAGCATACATACATGTGTAAATAATATTCGCATTTCATCATACATAATTGTATAATGTGTAAATTAGCCTAAAAAACTGCTAACTTCCCATATTTTTAATTAGTTCATCCTAATTCTGATTAACCCCAAACCACCTCTATTATGTAGATATTACTAAGAAGAACAAAAGAAAAATACAAAAAAATTACTAACTCAAATAAGTGTCATATAATCCCAAAGTCTAATTTCACATATGTTGGTCTGCTCACTTTTAAAGTACTCCATTTTCAAATACCTTCAAAAGAAGATCAATTTCATAAAATTCAGAGCTCATATGTGAAAGTTGGGTTTTGGCCCTCTTTTCACATTTTATCTTTTTGCTATTTTTGACCTCAATTTTTATATACATAATCAACCCTTTTAATTTTATTTCTTCTCATTTGTGTTCTTTGATGAAAGTTTTATTAAGCGTCAAAAAATCCAAATCTAGATCAAAATTGAAATCAAAGAAATTGATTGTGTCCGAATGTCCTTTGTGAGTCTCTACAAAAATCTCATATTTTGTACTTCTATTTTATTTCCATGTTTTCTTACTTATTAAAAATCCAAAAATAGGTTATAACCCCCCTCCGCCTCCTGCTTGTAACGTCGCCACCCACGACGACCGTTACCGGCATGCCAGCTCTCCTTCTCCGGCCATTACGAGACGACCCCTCGTCGCCTAACTGTTACCCACCCCCTCCTATAAAGCCTCCTCCCTCACCGATCGTCCTCCCCATCCGCCAATTCGAGACTTAGGCCACCGTGATTCCCTCCACCTTCCCCTGGTGACAACAAGGAAAGTCAGCGACGAGAGAAGACACGTTATGTGCGGTGTGATCTAGCGAATTCTCCATCCCTTGTTGCAGCCCTTACGCAGGTTGCCAAGCTCGGCTCTCATCGGAGCCTCGAGCAACGACGAGTGCTCGGTCTAGCATCCTCCCCATGCGATCCCCGACCACTCTCCAGGTAAATATTTTCCTCCTCATCTTGTACTTCTTCTTCCTTGTCTATTTCATCTTATTTCTTCCCCAGGTTTCCATTTTCTCTGTGTTATCCCTCTTCTTACACAAGCCTTCTTCTTATGTGATTGAATCAAAATCCAATAACCACCAACGATATTGCCATCATCCCCATGTCTCTCCATGTTCTTGCTACCAATTCCAGACCTCCCATCATCTCCAGTTGGTCATGCAATTTGAGCTCCAGCTCCTGATTCCTTCACATCACGAACGAGTTCCACCCCTAATATCTAATTCCGAGAACTCCTCCGCCCTCGACCACCTCGTTTCTAACTTTGATCCTCGCCCGCCCGCGTAAGATCCTTCTCCTTTTCCCCTTCTTTCTTCCTCTTATCTTCATCTTGTTCTTCTCCATACTTTCTCTCTCTTCGAGTTGACCATCATTCCTTCAACAAATCACCAAACAAATTGCCTTTCCACGGATAAATCATCTATTGCGGATCTAATTGCAATTTTTATTTAATTTTTTGAGGATTTTTCTTGAATAATTAAATTTAAATTTAAGATGAGTAAACAAATACCAGAAGATCCCCTATTGCAACAAGGGATACTCTTTTTCCTGCCATCTACACCCAATTGTCCCTGCCCTCTTCTATTTTTCTTACGCATAGCGTGAGGCCAAGCTTTGGGCTTGAGCCATCTCTTCTCTGCGGGACAGGACTGAACACACATACCTAGCTAGAGTTTTCTTTGGGTCTCAACACACAAGATAGAGCATCTATAGCTGCATCTCGAGATTGACGAGTCATCAAAGCTCCAAGGGGTCATCAACAACATCTCGTGATCTTCAAGACCAATGGATCAACAAAAGCCCCCGCGCGGTGCTCCTGCCATTCCACCACCCATCTTTCCCTGCCATTCATTCCTCTCCGATCAACCAAGGAAAGGAGGAGCTTCTTATCTAGATTCCACCGTCAAGAGTAGGCTGAGTAGCAACAGCTACCGTTGTTCACCACCGCGCACAGCCGTGCGACCTCCACCTCCGCTGGCATTGCCCCAGCAGCCGTCGCGACCAAGGACTCCGCCAACAACAGCCATCCACCGTTCCCAACGGTGGGTGCACATTCTGCTACTTAAATATATGAAGGAAGAAGACCACGTGCATGCTCCTTTTTCTTTTGGTCAAATTACAAAATATCCAAGGGCAAATTATAGTGAAAACCAGACAACTTTGCATAATTGCATATAAGTCCTTCCAGGGACTTCATTGTTGATACAAACTTTACTTTTCATTGCATTTCAGTCCTCAAAACTTAATTTTATCATATCTTCGAACTCCATTTTTAGTATATAATATGTCATTTTGAAGCTTTATTCTGTGCTCTTTCATATTATATATCTTGTGGATAGATCTGAGATCGTTTAGTAATGAGTATAATATTATGATCTTCTTAATCGGTGTAGGCTTTATTATTGATTTTGATCTAATTGAGGAGATTTTTTTATTCCTCTTACAATTATCGATAATATTATTTGAGGATTTAATTTATACAGGGGACTAGATAGTGGAGATTTCATCTGATTAATTTTTCTCAATAATTCATCTTTTTCTTTGAAGATTAATTCATGTTGGGATGTCATAGAGGATGATTTAATTCTCGGTATTTGATGCAAACTTTTCTTGAGAATAAAATTAGAGAGAATTCGAAGATAAAATCTTTGTGCGATATCACTAAATGCAGGGTTAATCATATATCTATTTGGATTCTCACCTGCATCTAGATTTAAATTGATTATGTCTTGGAAACTTTTATTCGATCTGTGATAAGTTTTCGAGCATTAATTGATGAATTTATTTGAGGACTGATTTTTATAAATCACAGATTGTGCGCTCCATTATTCCTACTATTTACTTTTGTTAACTTTGCATAGCATTTTCATGTTCACATTTCTATTATTTTCTAGTACATAACTTAATCAAACATTTAATTAATTATTTAAACTAATTTAAAGCCATGTAACTAAAAATCAGAGTTCCCTGTGTTTGACCTTGGAAGACTTGCCAAAGAAAAGTATTCCACAACATTCAATGACTGAGATTTTTAATCATTTTTCGCCTCATATACTACAATTATCGATTATCAAAGAGGTGAAAAACGTGCTCATCAGAGGGTTAGAGGTTGAGTGGGTTTGTTGTGATGTGATTGTATTGAAGTTTGAAAAAGTGTGTAGTTATTGTGATGTGATTGTATTGAAGTTTGGAAAAGTGAGTAGAAGTTGAGTAGTTTGTAATTTTTATAGGATATGATGGTATAATATATTATTTTTTGATGGAATAGATGAAAGAGAAATAATTTATTTAATGTATAAAAAAGAGAGAGGGAGTGGGCCCCACAAGTGAGAGAAATAGTTGATTTAGGGGGGAAAACCTCCCCTATTGGACAAGCGAGCCCATGATGAGTCATTATGTAATAAATGTTATTGCAAATATCATTCCTTGATCTGAAACAAAGAATAATTAATTTGCATAACACGTACCTTAGTACAATAAGGGTTATGTATCATGGCCATCTTAATAATCATATCGCTATTGATTCAATTAATGAATCATAGAGGCTGGTACTTGGATGAATATCTAAAGAGTTAGATTTTGGACTCATCCAACACCATCAAATGATTATTAAGAGAGGATCTCCAGCCTGAGAAGGAGATGGCAATCTTCTTGAAAGGATTATATCTAATCGACCTCTTGATACAGTTACTCTGCATAGGAATAGAGATTCAGAGGTGTTACATAAGTTAGGTCAAAGAGTTGACGTAACGAGATCAAGATAACCAAAGTCCTATGTTGTATGCAGTCACGATATAAGCACACATCCTATGACCGGAGACAGATGTATTACTATATATCTGAGTACGTACATTTGGCAGATTAATAGGTTGATGACCTAACCAAAGTCTATACACTGGCGCATTGGTGTGCATGCAAGGGCATATGAGTAATACGATCTCTCAAAGGGATCATACAGGTTCATTGTTGAGCTCACTCATGAGATATTGGGAAGAATCAAATTCTATGCACGGTCATCTCGCTTTGGAAGCTTGAGTGAATTTATAAGATTGATATATACTTTTATAAAGTATATGATCAACACAAGTATGATATATGCTCTTGGAAAGTATATGATCGATACTAACTCCCAATGATCAAATGAGAAACTTAATGATAAAATCATGAAATGGACAATGTAAAATTGATTTAAAACTTCAGTTTTATTCTATGTCTTCCAATATGCAGGATGTACAGGTATTAGGAATATCTGAGGATGATGTGATCATAAATGATTGTATAACCATGACACTTCTATTCCTAGGGAGTGATGAAACGGCCCTGGATTTTAGTGACTCCTCTCAGCAGAGAAGTGATCTGATCTTGGTCTAAATATTAGACATTGATCTGAATGTGATTCAAATGTAATAAGAAGATTAGATTTGCGGTCTTGATTTAATCAAGCATCTATGAGAGGTCCGTGAAATTCGGATTTGAGATGTGATCTCAATATCCAAGTCACTATACGTGGAACAATACAATCGCCTTGTCCTTATCTCCAAGTATCCGCGGAGAAAGCGTATTATCCCTGAAAGAATTCAAGGATAATTTCATTGTTGATATTTGTATCCGAGCATTGAGAAAAATGATAATAAAATGTAATTTAATTATCATGATTAATATGAATTTGATTCATATTATAAGGAGAATTATCTAAGACAATTAAATGTGATTTAATTATCAAAGATGTGAATAATGTGAATGAGATTCATATTATTTGGACACATGAGAATAGAGATTTAAGAAGATTAAATGTGATTTAATTATCATGGATATGAATAATTTGGATAACAATATCCATATTAATCATATATATTATAATTTTTTTATAATATATAAGTTTGTTGATTAATTATTGATGTGAATTGGATTCTCATTGGATAATTGATTGAGAATGTAAATCACATTTTATTTTGGGTTGTGAATGCGATTCATAATTTTCCAATGACAAGATTGCAATATTCACAAAATAATTATGAATTATTTTTTGTAGAATAATTTACAACAAGTGTTGTTGTAAATAATGGATATTTCCCTGGAATAATGTAATCTCGTAAGATTACATGAAGATTGCCCCTTCCTATTTAGAGGGGGTGGACGGCCACCAATCCCATTAGGAAAGGGTGGTCGTCCCCCCTCTTAATGGAAAGAGGCAATCTTGTTACCATTATCTCCATGTGTTGATTGATTTAATTTCCAGATTAATTTATATTGATTTATCAATATATGTTTAATCTAATTTAAATTAATTATTGTTGTGTTTTTACAATAAAATCTTGGCCATAGAAAGAAGTACAAATCAATATCATCCATTTATTTTGTGTAGTCCATGGATTGTGATCCATGTACCCCCCAAAATATTATAAATAGAATGGCACCCCTTGCTTTTCAAAAGGAGATAAGAAGAACATAAGGCGCTCTCCCTCTCTCTCGCTCTCTACACGCCAACTCTCTCTCTCTCTCATTGTGGTCATCCACCACAGAGCCCTAGAGAGAGTCGCCATCGCTGCAGTATCGTCGTTATGATGTCGGATTGTTTGCTCGTGGATCTCTGTCTCCTTCAGTACATCTCGCTCGTGAAGAAGACATTGCATATCGTGTGACGAGATCAGGAGATTCGCTGCTTGGATCATCAATATGGATTGCAAGAAGCAAGTGTCTCATCAATGCGCTTGCAAGCGTCTCCTTCGTCAGATCAGACTTGACACAAGAGGTCTCTTTCTTTAGAGACTCGATCGCAACCACGGTTCAAGAGGTAACCCTAATACGTGCTTCTTGTTTAGATGAAAAAATCCGAGAAGTGTTATGGGATCATATGGTTTCATCGTATTAATTTTTTAAAATTCCGTTGTCCGGAGCAACTAGTGCGACTAGTTGCTCCCGATCGCATACGATGCGATCCTCACGCTTCCATAATGCACTTAAGGATCTTCCCATATCTTTAAAGTGGTATCAGAGCCTTAGGTATGAGGTTTCGGATACGATCTATAAACCTAGGATGACTTGGGCTCATTAGGGGTTGCAAAAATTTTATCGCATTTATTTCACGCAGCCTTGCTTTGTGATTATGTTCGTCCATATTTAAAATGTTTAAACATAAAATTATCACTTGGATTATATTTTTCATTAAATAAAGAAATTGTGTGATTTGAGTTTACGTGATTTGGAATCTGAATGCTCAAGTTATGATCACTTTACTGAACATGTATCCACTATTTTGGAGATTAAGAACCTCGACATAATTAATGAGTTAATTACTGATTTGAAACGCCTAGAAATATGTACAAATCACTTTAGTTCTATTGTAAATCAAATTAACAAACTATAGAAACTTACTTTGCTAGATTTGGATTTAAATTGATTGCGATATGCTATTTTTAGTAAGTGAGGGTCACTGCTGGAAATTACATTCCTAATCAAGAACATTGTCATTGTTATTTAATCAATTAGTGAAATTAATGATTAATTTCCTGAAATAATTATGGATAAATATTTAAGAAGTATTTGATGATAATTTTTTCTTTAAATGACACTGCCTTAACCGTAATTGATTAGATATGATCTAGATCACAAATTGGTCACTCAATCTACTTTCCAACAAACAGAGTTACCTGAATAGGATTGGGAATTTGTTTAGTAATTTTTCTTATGATATTAATAAAAAATATTTTGATTATTAGTATATGGTATAACTTCGGTTGAAAAACCGGTTATCATCTCAAGTTAAAATGATCAATTTGGTATTATCCTTTCCCGAGGCGGATTTGGTGTCTAATCGGAGAGCATTGGGGTAGCATCTTGCACCATGTGTGGTCTGTCCCACTCCCATCAGTACTGACCATGACAGCGGATAGGGAAGGGATAATGTTAGAGAGATTATGATGTATTTTTCTAATTATTAAATTTTGAATAATACGTATTTGAGATAATACCATATTTCAAGTAACAATAAAGAATGTTTATTATATATTAATTGGATCACAATGATTTAATGTGATTAGACTAATTGGAATCCAATAAAAATTAAAGTCTCAGTTATGAATAAAGATGTTATTTCTCTTGAAAGAAATTAATTATGTGAATATGATTCATAATAATTAATTAGAATTTGAACATGATGTGGAGGATCACATAAGTGACATCCATGGTCTCCCAATAAGACGAAGGGTTCTGTCACCAGGAATTGTATGTAGGAGATGCATGTCCGAAATGAAAGCTCCTACATACAAGCGCATCTGGATCAGGCTATTTACTTCTCAAAAGAGTAAGGTTGTATGCGTAGTGACTCTAATATTGGGTCCTCACACTATTGAGGTGATATTGGATTGCACATAGCGAGCTATTCCGGTTGACGGTTGGTTCAATTAACGAAGGGTCAATATCACCTTATGGGTGGTGGGCCCTGTTGTTAAAGACCGAATTGGGAATGCAATTTGGACTTGAAAGGCGGAATGTGTTCCCATTTTTTTAATCAGAGTTATAGGTTCTCATATTATTAGGATGTGACAAAGATAAGAAATGAGATCCCAGATCTTACTTGAGATATAATGGTAAGTATATCTCTTACATTGAAAGTGGTTAAGGGAATGAACTTCGACTATTGGCAAGGCAAGACAACTTTGATATAAATATTCCTAATTCAAAGTAATATATATATATATATGTAAATTTCTTATTTCAATTAATCCTTCTTTGAACCCACTCAATACTATACTCAATAATAACAAGTAAATCATCATGGATTGGATCCATGATCAAGATATTGTACTTGCAGTTGGACACATAATGCATGTGGTTGCAGTGTGCAAGTTTACTCATAATAGTAAGGAATGGCAATTAAATAGACAATAGGACTAAAACCTCAGGATTTACATGTCTCTATAGTCCCGATCTCTCATCGAATGTACCTTGGAAGTGACATGTCGATGATGATCCTAATTGTCAGATAATCCTTATAAAATCTAAGAAGAAGTTTTGACATGTATAGGTGCTCTCAACATTTAATCACGAGTTATGTGGTTCATTGCATTATGCATAATGGTGGCTCGATAAGAGATGATGTACTCAAAATATTTGAGTACCTACCTGAACCTCAGTCTTTTAGAGTTACATGGACGTAGATACGATGAGTGTCACCATTCTACTATCTATACTCAAGTCATTCATGAAGCTTCATAATATTCATATTGTATGAATTGAATGAAGCATGTATAAATGTTGAAATATTCTTATATTTAATTCTTTTGAACTCAATATAAGAGATCCTTTGTTTTAAGCAATGATTGTTTATAGATGAAGGAAAAAGAGCACAGTGGAAGCATGGGTCGGACCCAAGCGAGAAGGAAAGTCAAGGAGTTGACTGTACTTCTGTAACTTTCATATGACATCCAAATAGTTGGATGAATGCCAATACTGCAATACGTCGATATATTGATAGTATGACTATCAAGTCTATCTAGAATCCTTAGAGAAGGACTCAGATAGTGCATTAGAATAATCTATATATACATATAATCATTGAAATTGACTTTCTTATTTGATAAGATCAAAGTCTGATAATTGTATCTCATTCTTCTAATAACACTTGCAATCGATTGCATATGTTTTAGAGGACTAGAAATTTTGATCATAAGGTTTAATAGTCATCCACATAGATGTTGATGCAATTGTTGCAACAATATCTCTTGGATAGACTTTATGATTTCATTGGGAGAGCCCTTAGTCTTAGAGAATATCTTTATGACCTAGATATTAGAATACATTCATTGTTTATTTCTAAATGTTGGAAATAAACATGAATTCTGAGATAGACCTATCATAAAGAGTTATGATGGATATATTTCAGAAAGTAATCTAACATCCAAAGGATTCTACTAGATTAGAAAATTAATGAATGGTTCATTAACATTTCTAAATATTGAAAGTTAAACCTTATAGGATCAATAGGAGGATGAAAATCATTTAACAATGATCTGACATCAAGCCTTGGACATTTGTCTGTTGATGAAATCAATAGACTAAGAGATGAACTTTAGATTTCTCAAATTTCAAATCTTACATGCTTGTGAATATTGTATTCAAAGTAAAAATATCCAATGCCCCATTCTCTGGGAATGGTGTAAGATGTCAAGGTATTCAAAATCCCATACATATTGATGTATATGGATCACCTATATCAAAATAAACATTAATGATATGTGATATCAATTGATGATTATTTGTGGTATGGTATTTCTTCCCTACACCTTAGAAACCTTTGAAATATTCAAAGATTGTACCTTTTTGGTTGAGAACCAAAGTTTGAAGGAAGATGAGATCTAACCTAGATAGCATGTACCTATTAGATGAATTCGACGAATACCTTAGGGAGAAAAGGAATATCATTCCTATCTCACTCCTCCTAATACACCTAAACTCAGTAGAGTTGTAGGAAGATGCAATGAGAACATGTATGATTTGATCATTGACGAATCTTAGCACAATTGTGTCTTATTTTTTTGGGTATATATATGTAGTAGAGACTACAATATATATATCTTTAATAAGGTTCCATGCAAGTAAGCTAGAATCTGGCACCATAGAGTGCTACTTCATTAGGAAAATAAAGGATGGTATTGGATACCTGCTTTATTACCTTGAGATTCTTAAAAGATTTCATAACTGAGAATGTGATTGTTAGAGGATGACTCTATTGAGATTCAAGATGAAAATGAAGTGTAGGAACTCATTTAACCTTGAGAAGATAATGAGGCTCCAGAAATCAGAAACTAAAAATACAATTAAAGATGAAATACTCATACCTCTTCAAATGAGTTTGAGGATGGATTCCATGTGTCAATTAAGTTTGACAATGATTTAACTTCATGTGATGAAGCTTATGAAGATCATGACAAGGAAAGATGAATGTTAGCAATAAAGTCTAATATAGACTTCATATACAAGTGTTGTATATGGACCCTCGAGGATCCACCTATATGGGTAAGATCCAGAAAGGTGTAAATGAATTTTCAAGAGAAAGAGGGAACCTGTTGACAAGCTACAGACCTTCAAAGCATGACTCGTAGCCATGAGCTACAGACCGAAGAGAAGACATTGCTTGGGATGAGACTTGCTCTTCAGTGATCATGCTTAAAACCATCAGATTATTACTAACTATAGCTACACAACTTGGCTTTGACATCTTTAAGATGTAAGCCAACATTTCATTCCATTATGAATACCTCTCTGAGGATATTCACACGAAGTAGCCCCAGGGCTTCATGGTTGAGAAAAGGAAGGTGTGTAAGCTAATGAACTCAGAACTCCATCTATGAACTCGAATAAGCTTCTTGTAGTTGGAACATTAAATTTGATGAAATTAGAAAGGTTATGATTTCAGATAGAATCTTGACGAACTGTGTGAAGCTTAGTGGGAGTACCATTGTGTTCATCATAGTAAATGTAGATGATATCCTAATCATTTGGAATGATATAAGGATGATAATAAGTGTTTTATAATCTGGTTGTTCCATAACATGAGATATGATCACAAGGATACTTCTTAAGGTCTTAGTTCTGAAAGTGTTCAAAAGCAAAGAGACGAGGGTATTGGGACTGTCACATTAGTGATACACCTTGGATATGTTTCATCTTCTAGAAAATTATAAGAAAAGCTTCCATCCCTTAAGATATGGTACTGATTATCTGAAGGGAAAGCACCTCAAAGAGTTGAGTAAGTGAATGCTAGAACTGCTTGCCTTTGTGCATCAGTTATGAGAAGCCGAGTGTATGCTAGATATGTACAAATGCTAGATTTCTACCATGGAGTGGGAGTAGTAAACTGTTACTAATCCTACTATGCAACATAAAATACTTGATTGCAGTAATAACTATATCTTGAAATATGATAAAACTTTTTGAGACAGTGATCTCAAAAGTCTTATCTTCAAAGGCTTGAGACTATATAGATATTGATCTAAAAGGTCTTAAATTGAAGATACCTTAGGAGAAAGAGATCTTCAGGAATAAGAATATTCTGATAAGGATAATAGAAATACATACTAGTTATAATAATTATTTAGTTGTAGTGTCAATGACACTAGAACTGACAAGATTGAGTATCGATTGCATGAGATGCAACATTTGCATTGGATACGAGCAATGTCACTAGGGATATGCAAGTGTCGTACAAAGACTTGGCATGGTCTCTCGAGAATAGAGTGATCGATCAGCTTATATAGCTATTTTTTTAAATAGCCTATGATTGTCACATGAGTGTGAGTTTAAAGATTAGCCTATTAATGGATCTTTGGGCAAGTGGGAGATTGTTGGACATGTGAGCCCACGACAAGCCATTATGCAATAAATGTTATTGCAAATACCATTCCCTAATCTAAAATGAAGAATAATTAATTTACATAATAGGTCCCTTAATACAATTAGGGTTATGTACCATGACCATCTTAATAATCATACAACCATTTATTCAATTGATGAATCATAGAGGCTAGTGCTTGGATGAATATCTAAAGAGTTAGATTGAGGACTCATCCAGCACCATCAAATGATTGTTAAGAGATGATCTCCAGCCTAAGAAGAAGAAGGCAATCCTTTCTCGAAAGGTTGGTATCTAACTAACCTCTTGATGCAGGTCCTCTACATAGGAATACAGATTCAGAGGTGTTAGATAAGTTAGGTCAAAGAGTTGACTTAACAAGATCGAGATAGCCAAAATCCTATGTTGTATGTTGTCACGATATAGGCATGCATCATCTGATCGGAGACAGATGTGTTACTATATGTTTGAATATAAACATTTGACAGACCAATAGGTTGATGACCTAACCAATGTCTATACACCGACGTACTAGTGTGCATACAAGAGCATATGAGTAATACGATCTCAAAAGAGATCATACAGGTTCATTGTTGAAACAGAAGACAAGAGCTCGCTCATGAGATATTTGGAAGAATAAAATTACGTGCGCGATCGTCTCGCTTTGGAAGCTTGACTGAATTTGTAAGTTTGATATATACTTTTGGAAAATATATGATCAACTCTTGGGTATGATATATGCCTTTGGAAAGTATATGATCGATACCGAGTCCCTATGATCAAATGAGAAACTTAATGATAAAACCATGAAGTAGATATTGTAAAATTGATCTAAAACTTCGGGTTTATTCTAGGTCTTCCAGTATGCAGGATGTACATGTATTAGGAATACCTGAGAGTGATGTGATCATAAACGCTTGTATAACCATGACGCTTCCATTCCTAGAGAGTGATGAAACAGGTCTGGGTTTTAGTGACTCCTCTCAGTAGAGAAGTGATCTGATCTTGGTCCAAATATTGGACATTGATCTGAATATGATTCAGATGCAATGAGAAGCTTAGATTTGTGGTCTTGATTTAATCAAGCATCTATGAGAGGTCCGTAAGATCCGGATTTGATATGTGATCTCAATATCCAAGTCACTATACGTGGAACAATATAATCGCCTTGTCCTTATCTCCAAGTATGAGTGGAGAAAGCGCAGTATCCCTGAAAGAGTTCAAGGATAATTTCATTATTGTTACGTATCAGAGCATTGAGAAAATTGATAAGTAAATGTGATTTAATTATCATAAATAATATGATTTTGATTCATATTATAAGGAGAATTATCTAAGATAATTAAATGTGATTTAATTATCAAAAACATGAATAATGTGAATGTGATTCATATTATTTGGACACATGAGGATAGAGATCCAATATGACTAAATGTGATTTAATTATCATGGATATGAATAATGTGGATAACACTATCCATATTAATCATATATATTATAAATGTGATTTATAATATATATATATATAAGAGAGCTATTTATGATTTGTATTTGTTGATTAATTATTGATGTGAATTAGATTCACATTGGATAATTAATTGAAAATGTAAATCACATTTTATTTTGGGTTGTGAATGTGATTCACAATTTTCCAATGGAAAGATTGCAATATTCACAAAATAAATTATGAATAATTTTTGTAAAATAATTTACAACAAGTATTGTTGTAAATATTAGAGATTTTCACGGAATGATGTAATATCATGAGATTACATGAAGTTAATTTCCTATTTAGAGAGGATGGACAGCCACCAATCCCATTAGGAAAGGGTGCCTCCCCTTCTTAATTGAAAGAAGCAATCTTGCTTCCATTATCTCCATGTGTTGATTGATTTAATTTTAGGATTAATTTATATTGATTTACCAATATATATATTTAATCTAAATTAAATTAATTGTTGTTGTGTTTTTACAACAAAATCTTGGTCATTGAAAGAAGCATAAATCAATTTCATCCATTGATTTTGTGTTGTCTGATTTAGCCGAAAATAGGTGGTCTTAAATTCACACAAAGCGTGAACTCAGTCGGTGTGTTGACCACACTAAATCCGGACTAAAGTCAACAAATAACCCACAAGCAAATCAAGCAATGAAAAACAGGTGTGAGTTAAAATTTATTTTTAACTCTGCACAAATGATGTAAAGGGCAAGTATGCAGAGAGTTCGAACACAGGGAGCAAACAGTGTAATTCAAAAATTGTGCTCAAGTGAATGTGTGTGTAAAGTGTCTACACTAAGCAAGCAAGCAACTACAATTTTTGTGGGTTTTTAATTTTTAATTTTTTTATTTTTTTATTTAATTTTTAATTTTGTATTTTGCTTTTTGATTTTCTGATTTTTAGATTTTATATTTTTTTATTTTTTTTATTTTCTTTTTCAATATTGGAAAGGCAATATAAGATAAGGCAAGATATAATATTTATAAAAATGCACAAAAATACTCAAAAATTCAGAAAATAAATGTTTTTGGTATTTTTAAGGTTTTTTTACTGTTTTTATGATTTTTGGGGATTTTTCAAGATGTTTTTGGTATTTTTAAAGTCTGAAATAAGGCAAACAGTGGAAATAAGGGCTGGCTGTGACAAAAATGCAAGTTAAAAATACCAACCAGTAGCAAAATTGTTTCACACTATTTTTCTAATAAAAGGAATAAAATAAGGAGGAAACAGAAGCTGAGTTTATATTTTTTGGAGTTTTCTTTGATTTTCTATATTTTTTTGAAGTTTTTGAGTGTTTTTGAATTTTTAGTGTTTTTGTTTTGAGATTTTTAATGATTTTTGGACTGACACTAAAAGATAATAAAATAGACACTACGTGATTTTTTTGGAATTTTTAGAGGTGTTTTGATAATTTTTTAGTATTTTCTAAGGTAGACAGTAGGAAAAAGACATGTTTTTGATTTTTTATAAATAATGAAAAGTGGTAAAATTTAAAGCTAAAAATAGGGCGTCAAAATATAGGACAACAGGAGCTTAACCCTATTTTTGTGGAATTTTTGGGGCTAAAATGATATTTTAATTAATTAGAACAAGACCCCAATCATCAAACAGTCCTGGCAAGGGCATAAGTGCAAATAATGAAACATCCAGGGGCACGTACGCAATTTTTCCACAAAATCTTACACTAAGACTTGCGTTTCAAGGATTAAACACCAATATCCAAACCCGCAAGGGTATATGTGCAATTTACCCACAGGACGCGTGACTTGCACGCGCCTGGGAGGGGTATTTTTGCAAAATTACAAAACTCAGGGGGTTCGATGCAATTTCTCCAAAATATTACAACTTGACATAAATGTTCATGGACTTAAACGAAATACACAAACAACCGAGGGTACCCTTGCAAAATGCCCACCCCCTCACGTGCACAGGTCACGTGAGGTGACGTGGCGAGGGACAGGAATGCAAATATGGAAAGTACGGGGGTGTTTATGCAAATATTACAAAATTATTACACTACGGACAAAAGTTTTAGTACTAAAATACAAATGCAAAATGCGCGAGGGTGGGGATGTAAAATACCCTCGGCGCGCGATCCAACGGCGATGAAGAGGCCACTTGACACGTGGCACGATCTGGACGGCCGATGACGCTTCGCTGTGGACGTCTGAGATTAGATCTCGGGCGAGATCGACGGTGGCTGGGTGCTGATGATCGGACGGCCCACGTTCTATCTGGAAGGTCTCCTCGATCGGACGGCGGTGGAGGCAGCTGGAAGAACGAGGCGGAGCTCCGACTGGGCGAAGTTTGTCGCGCTCCTCCGGCTAGCTCTGATGGCTGTTGAGCTCCAAAATGGACGAGGAGCCTCCTGCAGGTCTTCTCTAACGATTAGAGGCGTCAGAAAGCCTCGGCGTCGGCCGAGGTGCTCAGGCGAAGGTGGCGGAGCTGGAAGGTCCAGCCACGCTCCGGTGAGCTACAAAATCGCCCCCAGGTACGTTGACTGTGCTTTGACCTGCAAAACAAGGTGAGAGGGTCCAGGGCAAGTTGTCTGGACCCCGCGGTGGCGAAGAAATGGCGCGGAACGAAGGGGTGGAGTTCGGCCGGAGTTGCGCTCCGGCGAGGATGGAGGATCGGGCGCGATAGGCGATGGAACTTCGATTTTTTTGGGGGTTTTTAAAGTCTAAGCTAACAGGAACTAAATGCGATAAAGAAATGGCGGGATGGAAGCCCTCGATGGCGGGAGCCAGAGGATGAAGGTTACCTCGACCGCCGGAGTTGCGGGAGGTGGTGGAGACGCCTCCGACTTCGCGCGCCTTGGCTGAAGGGCTGGCGGTGGAGCTGTCACCTCCACGGGATTGGCGCTGAAGGGTGGACCGAAGGTGTTCAACCGGAGGGAGGAAGAGGTGGGTCTGGTTAAGTAGATGGTGGAGTGCGTGACTTCGAGGGAAGATCACGAGCGAATCGAGCAGATCTGGGGAGATCTGAGGAGTCGGCGATGGAGGTGATTGATCGAGGAAGAGGTTTCGTGAAGGAAGCGGCCGCAGAGGATGAGCGGCGTAGCCTCGAAAAAGGCGCGAAGACAAGGGGAAAACGACGCGCGCTATGGGCTGAGAAGAAGAGGACAGACTGTTGACCCGCCGGTCAACAGTCGCAAGCTCCTGGTTGGTCCACGTGGACCAACCAGGAAAAAGAGAATAAAAAATGTTTTATTAATTCATTTAAAAATAGAAATAAGTCGAATTAAATTAAAGTTATAAAATGAAAATTATTTGTTATTTTACGTAGTATTTTATTATGATTTTTATTTATTTTTATGATACATATTTTTACAAGTTTACTTTTTAGCCTTATATAGGTATATTACCTATGTATTTTAATACTTTTATTTTTATTTTGTATTTTTAATTTACTTATTTTTGTTTATTATTTTCTAAGATTATAAAATACTTTTATATACACAAGTATATTTTTATTTTAATTTTCTGATATATTTTGTATAAGATATAAGTATGTTTTGTATTGGTATGAGTATAGGTATGTATCTATGTATTGAACATGTACAAGTGTTTTTATTTTTGTTTTTATTTAGGTTTTTATTCTTCTTTTAATGTACATAATTATTATAATTATTATTTACAACATTATAAAAGTATAAAAATGAGTAAATAATAAAGAATAAATTGAATATTTTAATATGTACAAGTATACAATGTGGGTCCAAAAGTCAACTTTCAAACCGTAGCTCCGCCAAATGCGAAACCACCACCATAAAATAGATTATTTTATTCTATATACAATTAAAGGTGAGTATGCTGCATTTGGAGTTGACAGTTGTGAGATACGGGTCTGGGAAGTTGGGATTCTGGATTCTTATTCAGACCATAACTTTTTATCTGTACATTAATTTTTTTGTGAAATCAATTTTGTATTTTTCTTTACTAATTTATCTACAACTTTCATGTACAGAGTTTCTTTATTTGGTGTATAAAAAGTGGAACCAAAAATAGGTCCCATAATGAATAAAGAATGTATAGGTGTTTTATCTGTGTTTCTGACCTTATCTCCCCCTACTTTATTCCTTGTCGACCTATTCATCCAGATGCCTAGGTCTCGGGGGTTTTGGGTCATAAAATATTTACAATATTTTATTCTTTTTCTTTTCTTTATTTATTCTATAATTTTGGCCTTAATTACAGTGATTTATACACAATCTGAATGCACATGCATGGATGCTAAGATGATGGTTTTAATGCTATTTACAGGCATTTGCTAGGGTTTTAGGTGCCAAAATGATAGAATAAAGATGATGAAATGTGGCTTCATCATCCCCCTATACTTTACCTTTGCTAGTCCCTAGCAAACACATATGCAATATGTGCAGAAAGAAAAAGAAAGAAAAGAAAAAGAAGAAAATTGGATTTTATTTGATTATCAAACTTGTCTTCGTAAAATCAAAGTTTGGAGCTTAAGTCGGACCTTGGGAATTTTAGTGCGTTCGGAACCTTAATGAGAACCACATTTGAAATCCAACAGTCCTTGAGTATCCCAAGACTCTGTCCAAGTCCCCTCAATAGCCAGGTCAGAAATATCTCAACTCATACGCAAACTCTTACGACTACGAATCTGACTTGTACAGTGTAAGTGATATGTAGCTCCCCACCTCAGAAGTGACAAAGAAACAACCTCCCCTAACCTGGTAACTCTAATGCCTCGGTCTAGCAACTCTTTCCTCGAGAAGCGGGGTATTCCCTTCTAAGTTCAAGTGCAACCGGCTCAAGAAGAGGGGGAAGAAGTATAGACTTTTGGGAGCTCAACCAGTGTAGCTAAGTCTCCCGCTGCAAGCTTCATGAGATGTAACATGGATATCATAAGCTTTGCTTTATTTGACTATGTACACTCCGGTGGGATTATTAAATTTTCAATCCGACCCACCACTTTTTTGGAGTTCTCTTTGCATTTTTTTTTCAATTGCATCTGTACAACGTATCTACATGGTGCAGCATATACACAAGAAATTTTCCTCTTGAGCCAGTAGACTATCCCTCTTTTGAAGCTTTATTGCAACCCACGGCTTCTGTCTTTAGACTTCATCACCACTAGACCAAGTTGAGGTGCACTTCCTTCACTATAAGAAGAAGAGAGGTTCCGCCTAGAAGTACTACCCTCATATGCTACCCCAAGCCAAAGGAAGCTGCCTCCTCACCACCTCATCCATGGAGAGCTATGTGAAAGGTGCAGGTGTCCAAGTTAGGTCATTATCAACAAGAGTCGTGCGTGTGCTCCGAAATACTCTACTTAGGCAGTCAAGAACCATTGAACCAAGTCTCGTGATCCTCAAAGAATTAAGTCAACTAGACCTGAAGTACCTCAAACCCAGTTCCTATAAAGTTCCTGTTATTAGGTAGATTTTAAGGTCCAATCAAGCTCCAATCTCCGGATTTTACTTAGACTTGTTCAACTATCAAACTCAATCCGAAAAATGCTCATGCTATGCAATGCAATGCAGAAAATATTTTTGTGATGCAATTTTCAGAGATTTTGAACTTTTTATGGATTTTTGAAAAGATGATGATGATGCACATGCAGATGCATTTTTTTTTTGTATTTTTCAAAGAGATTTTTCAATTGTTTTTGGATTTTAATTTTGCAAATGTTTTTGGGACTTTTGAAAATAACAAGATGTTGGCTGAAAACAAGGTAAAAATATGTACACGGGAGTGCTTCTTTATCTATACAAGAAGTGGGTTTTATGAATTTACAAGGGTAAGTGGTCAATTTTTATACATATATATATATATATAGTGGATTTTGGTGTGATGTAAGTATTCCTCAAACTTATTTGAAAACAATTTTCACATACTTTTCGAAAACTATAGTCCAAAATAATTTTTACAAACATTTTGCACATATTTGAAAATCATTTTGCAAAGGCTCTTCAAACAGTATATATAGGTTTTTCAAATCATTTTTGCAACCATTTTTCAAACCATTTGCAAATCATTTTTCAAACATTTTATTTCACACAAAGAAAAGAAATTTTTACAAACCACACATTTTTACAAAGGTTGAAAACATGTAGCAAAATATTTTCCAAATAGTTTTCAATAGATTTTTCACAAAGATTTTCAAACTATTTTTCAAACATTTTGCAGAAACGTTTTTACCTGATTTATTAATCAGTAAATACAAAAAGAAAGTGAGGAATAACCACATCTTTTTATTAAGGATTTTTAATGAATTTTAAAGAATTATTGGCCATATTGTTAGGAAAATACGAAAGTACGAGTTATGGCTAAAGTATATACACAGTATATACGACCCCCCTATACTTAGCTTGAGCTATGTCCTCATAGATCGGAGAGAAAAGAGAAGACATAACTCGTACTAAGTATAGACAAGTCTAAAGAATAAAGGAATAAATAGATGAATCAATGAATCAGAAGTTGACCGTCCCCCCTATACTTAGGATCAATTAATCCTAAGTATAGCAGACTGTACACAACGCAGGGAGGGTCAAGGGTGGGAATGAACAGATCGTACTCAGATTGTCTCCCCCTATACTTAGGGTAAGATATCCCTAAGTATAGACAAGAAGAGGAGACAATGGAGAGAATCAAAAAGAATAGAGAAACTCGGGGTGCACACACCCCTATACTTAGGACAAAGTACATCCTAAGTATGGAAAACTGTCTACAAGGGCGGCACCTTTTTGATGGATAAAGAAGATAGAGATGGAAAAGAAGAAAAGAAGGAAATGACTCAACAGATGAGAGTGATATGAACAGATGGATCTGTACAGCGGCAGATGGAGTTGATCACCATGTATGAGATGCAGAATTATATGAGTCAAAGAACACATCTCATACCAGAAGAATGGGGGCAACGTCAATGGTCGGCGGATCATGATCAAGATATAGTTTCAAGCGTTGACCATTGACGCGGAAGGTAGAAGAAGATGACGGTTCGGATATATCAATACTGCCATTGTCATGTACCTTCCTAACCACATACGGACCTTTCCACTTGCTCTGCAATTTCCCTGGGAATAATTTCAGCCTGGAATCAAACAACCATACTTTCTGATCTGGCTCAAACTGTTTATGGCTGATCTGCGAATCGTGCCATGTCTTCACTTTTTCTTTGTACTGTAGGCTGTTGGAAAAGGCTGTGTCTCTTAGTTCCTCCAGGGCTGCCAATTCTGCTCGTCTCTGATCTCCTATACTCTCAGGATCCAAAAGTAGCTCAGTAACTGCCCAAAAAGATTTGTGCTTGATTTCCACTGGCAAATGGCACGGCTTGCCATAGACGAGACGAAAGGGAGATGTCCCCAATGGATTTTTGAAAGAGGTCCGATAGGCCCATAGGACCGAGTCCAAAAGTTGTGACCAATCCTTTCGGTCTGGGCGGACAACTTTCTGCAAGATCGTCTTTATCTCCCGATTCGATACTTCAGCAAGACCATTAGTCTGAGGGTGATAAGGAGTTGCAACCCGATGGTCAATGCCGAACTCGTCAGCAAGGGCCCTAACTTTGTCATTGATGAAATGAGACCCCCCGTCAGAAATCAAAACTCTAGGTACCCCGAACCGTGAAATGATATTTTTCCTCAAGAATTTGCAAACGGTTTTAGCATCTGCGGCTCGGGCGGGGATGGCCTCAACCCATCGACTGACATAATCTACAGCGAGCAAAATATGCTCGAATCCCTGACTCTTAGGAAATGGGCCCATGAAATCAATCCCCCATGCATCAAAAACTTCACAGAAGTGAATAGGTTGCATGGGCATCATGTCTCTCTGTCCGCAGGTTCCCATTTTCTGACAGTCAGTACATCCCTTCACGAACTCATCAGAATCCTTGAAGAGAGTAGGCCACCATAGGCCGGATTGAAGCACCTTCTGTGCTGTCCTTTTTCCTGAATGATGTCCTCCTGCCTCAAGCTTGTGGCAGTATGTGAGGACGCTATGCTGCTCTTCTTGAGGAATGCACCTCCTCCAGATACTATCCCCTCCTTCATGATAAAGGACGGGATCCTCCCAATGGTAAAACTTGGCCTTAGCTAGGAAGGTCTCAAGTTTCTGCCTGGGCCAACCCTGAGGGACTGTCTTGGCGACAAGATAGTTTACAAAGTCGGCATACCATGGGAGCGAGGTGACGGCCAAGATCGCCTCATCTGGAAACGTCTCTGATATAGGTGCGCTGGGCTCAGATTCCTCAAGATCCTCCAATCTGGAGAGATGATCCGCCACCACATTCTTGACTCCAGGCTTGTCCTTAATTTCAATATCAAATTCCTGGAGTAGAAGGATCCATCTGGTAAGGCGTGCTTTGGCATCCTTCTTGGCCATTAAGTACCGGATGGCGGTATGATCGGTGTACACAGTTACTCTAGATCCGAGAATGTAAGATCGATACTTATCAAGAGCGAAGACTACGGCCAGCATTTCTTTTTCAGTCACAGTGTAATTCCTTTGAGCGGCATCTAAGGTCCGGCTGGCGTAGTGAATGGCAAAGGGTAAACCATCCCTCCTCTGTCCAAGAACAGCCCCAACGGCAAAATCTGAAGCATCCGTCATGATCTCGAATGGAAGAGACCAATCGGGTGGCTGAAGGACAGGAGCTGAGACAACCATATTCTTGAGAGTCTCAAATGATTCAAGACACTTATCATTGACAATAAACTCGGTGTCTTTGGTTAGCAAGTCAGTCAACGGTCGGGCAATTCGACTGAAGTCCTGAATAAACCGTCGGTAGAAACCGACATGCCCCAGAAAAGACCGTAACTGACGCAAATTGGACGGCGGATTGAGTTTTCTGATGATATCCACCTTGGCAGGATCGACCTCCATGCCTCTGTTGGAGACGATATGCCCAAGGACCGTCCCTTGAGTCATCATGAAATGACTCTTCTCCCAGGATAGGACAAGATTGACCTCTATGCAGCGCTTGAGCACACGATCTAGGCAGTCAAGACAAGCATCAAACCCGTCGCCATAGACCGAGAAGTCATCCATGAAGACCTCTAAACAGTTACCCACCATGTCCGAGAAAATGGACAACATGCACCTTTGGAATGTCGCTGGAGCGTTGCATAGACCAAAGGGCATCCGTCTGAAAGCATAAGTCCCAAACGGACAGGTGAAAGTCGTCTTCTCCTGGTCTTCGGGCGCAATGGCCACTTGATTATATCCAGAGTACCCATCAAGAAAACAGTAATGGCTCTTCCCGGCTAACCGCTCGATAATCTGATCAAGGAAGGGCAGCGGGAAGTGATCCTTCTTGGTGGCCTCATTTAATCGTCTGTAGTCCACACAGACCCTCCAAGAAGTTGGTACTCTGGTAGCGACCTCTTCTCCGAACTCGTTGACAACTGTTGTGATACCCGTCTTCTTGGGTACCACATGCAACGGACTTACCCATTTTGAGTCGGAGATGGGATAGATGAAATCAGCACTCCACCACTTTGAGATTTCTTTCATGACAACCTCTCGAAGATTCGGGTTCAGCCGTCGCTGGAATTCGCGCGATGGCTTAGCGTCATCCTCGAGATAGATGTGGTGGGAGCACAGCTTCGGGCTCAGCCCTTTGAGGTCAGCTATATTCCAACCGATTGCCTTGCGGTTTCTTTCAAGAACCTCCATCAGACGAGATTCTTGTTCTCCAGTCAAATCTGCTGAGATAATGACTGGGTGCATTTCAGGCTCACCCGCAAGGAATCTATACTTCATTGATTGCGGCAGAGGTTTTCTTTCAGGACAACTGGGAGGTGGCAGATCTGGCTTCTGATATGTCTGTGTGAATGCCACAAGGTCTGCATGGGAGAACTCTCGCTCGGCATGAATTTCTGACGAAAGGTGGCTGACTGAATTATCAATGTACTGTACGGGCTCGCACTCTGTCACGGTTGCTGGTTCAGAATGAGTCAGACACGACAACGGATCATCAAAATAGGCCCATTCAATGTCTGAATACGAGGGATCAGAAACAGAAGGACAAGGATTGAAATCATCGGCACCACTCGTCACGACGCTGTCAGCCTCAGGTGTATCCTCATCCAGGAATGTGCTCTCCCGGCTCTCGATTGCCATGAGCTTGAGATACAAAGAATTGGTAGGCAAGGCGAGAGTCGGTGCTACAGGGTCTTTCCAGTTAGATTCATCATCAGTCATTTCAAAATCACGAACCTGGTGGACGTCTAGCTCTTCCTCTATCATTGATGCGGCTTCGCTTGACTGCTCCGAGCATTCTAACTCTCTGGCTCTGGTTTCCTCGATCGTCTCTATTTGTATGGTCTCGCCCTCTACGCGAAAACATACCTTCCCGCAATCATGGTCGGTCACCGCCTTGGCTGTGGCCAAGAATGGGCGTCCGAGTATGATGGGGGCATCGGTTACCGACTCAGGGATCTCCATGTCCAACACAACGAAGTCCACGGGGAATTTCAGGCCCTGAATGGTAACGACCACGTCTTTCAACAACCCCTTCGGCCTCTTTATCGACCTATCAGCAAACTGAAGGACTGTTCTGCTTCGATGAAGAGTGCCGAACTCAAATTGCTTGAGTAAGGCTGCCGGAAGGAGGTTGATTGAGGAGCCGCTGTCTAATAGAGTACGATCAAACTGTTGCTCTTGAATCTCGCATCTGACATAGGGAGCTCCTGCATCTGGTCTCTTGGCTGGCAACTTGTTCTGAATGGTGCAACAAGTGTCATGTGTGAGCATATGGATCTGATCTCTGTGCCTCCGCTTTCTTCTGACAGTGGTTGTCTCTCTCAGATTCTTTTTGAAGAAAGGGATATGCTCAAAAGCTTCACGTAGAGTCAGCTGAATGTGGAATCTGTCAATCATCTGATTGCCGAACTCTAACTCCTGGTTCTTTTTTGGATTTTCTTTTTTATTCCCCTTCGCCCGGCGAAGTGCCTCTGGGAAGGGGATAGTAGGGGCCTCCTCAGATGGAGGACTAGAAATAGGTTCCTGTGCCTGTGAAGAAGGGGAATCCATACCAACATCATCATTCAATACATATGGATCCGTAATTTGAACAGAAACCTTTTCTTTATTCATATTTTTGTTGTTTTTGTTTTGATCACAGTCCAAAGATACAAAACGTGGTGACACCACAGCTGGAGTTTCAACAAAAGGAGATGTGGTGGCCTCAGTACCACCACTGGCACCTGTCTCTGCGGCATCAGCACCGCTTTCATGTTCTGCATCAAAAATGGTGGCATCAGCACCACCGTCTTTATCTGGTATCACGACGGCATCAGCACCGCCGTCAACATCATCATGAGCGGCATCAGCACCGCTTCTCTGCTCCTCTGGCGCTCCTGGTTCTGCATCCGGTTGTCGCTCAGAAGAGACGCCGCCGGCTGGCTTCCTACCGCTCCTAGTAGTAACAAAATCAGCATCATAATAGAAATATGTCATGTCATTCTCATAGTCACTAGGAAGGGTATCCTCTGTAAACTCTACCTGCTCAGGCTTTCTTTTGAAATTATTAGGGTTTGGTTCGATCTGAGCTGGTATGGCGGCTTTGCCTTTGATTATCTCCCTCATTTCCTGCCGGAACTCATCCATTTCTTGCCTGAAGGAGGCTTGCTGTTCAGAAAGCAAGCGGGCAAGATCATCAAGAGCGGGGTTCTCAAAGGAGTGGTGCTGAGAACCGGATGAGTTTCCCTGCTGGAAACGAGGCTGCTGCTGCTGGTACTGGGGAGGCTGGTTCTGAAAACGCTGAGGCTGCTCGCGCTGCCTCCACTGCTGTCCCTGATAGTTGGGACGAGGACCACTGTGATATTGCTGCGGTTGGGCATACTGGGGCTGCTGGTGTTGCTGTTGTGGCTGGCTGTTCTGGTATCCTTGGGCAGGGTTCTGCTGTTGGGAAGAGGATCCACCGTTGCCCCAACGGAATCCAGGGTGATCCCGGCGAATTGCGGGCTGAGGGTACCGGTCGTACCAAATCCCATTGACTTCCATCAATGGTTCCTGCTCAAAGGAGGGTGGAGGTAGAACTGCCAGTGGTTGCTCCGGCTGATAGACCACCAACTGCGTGTCCGAAGATGGCGGTTGCTCTGGATGGTACTGCAGCAAGGGAACCGGCTCCGCCTGGATATGGTTTACCTGACGGTATGAGGCAGAGGCCTGGTTGGAGTTGCCGCTGCGGGAAGCAACCTGTGACCTAGGAGGCTGTTGTGAGTGCGATTGGGCCTCCTGAATGCACAACATTTGAGTTTTGAGGTCACTCATGGTTTTGGCAATCTGGTCCATCTGGGCCATGCCTTGATTTTGTTTCTTCTCAAGGATCTCCATGCGGTCCAGCTTTTCACTGATGATGCCCATATCGGCTGCGGCTGATTCGGCTTGGGCTGCGGCTACCGACACTGTGTTGGGACCAGCATCGATGCGAGCGATCCTCTGAAATGATCCCGCTCCTTGCGGGGGCTTCTGCTGTGTATAGACTCGGGCCTGGGTCATCACTGTGGAGTTTTCTGCCATGCCTTCGTAGATGGCCCAGACGTCGTCCTCTCCCTTGGAGAAATAAGACCCACCGCAAGAGGCGTTCACTAGCCCCTGCAGCTCCGGTGTCAGCCCGCAAAAGAAACTCTGAACGAGATTGGGCTTGGAGATATCATGGTGGGGACACCGGTCGATGAGCTCTCTGAATCGATCCCAGGCTTCATGGAATTGTTCGTTTGGGATCATGACGAAGTTGCTTATCATTGCTCTCGCTGCGTTGGTCCGGCCGAGAGGATAGTACTTCTTCAGGAATGCGGCCCGGAGATCTGCCCATGTGTCGACGAAACGCCCAAGATGTTTGAGCCAATAGGCGGCTCTGTCAACCAAAGAGAATGGAAAGGCGATCATCTTGATTGTGTCCTCGGTGATCAACCGATCATGGATGGTGCTGCAAATCATCTCGAATTCTTGGAGGTGGAGGTGCGGCTCTTCGGTCGGCAACCCATGGAACTTGGGTAGCATCTGAATTGTGTTGTGCCGAAGCTCGAAGTCTCCATGGATAGGTGGGAGTCGAATCCATCGGTGAGTGAGGGATGAAGCTGGGTTATGCAATTCCCTCATGATGGTCTGTGGCGGTCTCTCGCCGCCTGGATTGTCTCCTCCTGCATCGGGTCCTCCTCCTCCTCCACCTTCTCCGCCAGCACGGTCTTCTCTCATCTGCGCTATCTCTCGCATGAGATCACCCATAAATGTTCCCTGGTCTCGGATCTGTCTCTGCATGGTTTCCAGGGATGCTAACAACGAATTGTTGATGGCTGCATGATCAAATACGAATGGAGGGTGCTCATGATCATCTTCATGCTCGCCTCTGTCCGACATGACTGGATCTTCTGTAAAAGCAAAAGAGGCCATCTCAGGTGCTGTAGAATGATCTGAACTCTGTGATGCACTGAAATCTGAAATAATTGGACTGAGAGAGGGAGAATGGGAAGAATGGTCGAGGGGGAACAGGGCGGATGTATACTCAGGCTCGGAGAGCGGACTCTCCGAGGTAGTCCTAGATGAATAAGGAGGAGTGCGGGATAGCGGTGCCGACAGGGTCGGCCTAAGAGATCTCCGTCCCATCATCTTGATTATTGAGAAGAGTAGAGGAAAGGCAAGAGAAGAAGAAGAGTAAGATGCAACAAAATTGCGCACAATTGTGCTGTGTTTTTGATCTTGACCTAAACAAATCTAGCAATCAAACACAAGGCAAGGGTAAGTTCACCAACTCAACACATGAAGCCGTGAAGGTTCGGCTTTTATCTTTTCAATTTTAACTTGATTCAGAGATTTATCTTTGAACGAGTCCTTAGAACGCCACGCCTATAGGAGAGAGAGTACTGCCGGAAAAGTATCCCGTACTTGTCCTCCTCCTGTGTAACCTGTAGCTTGTGCAGTTGAGGTCCTTGTAACCCTTCCTGGATCCCTACTCAGCCAAAGAATAAGAGAGGAAGCCAATAGGCGAAACTGATACTTCGGAACTCGCTCGCAACGGAATCACCCGTGAGCGTGCAAGAACCTACTCGGACGCAAGACGATGAGACAGACACCCCCGTGAAGGCGTGGCCTATGCTCGATACTTCGGACAAGGTCGATGCTCTCACAATAGAGAGTCACCAATGTTGACCAAGCCCTACTCGTCTACGTACGATAGAAGCGCCAATACTTCGGAAATCCAGGCGATACACAAGGCAGCCACAAGCTGGGTTTTTGGCTCTAATCCTTACGAAGCGCTCACCTCACTTGGAAGGAGACCTTCCCATGCAACCTGAATACAAGTGAGGGTATTACTCACCCCAAGCAATGAATCCAATTACCTTTTTTATTTTGGTCAAGTTTTCTTAGCAGTCCCTTTTTTAATTTTTTTGGTGTTATCGCTTCTTTTGAGTCAATTCAAACAAGCGCCTAACGGTTTTTGTATTTTCTTTATCCTACTTTGTTCCAAAAACAGAGGGAGAAAAGAGTCGGAAAAGCCGTGCAAGTCGACACAAAGATGGAGATCTCACCTTTGTGCCTAAATGATGCGTGCAAAGTAAGAAGACTTACAGCGAATCCCAGCTCTCTCCATGCGGGATGCAAAGCAGAAATTTATAAACCTAAACTACATGCCGGTATGCACACGGAAAGCGTCCTAGATTAGGCAACTGCTAGCGTGAAGAACCACAAGTTAGCTAATAACTTCTAATCCGAGTGTCCGGTCTTGGCTCACCCCTCCTCTGCCCAACACATTTGGAGTAGGAGAAAGCGCTTGTTCGGGTGTGAGCTCGCGGCGCGTGGATTTGGAAGCTACTCGCTAACTGTTTAATTAGTCTAAGTCCAAAACGTATCTATAGGAACATGCAAAGATTATTAGGTGTTTGGACCTATTCTACTCGAGTCAAGCAGGACCTAGATCTAGGAGCTCAATCCACAAAAGAAAATGAAAAAATAAACACAAAACCGGAAAATGACAAGCGGTCAAAACACGATAAAAACCGCGGTGAGCCCCCGGGTGAACAAACACCCGGAAATTAGGCCCGAATGTTCAAGTGTCCAAGGTACCTGTATTATTACAATTCAAATGGATCACTCTCTCACAAAATTAAAGGAAAAGCTAATCTAAGCACTCTCTCTCTAGCTCTCCTTGCTCTCTCCTGCCGGCTAGGCTAAGAATAGCCGGCTCCACGTCCCAAGGTTGCGTCGAATCGCCTAGGCGATCCGCCTCGCTCCGCGGTCCCTCGCAAGAAGACAAAGAAAAGATGATTAGATAACTCAATCAAGATATATCAAAAATGTGAGAGATGGAAAATATAGCTATGGTAAACAATCACACAATCAATCAAAGAAGTGAACTACAAGCTGTTGCTCCCCGGCAACGACGCCATTTGATTTAGCCGAAAATAGGTGGTCTTAAATTCACACAAAGCGTGAACTCAGTCGGTGTGTTGACCACACTAAATCCGGACTAAAGTCAACAAATAACCCACAAGCAAATCAAGCAATGAAAAACAGGTGTGAGTTAAAATTTATTTTTAACTCTGCACAAATGATGTAAAGGGCAAGTATGCAGAGAGTTCGAACACAGGGAGCAAACAGTGTAATTCAAAAATTGTGCTCAAGTGAATGTGTGTGTAAAGTGTCTACACTAAGCAAGCAAGCAACTACAATTTTTGTGGGTTTTTAATTTTTAATTTTTTAATTTTTTTATTTAATTTTTAATTTTTTATTTTGCTTTTTGATTTTCTGATTTTTAGATTTTATATTTTTTTATTTTTTTTATTTTCTTTTTCAATATTGGAAAGGCAATATAAGATAAGGCAAGATATAATATTTATAAAAATGCACAAAAATACTCAAAAATTCAGAAAATAAATGTTTTTGGTATTTTTAAGGTTTTTTTACTGTTTTTATGATTTTTGGGGATTTTTCAAGATGTTTTTGGTATTTTTAAAGTCTGAAATAAGGCAAACAGTGGAAATAAGGGCTGGCTGTGACAAAAATGCAAGTTAAAAATACCAACCAGTAGCAAAATTGTTTCACACTATTTTTCTAATAAAAGGAATAAAATAAGGAGGAAACAGAAGCTGAGTTTATATTTTTTGGAGTTTTCTTTGATTTTCTATATTTTTTTGAAGTTTTTGAGTGTTTTTGAATTTTTAGTGTTTTTGTTTTGAGATTTTTAATGATTTTTGGACTGACACTAAAAGATAATAAAATAGACACTACGTGATTTTTTTGGAATTTTTAGAGGTGTTTTGATAATTTTTTAGTATTTTCTAAGGTAGACAGTAGGAAAAAGACATGTTTTTGATTTTTTATAAATAATGAAAAGTGGTAAAATTTAGAGCTAAAAATAGGGCGTCAAAATATAGGACAACAGGAGCTTAACCCTATTTTTGTGGAATTTTTGGGGCTAAAATGATATTTTAATTAATTAGAACAAGACCCCAATCATCAAACAGTCCTGGCAAGGGCATAAGTGCAAATAATGAAACATCCAGGGGCACGTACGCAATTTTTCCACAAAATCTTACACTAAGACTTGCGTTTCAAGGATTAAACACCAATATCCAAACCCGCAAGGGTATATGTGCAATTTACCCACAGGACGCGTGACTTGCACGCGCCTGGGAGGGGTATTTTTGCAAAATTACAAAACTCAGGGGGTTCGATGCAATTTCTCCAAAATATTACAACTTGACATAAATGTTCATGGACTTAAACGAAATACACAAACAACCGAGGGTACCCTTGCAAAATGCCCACCCCCTCACGTGCACAGGTCACGTGAGGTGACGTGGCGAGGGACAGGAATGCAAATATGGAAAGTACGGGGGTGTTTATGCAAATATTACAAAATTATTACACTACGGACAAAAGTTTTAGTACTAAAATACAAATGCAAAATGCGCGAGGGTGGGGATGTAAAATACCCTCGGCGCGCGATCCAACGGCGATGAAGAGGCCACTTGACACGTGGCACGATCTGGACGGCCGATGACGCTTCGCTGTGGACGTCTGAGATTAGATCTCGGGCGAGATCGACGGTGGCTGGGTGCTGATGATCGGACGGCCCACGTTCTATCTGGAAGGTCTCCTCGATCGGACGGCGGTGGAGGCAGCTGGAAGAACGAGGCGGAGCTCCGACTGGGCGAAGTTCGTCGCGCTCCTCCGGCTAGCTCTGATGGCTGTTGAGCTCCAAAATGGACGAGGAGCATCCTGCAGGTCTTCTCTAACGATCAGAGGCGTCAGAAAGCCTCGGCGTCGGCCGAGGTGCTCAGGCGAAGGTGGCGGAGCTGGAAGGTCCAGCCACGCTCCGGTGAGCTACAAAATCGCCCCCAGGTACGTTGACTGTGCTTTGACCTGCAAAACAAGGTGAGAGGGTCCAGGGCAAGTTGTCTGGACCCCGCGGTGGCGAAGAAATGGCGCGGAACGAAGGGGTGGAGTTCGGCCGGAGTTGCGCTCCGGCGAGGATGGAGGATCGGGCGCGATAGGCGATGGAACTTCGATTTTTTTGGGGGTTTTTAAAGTCTAAGCTAACAGGAACTAAATGCGATAAAGAAATGGCGGGATGGAAGCCCTCGATGGCGGGAGCCAGAGGATGAAGGTTACCTCGACCGCCGGAGTTGCGGGAGGTGGTGGAGACGCCTCCGACTTCGCGCGCCTTGGCTGAAGGGCTGGCGGTGGAGCTGTCACCTCCACGGGATTGGCGCTGAAGGGTGGACCGAAGGTGTTCAACCGGAGGGAGGAAGAGGTGGGTCTGGTTAAGTAGATGGTGGAGTGCGTGACTTCGAGGGAAGATCACGAGCGAATCGAGCAGATCTGGGGAGATCTGAGGAGTCGGCGATGGAGGTGATTGATCGAGGAAGAGGTTTCGTGAAGGAAGCGGCCGCAGAGGATGAGCGGCGTAGCCTCGAAAAAGGCGCGAAGACAAGGGGAAAACGACGCGCGCTATGGGCTGAGAAGAAGAGGACAGACTGTTGACCCGCCGGTCAACAGTCGCAAGCTCCTGGTTGGTCCACGTGGACCAACCAGGAAAAAGAGAATAAAAAATGTTTTATTAATTCATTTAAAAATAGAAATAAGTCGAATTAAATTAAAGTTATAAAATGAAAATTATTTGTTATTTTACGTAGTATTTTATTATGATTTTTATTTATTTTTATGATACATATTTTTACAAGTTTACTTTTTAGCCTTATATAGGTATATTACCTATGTATTTTAATACTTTTATTTTTATTTTGTATTTTTAATTTACTTATTTTTGTTTATTATTTTCTAAGATTATAAAATACTTTTATATACACAAGTATATTTTTATTTTAATTTTCTGATATATTTTGTATAAGATATAAGTATGTTTTGTATTGGTATGAGTATAGGTATGTATCTATGTATTGAACATGTACAAGTGTTTTTATTTTTGTTTTTATTTAGGTTTTTATTCTTCTTTTAATGTACATAATTATTATAATTATTATTTACAACATTATAAAAGTATAAAAATGAGTAAATAATAAAGAATAAATTGAATATTTTAATATGTACAAGTATACAATGTGGGTCCAAAAGTCAACTTTCAAACCGTAGCTCCGCCAAATGCGAAACCACCACCATAAAATAGATTATTTTATTCTATATACAATTAAAGGTGAGTATGCTGCATTTGGAGTTGACAGTTGTGAGATACGGGTCTGGGAAGTTGGGATTCTGGATTCTTATTCAGACCATAACTTTTTATCTGTACATTAATTTTTTTGTGAAATCAATTTTGTATTTTTCTTTACTAATTTATCTACAACTTTCATGTACAGAGTTTCTTTATTTGGTGTATAAAAAGTGGAACCAAAAATAGGTCCCATAATGAATAAAGAATGTATAGGTGTTTTATCTGTGTTTCTGACCTTATCTCCCCCTACTTTATTCCTTGTCGACCTATTCATCCAGATGCCTAGGTCTCGGGGGTTTTGGGTCATAAAATATTTACAATATTTTATTCTTTTTCTTTTCTTTATTT
Organism: Ottelia alismoides; assembly: GCA_037367405.1. Lineage (NCBI taxonomy): Eukaryota > Viridiplantae > Streptophyta > Magnoliopsida > Alismatales > Hydrocharitaceae > Ottelia > Ottelia alismoides. Next base: position 86,870 of record JAZKJV010001194.1, on the reverse strand, counting down.
ATTCTATAATTTTGGCCTTAATTACAGTGATTTATACACAATCTGAATGCACATGCATGGATGCTAAGATGATGGTTTTAATGCTATTTACAGGCATTTGCTAGGGTTTTAGGTGCCAAAATGATAGAATAAAGATGATGAAATGTGGCTTCATCATTGTCCATGGATTGTGATTCATGGATTCCCAAAATAGTATAAATAGAAGGGACCCATTGTTCTTCAAAAGGAGATAATAAGAACATAAGGCTCTCTCTCCCTCTCTCTCTTTCTCTCTCTCTACATGCCAACCTTCTCTCTCTCTCTCTCTCATTGTAGCCGTCCACCATGGAGCCTAGAGAGAGTTGTTATCGCCGCAATATCGTCATTATGTTGCAGGATTGTTTGCTCGTAGATCTCCGTCTCCTACAGTGCAAGTCGCTCGTGAAGAAGACATCACATCTCGTGTGTCGAGATCAGAAGATTCACCGCTTAGATCATTAACATGGATTGTGAGAAGCACGCATCTCATCAACGCGCTCGCAAGTGTCTCCTCCATCAGATCGGACTTGAGACACGAGGTCTCTTCGTTTAGAGTCTCGATCGCAATTACGCTTCAAGAGGTAACTCAAATACTTGTTTGTAGTTTAGATGAAACGATCCGAGAAGTGTTCTGGCATCAGATGGTTTCATCGCGTTAACAATTTTTAAATCCCGCTACCTGGAGCAACTAGTACGACTAGTCGCCCCAATTACATATAATGCGATCCTCACGCTTCCGTGATGCACTTAAGGATCTTCCCATATCCTTCACCCCTCCCCCTCCCCCCAAAGGGGGTTTAAACCCTCAACCGAACATGGACTTAATATTTTTAGAGGGATAGAGAACTCTGTCAACCTCAAAGTTCAGATGTATCTCCGAATACAATATTTAAGGGCATTTATTTCAGACACTCGGTTGTGTAGGCATGTTAACTAGTTGTTAGGTGCACTCATTTTTTTCGGAGCAAAAGATCAAGAGTCTTTCATATTTCTTGCATACCTCCAAAGCCTGAGAAATCTTTCCTTCATGGTCTTGCCCATATTGAAAGGGTCTAACCACACGAGATCATTGCCATTATTCATCGTTTAAATGAATCATCTCAAATAAATTTGGAACGTGATTTAATGGACCTCCAAATCACCGAGTCCTTCTGATTTGAGTTTACATAAATCGGTATTTGTTTACCATTGAAATAAATGGTTTTCATTATACTATTAGCCAAGGATTTTTTTCCTTCCAAAATGAGAAATAAATTTTTTTGATAACATGGGGGTAGTTGAAATTTTGCAAGTTTAAAATGCACCATCCATTATTAAACTTAGGACGACATATATATTTCATCCACGCAACCATATGCCTATTCCTCCCCTCATTGTAACCATTCTAAAGAAAGCCGAGACAAATATTGTTGATCTTGTTAATGACTTGCTTAGGATGTTTCAAAGTTGAAAACAAGTGGAAAGGTAAGGGAGTGAGGTTATAGTGAAGTAACATGAGAAAGAATAGACAATATTTTTTCTTTCCATCCGCTAAGTTTTTTCGCAAAGTCATCAATAAGAGGTTGCCATACAATAGGCATCAACTCTTAGGGGTAAGAGGAAAACCCAAATATGTAATGGGAAAAAGCCCCTCATGCCAATTGAATATGTTTTTCATGAAATCTAGATCTGTTAAATCAAGATTAATACCAAAGAATGGTGTCGTATCTTTATTTAATCGATGTCCAGAAAGTTGAGTTGGAAGATTTGTAATGTAGCCTCAAGATTCTTAAGTGCTTCCACCTCAAATCAGATGAAACTAAGAAGATCATCAACAAAATGGACATTTGTGATCTACATCATTTGACCAGGAACCTTAAATTCATGGATTAAACAAAATCAAATAGTTTTTCAAACACATAACCTAATAAAATCATTAAGTTTATGAAAAGAAGAGGAGGTAACAAGATCTCCTTGTCTAATTCTCCATTGCATTTCGAAGAAACTAGTAGAGCTCCCATTAATTTTTAGGGAGATTTATGTAGTTTGAAGAACACAGATAATCCAACAAATAAATTTTGGGAGAGCCTCAAGAGCCTGAATCATGAAATCCTATTTAAGCGTATCAAAGGCTTTCTGAAAGTCAACTTTTAAAATGACTCCCTTAGTACCCTATATTCACCAATGTTTAAGAACCTCCGAAGTAATAAGTAGGCTACCATTGATCGGCCTATTTTTAAGAACAACATTAGGTTAGAAAAATAAACTCATTTAATTTATGGCCCACCGCTCAGCCAGTAAATTTGAAATAATCCTCATAGGGAGTTTTATTATGTTAATCAATCTATAGTTTGAGATATTTTCATGATCATCATTTTTAAATGTCATATTGAGGTTAACTCGTGTAACTCGTGGATTTAATGCCAGTAATTTCAAAATCTCATTTTATACCACTGTCTCGTATACAAGCTTGACACACGTTCAAATGTCACATTGAGGTTAACTCGTGGATTTGATGCCCTTATGAACTTATCCATTACAAAAATTAAAAGTCGACAACGACTCTCCTGTTCTAAGAACTACCTGCAAACTTGAATATCAAATACCAATAGTTCCTACATAAAGATATTAAGGATGGAAATAATATTTCACAATATCTTGCTTTCAACAATATCACAAATAATTCTTAATTATAAGCGTACTGATATCTTTGAAAACAAGAAACATCAATAATTGCAGAGATATTCTCAAATGGGGCCGGGGAAGCTGCACCCAGGAGTGGAGCTAACTAGTTGCACCCGATCATTTTTTCATTGATTTTTTGTGTTTATGAAATGAAACGAGGAGAATTTAGATCACCATATATAACCATGACATCATACCAATTTCAACTAAATTCGAAACTTTTATCATCTCCATCAAGAGTATCACATTTTAACGGTTTCAAAATTATTGAAATTAACCATATCTAGATGGGCATGTTAGGAATGTTTGTTTTACATTAAATTTGAAGCACATATTCCACACAATAAACTAAGTAAATCCCCACAAGTTTCCTTCAAAAAAATCAAAAAAACAATAAGAAAAATTGCAGGGTGTAGCGAGTTGGCTGCACCCCCGGTGTAGCTTCCCTTTTCCCTTCTCAAATATAAGCACAAGCAATTACATCTCTGATAGAGCAAGTGAATAAGCAAAAGTGTTCCGACTGATGTCAGAAGACTTTGAGAAAATAGAAGCAATTGAATGTTATTTTCATATAGCTTTTTGAACAATGTTATCTTCATAACTTAATTCTCCTGAAAATATCGAATAACTCAAAGAACAAGAGAGAGAATAGTAGACTATCACTTAGAGAGAATTATTTTCTTCACTATAGAGAGTGGTAGTGGTTTAGTTTGTGTTCCAACTTAGGATGGGAGTCCATTATATAGAGTTTCAAAAAATATGACCATTTGAAACAAATCTAATAGAAAACGTGAAGACTATGTAAGACTGAATGATCAAGGATAAGATTGATTGATCAGATCAAGTTGATCGGGAAATTGGTTGATCGATCAACTGATGACTATTAGGAGGCTTGAGTTCAAAGTATGATCGATCACCAATATATGTTGGTCGATCATTGATACAAGTTGGATGATCATATAGGTCGATCAATGAAGTAAATTAGTCAATCAAATGATCAGTTCTTGGCATGTCTTGATTTGGAAGTTAAAGGCATAGCTTAATAACTTTGCCAAATACAATCTCAAGATAAAAAATGCAACTTTAATTAACAACAAAAAAACTTTAAGCTTATTCAATCTTTAGGCTGAAATTCACATCATAAGAGTGTCTCTATTGAATCATCATGTAGTCAATCATAAACAAGTACACAAGCGATCATTACGATATGTATGTCATCTTTAGAATTATCTTGGATATGAACAAAGAACTAACAATCTCTTTCTTTTTAATGATGGAAATATATTTTAAAAGATTAAATAGATGCATCCTTTGTAAGCACGAAATTTTACAAATAATCAAAACAAAAACTTTTTAATTAATATTTTAATATAACAATTTTAATTCTCCCCCCTTACTAGAAGAATCGTAAAGAAATATTTTAATTCTTTAAGCTATAAGGTGTGTGACTTGAGAGTAAAACAAATTTTCTAATATGTAATTCTCTACCTTAATCCAATGTCCATTAATTTAATTAATCGAGATTTTAATTTCTCTCTCCCTATTTTGTAATCAATTTAAAAGGTAAACAAGCAAAAACTAAAGGAAAATGCTATTTTCACATGGCACTAATACAAAAATGTTTACATCATTCCATTACATAGGTAAACAAAGAATGACAACGAGGAAATACTAGGGAAAAGATCTAATCACTACGATTGTAATCACTTTCATCCACTGAGGTGCCTGACGAGAGTGCTTCCATCTCTAAATGTACTAGTCTTGCCAGAATCTGGCATTTTATTCATCCTTTTTCATGCTCTGGCATCACAATCATCTTCCCTATAGAGAAGGATGCACCAAGAGATGCAGATGTTAATCAAGAAGTAGACAGTTGTTTCCAAGTCAAAAAGAAAAAGCAAAGTATAGAGCATTATGGCTCAAGCCACATGCGAGGTTGCTTGGCTCGTCTCCATTCTACATGAACTTGGACTCCCTGCTACCACTAATGTTCCTCTTTGTTGCGACAACAAGTCCACATGTATGTTGCTACCAATCTTGTTTTTCATGAGCAACCCAAGCATATTGAAGTGGATACCACTTTATATGAGATGCAGTACAATGAGGAAAGATCACTACACACATTTCAACAAAATTCCAACTTGCGGATATATTCACCAAGGCACCTCCAAAGGAATGCATATTCTTATTGACTTCTAATTTTAGATAGCATAATTAATATATATGCTCCAACTTGAGGGAGTGTTGACATTATTGGCTAATATAGTCAATGTTCATTTATTATTTTATTTCCTCTTTTGTTTGATTCCTCATTCTCTAATTCTATTTGAAATCCTTCGGGGGTCTTTTATGTGATTGCTACCTTTTTTAGCTATAGGGTTTCATGCAATATAAGAATCCCTATACCTATGAATAAATCCGCCATTGCATTCTTCTCTTTTCTTCCCAATATGAATCATGCACTTTAGATCTGATGTAGAACAAAATATTGATAAGATTTTCTAAGAGAAAATAAAACACATATTCGACATAATTGGGCTAGCATGTCGGGCCAGCCTAGACTTAGACCGACCTCGATCTGAGCTCAGCTCAAAAAATCACATGGGCTTATATTTTGGCCCATGTCCAATTTATTTCAATTTTACACTATGATCGATCGAGTTAAGAGGGTTATGTTTCATGCTAGACTGGGTTAGTCCAACACAATGCTCATTCTCGGTCCAACCCCATGTGGTCTCCTCAGATGCATACCCTTCTCTGCATAATCTATGTCTCGTGCATGTATCTTCATCTCCGATAAACTTTCCCGGGACTAAGATGCAAGTACTAAGTATGAAGGACTAACATGTAATTGTGTTTCTTCTACAAAGGTTCGCATGTAAATATACCCTTAACCCACCCTCTCTCTTTCCTATGTGGGCCCTACTTTTTATCTTTTTAAAAATTAAATAAATCAATTCTCCATAATCAATTCCATCAAAAAATAATATATTATACCATCATATCATATAAAAATTATAAACTACTCCACATCTACTCACTTTTCCAAACTTCAATGCAATCACATCACAATTACTACTCACTTTTTTAAACTTCAATACAATCATATCACAACAAACTCACTTCTAACCCACCCCTAGTTTAACCCTCTATCCAAACACCAAAACACAAAAACGAGTTACTCTCTACTAGTTTAACCCGCCCTAACCCGCGTACCAAACGTACCCTATATGTACAATTATTTACCATCCAACACAACATGAATTTGCTCTTAATATATATATATATATATATATATATATATATATATATATATATATATATTGATGAGAAAGAGGGTGTCCTCCCAAGGTGCGACTCACCACAAAATCACTATACTACTAAAAAATTTACATAGATATTTACCTTGAATTCCATAGGCTTATCAATGCCTTACAATGAGCAACAACATTCTCTGGGTACAATCTCGGATTATTAAAAAGAATGTCATTTCTTGTGAGCCAAATTGCCCACAGCGCGCTGAATGGTCCTGCAGCATCATCAGTTGAGTTGCCTCCTATCCTTCTTACCCATTCCCAAAAATTCGGTAGAACACTTGCATCCACCCACGGAACTGCAAACACACTCCATACCTTCTCCGAGAAAGCACATGTGAGGAAGAGATATTCCAAGGTCTCTGGTTGTTCCCCACATCTGTCACAAGTTGTGTCCTGGAGGCCTAGCATCCTCCCCTCATGTTTTTGTCCAGAAGCTTATTCCTCCTCAGGCACCAAAGGAAGATCTTTATCCTGTTCGGTATCCTGCTTGCCCAGATTATCTTCATATCTTTGCACAAGTCTTGATCTTGACCTTCACCGGTATTACGCATCTCCTTCTATAGTTGCTTGACGAAGAACCTATTACTCGACCATTCAAAATGATCACTGGTTCGTGAAAAACTATATGGAAATGTAACCAAATCCTTTAAGCTTTGTATCTTTTCATGCCTTCTAGCCAAAAGGCCCGTCGCTAAATTCATTCTCCACTCCCCCATATACGCCATCTCCTTCACAGATGCCTCCTTCGATGTTGTCAGGGCAAAGAGTCTTGGGAAGAGCCTCTCCAGTGGGCCCTCCCCTAGCCAGTTATCTCTCTAGAATCTAAAACCTTCCCCATCTCCTACCTTCAGCACTAATCTATCCGATACAGTGCTCAACACCACTCGTACTCCTTTCCATAGGGATGATTCAAATCGAAGAGACCCTACCTCTAAATTTCCTTTAACTCCATAAATCTTCCTCAACAATCTTGATGTCAAATCCACCGAGGTTCCCCATATGCGCAGCACCTACTTTGCTAATAATGACTTATTAATGCACTCCAAGTCTCTCACCCCCAAACCCCCTGCTCACAGGGTGTCGTTATTTCCTCCCATGCCACTAAATGTATTCCCGATTTCTGTTATTTCCCGTTTGATCAAAAAGACCTTCTCAATAGATTTTCAATCATCTTTCTTACTCCTACAGGCATCAACCTAATTGAGAAGAAGAAAATAGGGATGACGGATAGGACGTGCTTCAATAGGATCAACTTCCCCCCCTTTGATAAGGTAACCGCCTTCTAACCTGCTAATCTGAGCTCTATCTTCTGAATAACAGCCTCCCAATCTGTTGCTCTCAATTTGCCAGCCACCAAGGGAAGACCCAAGTAGGTAATCGGCAGTTCACCCAATGGGCAACCAAGTCTCTACGCTAGCCTAATTAGTTCACCATCTTGTAATCCAAAAGAGACCACCACCGATTTCTGTATATTTTTTTCGAGCCCTGACAGACTGCTGAAGATGTCTAGCAACTGAGTTGCACAATCTATCATCTCATCTGATCCTCTCAGGAAAAGCACTGTGTCATTTGCGTATTGCAATAACGGTATAGAGATCTCCTCAAGACGGAAGCCTTCGCACCACCCCCATCTACTGCTTGCTTGAACATGACTGCCAACGCATCAGCTACCAGCACGAATAGCATAGGTGCCAGTGGGCACCTCTGACGAACCCCCCTTTGTGGCTGAAAATAACCCCCCTCCGGTCGCCCATTTACCATGATCGAGAAGAAAAATGTTGTGACACATCTTTTCATCCACGCAATCCAGATTTCCGTGAAATCTCTTTTCCTCATGAAGCCCATAGGAAGTTCCAATCCACGTTGTCATAAGCTTTTGCAAAATCTATCTTCCACATCACCCCCTTTGCTTCCTTGTATCTCCACTCAAGACATATTTCTGACGCTAAAACCAACCCCTCTACCATCTGACGTCTCGGGATAAAGCGGGTTGACCTTCTAGAGTGATATAGTGCGTGACCCCTTTGAGCCTATTTACCAATATCTTCGCCACAATGAGGTACACGCCGTTCGACAAAGCTACTGGTCTGAAGTCATCTATTCTTACTAGATGATCCTTCTTCGGGAATAAAACCATCAAAGCTCTGTTCACCTTCTCGAAGCCCCTTGTTTCCTTCCCTGAAATCTTCCAACACTTTTATTATCTCTCCCTTTAGAAGATCCCGGAATTCTTCGTAAAAGAAGATAGGGAACCCATCGGGACTTGGTGCCCCATCAACATTCAGACCCCAAATCACCTTCTTCACCTCGCTTTCTGAAAAGGTTGATTCCAACGCTTCCGCCATTCTGGTGTCAACGTCTTCACCCCCTCCCCAACCTCCCCCAACCCTCTCATGCTCTCTTCTGAGAAAGCTCCACATAATGTCCTCTTAGTGCCCTGTCAATCTGCGCTTCCCCAGAGAACCTCTGCCCCCCACCACGACTTCGTGAATGTGGTTCATCCTTCTTCTTCCTGAGGCAACGGTGTGGAAGAATCTAGTATTCGCGTCGCCTTCTCTCAGCCATTTCTGCCTAGACTTCTGCCTCCATTCAATCTCTTCTTTCCGGTCTTCAACCAGAATCTCTTCCAATAACCTGGACCTCTCCTCTGTCTCGTCCTGTCCTAGTCCCTCAAGTCATCAAGGTCATCCAACCATACTACTTTCTCTTGTGATATACCTTGCTTTTCCCTCCACTTTAATTTCACCTCTCTTCCATACTCCTTTAGGAATTTTTTTAGCAGAACAAGTTTAGCAGCAAGCCGAGAGACTTCCAAGCCCTCCGGATTCCAACTTCTCCATAGCTCCCCACCATCTCTTTGAAACTTTCTTCCAGCATCCACAGTTGCTCAAAGCGGAAGATGAACCTGCCTCTTTCCTCTTCTCTAAATGACCAGATAATCGGTGTGTGGTCCGACTGAGCCCGTGGGAGGGCCCATGCGTGCGAAAGCGGGAATTTCTCCACCCCATCAATGGAAAGCAGAAATCTGTCTAATCTTGATCTTGACCTCGTGTTTCACCAAGTATACGCACATCCTGCTGCATCTGTAACTGACAGACCCAAAGAGTGCATCAACTCCAAAAACTTCGTCGAGCCTGCGTCCCTCCCTCCACCTCCCCTAGGATGGTCGTCTGGAAGTAACGTAAGATTTAGATCCCCCCCACCCAACAACCAGGCACCATAAATATGTTCTGAGTGCATCTGCAATAAGTCTACCGCCAGCGAACCCCTCCCGATGACACTTGGTTCGTACATGTTCGTCACCGTGAAGACGAAACCATCTGCTCGACGTCTTAGACGGACCGAAAGTGAAAAGGTTGACCTACATTTTGCCTCCACTTCAAATGTACCCTCCTTCCCGTATTAAGTTTATATATATATATATATATATATATATATCAATAATAATGATGATGTGCTTGAAAATATTCACAACATTTAGCTTGAGGAGGATCTTACAATAAATGTGAACCCAAAAGTGGGACTAACGAATAAGTTAAAAATCTCACGTGAATTTCAGAATGAAGAGGGGGCTTTTCCTTTCTTCCTTTTTAATTCTTGATGGTTGGGGTTTCTATCACATCATCTACCTTTGCAATTAAAAATATGCATTCTATACTTTAATAGACCTTTCGGGAGTTGTCCACACACCATATGAGTTCGTACAAGAATCATAATTAAATTACCCTGAGCTTGTAATACATTTGTTCGTGAAAAGTATCAGTATGGTCCCTCGGGTAGGAATTTCCTAATAAGTTTAACCATGTGGGGACATGGACACTATTAAATGCTCTCATATTATCAACTGAGATGTTTCTAGGTCTCCACATTAAAGGATTCCTAGATCTGCATGTTCTAGAGACCACTTTGAAGACATCACTTCTCACTTCAAGTTTCTGCAGCTTCTTGGTGTTTCAGGATACATGTGATGAAACATATCTTATAAGAAACCGGTTTCCTTCTCTCCAGTGATCAGTTCATTTTCTCTGCCAAGGTGTGTCCAAAAATCACATTCCACACATATGATAGATGCAAATATCTCTCATGCCCATCACAATCGTTGCGGGATTTGGACAATCTATCCATGCTAGTAGGTCAATATAAGGTGTGTAACTTTACAGTAAAATAGATATACTGTATAAAATGACTAATGTCATGCCATCAATAAACAGTAATCTCCCTACTATCCGTGACTGCGATCTGCCAATCTTAATCAAGAGCTAAGCTAATAACTAAGAAAGCTTTCAGAAGCTTTAGTTCAGGTGGTCTGAAGTATAGCAGAATTAGTTAATTTCTGGCAGAAAAATGATGAATAATTCCAGACAAACTACAAAACAAAATTTCTGGCAGAAAAATGATGAATAATTCCAGACAAACTACAAAACAAATATTTGAGCCCTCAAGGCTCAACTCGCAATGATTTGTATGTGTATGGTAGTGTTACACAACCTGTTCAACAAATGCACAATGTATTTAAGACAGTAGACGTCATTGTATTTGAGCATATCCAACAATTAAATACATGCAGTCGGATATGGTGGCATGTGCTTGCATGTGCACATGAACACACACATGTACAGACAAGCATGGCCTAGCTTTTTCCTGATATAGGATCCTTGCAATTAACTATGCGTCCATTTTCCATTAGTAATCGATACCAAACTAAGATCGCACAACCTGGCAACCTCGAGCCAAGATCAAAATATTCCCCTTTAGGAAAATCCCTCTACTCAACTAACCTTTCCAGGCTCATTCAACAGAATTTACAGGCAAATATATAGGACATTACTAAACCATCTTACCAAAATGGCAGTTCTTGCTCTTGAAAGAGAGCCGCCAATATGTCCTCTGGGTCTCTAGATGACAACTATAAGAAAAATATTGCCAATTAGAAACTCCCATCCAATGAAAGTGACAAAATTCGGAATAAAAACAGGAAAATGACATCAGTGGCCTCTGATAGGAACACTAGTGCTAAAATGGCCAAATAAATATTAAAAAGTTGGTCCAAAGCTAAAGTACCTGTAAACCAGAATGCTTTATTTTTCTCAAAAATTCTGGTTTTCTTGGCCTTAACCCCCCACTCTATTTTATTTGCAGGTGATTTTTAAAAAATCAAAGGGAAAAACATCTTGAATATTTTTAATTTGGATTTGGATCTTTATATACAAAAACTTAAAAATATTGTAGGTGCGAATTTCGAAAAAAAATCACTCACAGCAAAGATCAAGATCTCTGGGAGTCAATTCCAGATGCATCCCGAGAAGAGAAGTGGGCAGAACTGGTTTTGTACACAAGAAATGCTTGTTAATTAAGAAGAAAGAGATTCCACTGAAATTTCTAGATAGATCATAATATCTAATTTGAACTTTACATAAACGATCCAGTGTTATGGATTTGCTAAAAGTATGTGGGGGTAAAAAGATCTCCGATGATGCCAATGTCTGTCCAAAATTTCTACTAAAAATCTAACATTTATATGCAGTTTGATCCAAGATTGGCATAAAAAAGCCAAAGAGAATTTCAATAACAGCAAGCATTGGTCAACTAACTCGAAAATTTGCAACTGCTAAGAGTCTTGACAACAAGTACTACTAAAAAGATACATAATTTACATTGGAGAGGTTAAGTGCCTCCAAGACAGAAGAGTGATTAGCTCATATTAAGATATACCTAATGTACTTGGCAGATGCCTCTGCATTCAATGGAGAACATGACTATGCAGCATGCGATCGTGTGAAATGGTCAGATCTTCATGGCTTCGCCTTTCATTTAGAGCGTGTCAAAGAACAGGAGCTGATAATAAGTTCTTCAATTGAAGAAGGTGCTCTTCATTTGAAATGTTTAATGAAAGACGGAGGTTGGTTAAAAGTGACTCCTGCTCCCAACTTAACGGACCAGATGCATAGAAAGCTTGCACAGTGGTTCGGTATGCCTGAAGCTCCAATTTGTGGACGTTGGTTGCGAATTCCTCTTCTCCATGGTCGAAACCTTTCTTAGGTTCCGAAGGACATGAAGATGAAGCATCATTGAAATGCCTGCCTGCAAGGGCTCTAGACGATACATTGGAATCTTGGTAAGCACCTTCCAATACATAGTTACTACCGCAACTAGCTATGGAACATTCATTCCTCTCCTCAATAGCCTGCAGAGGAACAGCAAGAGGATGCATGGTATGGGTGCCTCTACTCTTTATGTCTGATTTCTTCATAGAATATTTATCTATATTTTGTCGAGTTGATGGATGCAAACATTTCTTATCCATCACCATCCTTGGGACCGAAGCATGTACCTTCTTGCGAGGTCCTCTCTCAGTCAGCGGAAATTCCTTTCTCTCCAATATTTTTCGACTTCTCTTGACACTTCCCTCAACTGCATCAATGCCAGATATTTCAATGGAGGCAGGGTTTCTTTTTACATCTTCAACAGGAGGAAATCCACCGGCAACCTTTTTACCATTTTGTGAGCAACTGTACACTACTCGACAAGCGCCCTCATTGTCATAAGCATCTTTACAAGTATTTTGCTTCTTCACAGAGTCCTGAAAGTAACAGTTATCTGATTAGGACATCATAGGCAATTAGTACAAAATCAGTATTATTATTTTAGGATTATTCAGCAAGAATAAGATCCTCAGATACCAACATAATTTTCAGATCTGGTGGCAGTGAAAATGCCAATGCATTCTAGCAGAAATTTTGAGTACCAAGCCTAGGGAGTTCTACGGTTATTTATTGCCACATGCAATGTCAGATTTAATTTGCTTTTGAAGTGATGGATATGAACATGCAATGAGGCAATCGGTCATGCATTCTTATAAAGACGTGATACAAGAGCTATAAATCTTTTGGACCTAATGGATGTATCATTAAATCCAATCTGACACTAGGAACCGAAAGTCGCTTGCCATATCCTTGATGAAAGAATACAAAATAAAACAAAGCAGTCACCCATCTAAGTCGGGTCAACTATGTGGATTTCTGCAACTATTACTATCCATCATGGGTCTTATCTGCATTTTGCTCATGTAAGCAAGATCATGCTTTAGGGTTTGCTCCAACTTGTAGTTTCACATAACTGTTATGAAGTAACATAACGAGTCTTATTCTTTCGCAACATTTTCTTCAGAAAAAAAAGCAGTGCTGCTAGAATTTCAGAAAAAATGGTGCATCATCACATTTGAATTTCTTGCATATGGCATCATTATCCGATCTAGCAAATTAAAGCACAAAAAGAAGCAGTGTGTAGAACAACTGGGAGATAGTATTTCTTTTTATCTACATTTAAATCAGCTCTATTATTTTAACAGTGCACAGGAATATTTCACAAATACATCATTTATAGAACAGAAACGTATCCAATGCAAAATAGTTGCAAACACTGTTCTGACAATAGCTTTAAAAAACAAAGAGCATTTGAGAAAATATATTCTACCTTCCCTATCCACTGATCATTCTGCCATGTCAACCGAACTCTTAAACTGGAACCTTGGAATTCTTTCAGCAGGATAGAACTAAATACTTTAATAACAAACCTGTTGTCATGCAAAATTTTCACAATCTTTGCAGCTCTCCAGGAATTGCTATCAAACACCTCAGCAACATCTCCAAGGTCCCATCTCACTTTCTTTCCTATAGATGGTGGGCAAGGCCTCACATCTTCCACAGGCACCATTTCTGTCTCATGTTGTTTATGATCAAATCTAACAACAAACTTATGCCTGTCAACAGAAACAACTTTAGCAGGGAACCATGCTTCTTCACAGCTCAAAACCTCCACAGCATCCCCCTCTTTGAATCTCATTATCTCGAAGATCCCTAATATCAAAATCCCATTTCAACTGCAAAAATATCCATAAGAATCGAGGAGCGTCAAAATTTATCTGGAGGTAACAAAGTGCTGGATCTAAATACTTTACATATTCATCAATTATACGTTATATTATGAAGCAAAAATCCAAACATCTGACAAAGCAGTAAACCAGCCTCAAAACAACAGATCCTGATTTATTTTCCTCCTAACCTTGAAGGAGAAATAAATATCTTAGAAGAGCTCATACAGGAGAAGCAAACTAGATTAAGAAAGTGCACATAACTAATCAGGGTGCTGATGCATCTACCGTAACCAAAGAGACCATCACTCTTACCAGAGAAAAACAAGTTCAAAATAAGCATCTTCCATAAGAAAGCAGACAAATCCATCCCGGGTAACAGGAACATAAAACAGGAAAAGAAGGGAGCAGTACCAGAATAGATCAGCCAATGTACAAACTGGATATCCACGAAAACCTAAGCTGTGTCACCATAAGCAGAAAAGGAAGGGAGAGAAAGAAATACAGAGTGATCACACCCCAGCATCAACATCCATATTCAAAACCTCCATTATGTCCACAAACAAAAAAAGAATATATGAAAAAGAAAACTTTACATCTCTAGAGCCATTCTGACATCTACCCATAAATCATACTCCACCAAGAAACAGAAAAATCCACACAAAGAGATTCCTTTACAAAAAATACGACGTATCCATTTCAAAATCTCGAGCTAAAACTCAGAATCAGGCACCAGGAGAGCCATCCAACCTCCAAAGCACCTACCTTTCCCGATGGAAAACCGAAAACCAGAAGGTGGGCAAGCAGAAAACAGATGGAAATTGGAAGTGACAGAGGAGGATTCGTCAGAACCTTGGTGTCACTGATGGGGAATCAAATCTCCTTCCCCCTGTCCCTTAGTTTCCAGGGCGTATATTTTTGGGAAATTGGAGTGCTGTGCCTCTCAAACAATAGGATGTTCTCACGAACAGAAAAGAACCGATCTTTCTTCCTCCCGTCTTTGCCAAATCTGGATGGGACAATCTTGCCATTAGCTTTCAGCTCTCAAGTTTCAAGTTTCTCGAAAAAAAAGGGGGGTGATCTTTATCATTTTTTATATCGAAAATTCGTTCTTGCAACTCCTAAATGGCTATGGATGTTTTTTTACGGGGAAATTGTTGTTACCATCGAGGGGAGAGGATCTGGACCATTGATCGTGGAGATGGAAAGAATCTGAGCCGTCGATCTGGTTAGGCTTTGATTACGGGGCACAGGTAGGAAAAAAGGTGAAAGGGAGGACGTGGACGTCCGTTCCACTGTGGTATTTCAGGGAGCTCGATATGTTGGTGGTGTTGATCTCAACCGTTCGTGTTTGATCAGATGGCTGAGAGCAGGGGGCTGAGAAGATTGGGGGCGGTGGGGTTGTCTTTGGATGAGGATTGGAATGAGAAATAATTTAAAAAAAACTAAAAAAAATAATGGTGACAAGGTAAGGGTTGAGATTTTTTTTCTTGACATGCATTATTACCAACATTGATCAGAATTGCATCTCTTTCAAGAGTAGGTGAAATTAATTTCACGTTATGAGGGTAAAAAAGAATCATCTCGTACTATCTTCATGATAGGTCAAGATCAAGGATAGCCAATGAAACACAAATCATAATGCAATGTCATCCCCCACTAGAGTGTGCATTATACTCATATTCTATGCATTGCACATTTGAATTGATATGCTCACATGCTAGGCCACTCCATCCTCTTCCATACATGCAAGGGAAGAGGACGGAATCTTCTATTGTAAGTTAAGTGGCGAGTAATCAAGCACCTACTCTATCTTTACATTCATTCACCTTTATCCCTTTATCCCCTCTTATGGAGGAGTTGATATGCCAAAGCAACAACATAATGAAGTATTTTTTTTACTTCTCAACCATTCGAAAATGTATCTTGCATTCACGAAATACTTGGTAAAAAATATTGTCTTGTATTATCATGTGTGTTCGTGTCGTTCGTCTCCAAGGAAATTGTTATGCAGATATGTGGGATTATGTATGCAACGTTCCTAAACTTATCCAGCTCTTAGGAATGATGAAAAAGAATAAGCTCTGATGTCGACATAGATATCTTCATCTCTCTTAATGGAGAGAGAGAAAGCTCGAGCTCCTCAAGCTCGTGTCTCACAAGGGATCCCGCTTCTAGGGCAACCCTGTTGAGAGAAACATCCACTCTATATCACATTGAGTAGCTCTGAAAGATAGCGATGCTAGTAAGCTTTGTCCTCTTCAGAGTATGTCATTTGTTTGCTAGATTGCAATCCTTTGTGACGATGGGACTATGTTACGGGCGCAATGACAATGGTGATGGTCATTTACAATAGCTGGTGGCCAAACAATGATCCTACGATAGGCCCCTTCCTTGAGGTGCATATAACACCTAGAAATTTCACATATTTCTTGTAACATTATTGTGAAAAAAAGAACCCATGGAATAATTTTATTCAAGAGGCGGGATTTCTTATACGACGTGAAACCCTAAAGCCATGTGGATGGGAATTATATAGTAGTCCTCAACATGAGTCCAAAGTAAAAAACATCACAAATGAAAATAGCTAAAATAGAGAGAAAAAAAGGTAGAATAGAAAATATGTTACTTGCTATAATAGCCCAAGGATGTCAACACTCCCCCTCAAGTTGGATCATATCTACCATTCATGCCCGAGTCAGGAGTCAATAGTTAGATATGTAAGGAGTAGCAATCTTCCCTTCTCACAATGCATCACAAATAAAATGGTATTCCACCTCAATACGTTTGATCTACTTATAAAAATGGGAATGGCGGGAATGTAGTTCGTGAACTTGTTGTCACAATATAGAGGAAGTGTTGTAGTAGCAAGCAACTCAAGTTCTTGTAGGAAATAGACGAATCAGGTAATCTCACATGTGGCTCGAGCTATAGCTCTATATTTTGCTTATGTACTTGATTTAAAGTCTACAGTCCACTCCTTATTGCACCATGTGACATGGTTTCCACCAATAAGCATGGCAAAATCAGTGTTGGTTCGCATATCCTCAAAAGAACTTGCGTAGTCAACATCTGCGTAAGATGTCATGTCTGTGTGTTCATTGGCCCCATACAAGAGTCTCTTTCATGGGGAATACTTAAGATATCGCAGGATTAGAAGAGTGCCTTGTCAATTGATGTAATGCAGCTTCTTCATATACTGACCACCTATGCTCGCAACGAAAGAAATATCAATCCTAGCGATAGTAAAATATAGTAGTTTGTCTACTAGAGATTTTGTACAATGTGGTATCTTTAAACACGAGATCGATAAAAGTAAGATGTCTTTGTGATTCAACATGGATGGGGGATGGTTTACAACCAAGTAAACATGCATCATATAAGAATATCATGACGATATTCTTCATAGCAAATGTGTCCTTACGTCTGTAGATTATCTCAGTACCTAGAAAATACCGAAAATGGCCAAGTTCCTTAGTGACAGATAACTTCTAGAGGACGATTTTGATATCCACAATACCCGCATTGCCATCACTGATGATAACAACATCATTAAAATGCATGGCAAGTATCACAATACTTGAGGAAAATCATCTATTAAACACAGAGTAGTTAGATGTAGTCGTATGAAAATCAAGAGAGCCGATCTCTGAAGTGAGTTTGTTGAAGCATGCTCATGGATTCTACTTTAGGCCATATATGGTCATACGTAGTCACATACATACTCCCCCTCGACGGAGTATCGTGATAGTTATGTCATATACACTTCCTCTTCTGGATCACCAAAGAGAGTTATTTTTCATGTTTAGTTGAAAAAGAACTAAATTCTGATTAGTTGCAGCTGCGAATTTTGTGAATGGATTTCATCCTTAACATCAAAGAAAAAGTCTCAAGATTGTCAATGATGTATTTCTAAGTGAACCCGTTAGTCACTGGTATAGCTTTTAATCTGTCGATTAATCTATATGTGACTGCTTTATCATGAAAACCCATCTTCAAGTAATGAGGGTCACGTATAATGGATAAAGTACAAGATCCCATGTACCTCTGAAAGTAAGTATATCCATCTCTTCATCCATGGCATTTTTCCAATAGTGGTTCATAAGAGTGGTATGATAATATAAAGGAGTGGTTATCTCCATAAAAACATCTATAAAATTCATGTCACGAATGGATAAACCATCAATGGAAGTAAAATGTGATAAGGGATGTAGAAAACACTGCCTCTTGGACTTCTTTATCGTGATAGGAAGTTCTGAAGAAGCATCTGGATTTGCACTAGTGGGGGCGCTTGAAGAGGGATCATCAGCATGTACTCAGGAAAGGACTAAACAATTTCATTTCTGTCTGATTGTTCCTTTAGTAAAAACACTCAAGAAAATCTGATATAGTCATCAACAAAAATATCATAATACTTGTGACCACCCACAATACAAATCGGACAAGGCCCCCAAATATTATAATGAATTGATGAAAAGGCAAGGAACGATGAGGCTCGGTCCTCGGAGGAAATAACGTCTATGATGTTTACTAAACTAACATACATACTTCACACTTAAAAGTCTTTGACAAAGTCAATTCAAGAAAAATATAAGAGAGAGCTTCAGCATATGGGCGACAAAGACATGTGTCACTGGAATGGGTCAGCAGAAATGAATACAACATCCACAAAACTGAATCGGTAGAAATATCGAGGTAGTATAACTGATGAATCTGTGATTCTCATCTCTATAGCTGAAAATGAAGCTCCTTCCCAAGTAAATGAAGCTCCTTCCCAAGTAATTAAGTGTATTTAAGTATTTATAACTCATAATTAACATTCATGCACTTGTAAATAATTTACATAAATTATCATTTTCATTCTGCATTCATATGTTCATTTGTAAAATAGCCTAACTTCACTCGTTTTTAATTAATTCATACGGACTCCAAATTAAATAAAACTAGCTCCATTGTGTATGTATCACTAATATTAATCATGAAAATTCCTCAAAAATACTAATGTGTATATATGTGAAATAACCATAAACCATAATTTGAGACTAAAAAAATATAAATATTGATATCACTCACATGCAGTCTCCTATGAACACATATTCACTTTTAAATTAATGTGCACTTAATTATATACAAATTAAGATTAAACTCGAAAGAATCAGAATGTATTTGCTGGTTTTTTACTCATCATTTTATGTACAAAATTAACTTTTTTAAATTTATTTAATCTTCAATTCTTCCATTTGAGTTATGTTCTAATAAATTTCATGAAATTAAAAATCCAAAAAATAGAACATACAAAGAAAACCAATTGTTATGCGTCTATATATACAGTCTATACATAAATCTTTATATATTTATTCTTTTATTTTATTAATTATTTAAAATCTAAAAAATAGAGTAATGTGTAAATATATTTCTTTTCTTTTACTTTTTATTTGTATTTTTCCTTTATTAAAAATCACAAAGAATGCAAAACTAAAAAACCTAGTATTTTACGTAATAAAATACCACCAAAAATATGTGTTTTGTATAGATGAGGTCTTTTGATTTTCGTTTCTTCACAAAAGTTGTAGATCTTTTCGAGATGAAGAACTTTTGTGAATAAAATTTATTATTTTAAGATCATTTGGTATTTTATTTTGAATTTTATTTGATTTTAACTTTTTTTATTGTTTGTGGGAGCAACAGTGGTCGCTCCTAGAGCAACCCCCAAATCAAAAGGATCTGCCACCTGGGAGAGGACCATACCTTGGGTCCGGTGAACGTGACAACAAATCGATACCCTTGAGCATGACGGAAGTGAGATGCGAGCTGAAACCCTTGAGCATGACGACAGTGATGTCAACCATGTTGGACATGCGGGCCCACGACGAGCCATTATGCAATAAATGTTATTGCACATATCATTCTCTGATCTGAAATGAAGAATATATAATTTGCATAATAGGTCCCTTAGTACAATTAGGGTTATGTACCATGGCCATCTTAATGATCATACAGTTGTTGATTCAATAATTGAATATTAGAGGCTGGTGCTTGGATGAATATCTAAAGAGTTAGATTGAGGACTCATCAAGCACTGTTAAATAATTGTTAAGAGATGAACTCCAGCCTGAGTAGGAGATGGCAATCCTTTCTCTGTTAGGCTGATATCTGACCGACCTCTTGATGCAGGTCCTCTGCATAGGAATAGAGATTCGGAGGTGTCAGATTAGTTAGGTCAAAGAGTTGACTTAACAAGATCGAGATAACCAAAGTCCTATATCGTATGCTATCACGATACAGGCACGCATCCTCTGACCGGAGACAGATGTGTTACTATATGTCTGAGTATGTACATTTGGAAGACCAATAGGTTGATGACCTAACCAAGGTCTATATACTGGCGCGTTGGTGTGCATATAAGGGCATATGAGTAATACGATCTCTCAAAGGGATCATACAGATTCATTTACTGAACTGGAAGGCATGAGCTCACTCATGAGATATTTGGAGGAATCAAATTCCGTGCACGGTCGTCTCGCTTTGGAAGCTTGACTGAATTTGTAAGTTTGATATATACTTTTGGAAAGTATATGATCAAGACCTAGGTATGATATATGCTTTTGGAAAGTATATGATCGGTACCAACTTCCAATGATCGAATGACAAACTTACTGATAAAAACCCTGAATTAAACAGTATAAAGTTGATCTAATACTTTGGTATGCAGGATGTACAGGTATTGGGAATACCTGAGGGTGATGTGATCATAAACGATTGTATAACCATGACGCTTCCATTCCTAGGGAGTGATGGAATGGGTCTGGATTTTTGTGACTCCTCTCAGTAGAGAAGTAATCTTATCTTGGTCCAAATGTTGGACATTGATCTGAATGTGATTCAGATGCAACGAGAAGATTAGATTTGCGGTCTTGATTTAATCAAGCATCTATGGGAGGTCCGCAATCTGGATTTGAGTTATGATCTCAATATCCAAGTCACTATACCTGGAACAATACAATCGCCATGTCCTTATCTCCAAGTATCCCTGGAGAAAACGCATTATCCTTGAAGGGTTCAGGATAATTTCATTGTTGATATTATGTATCCGAGCATTGAGAAAATTGATAATTAAATGTTGTTTAATTATCACGAGTAATATGAATTTGATTCATAAAAGAGACTTATCTAGGATAATTAAATGTGATTTAATTATCAAAGATGTAAATAATATGAATATGATTCATATTATTTGAGCACATGAGAATAGAGATCTAAGATGATTAAATGTGATTTAATTATCATGGATATGAATAATGTGGATAGCACTATCTATATTAATCATATATATAATAATTGTGATTTAAAATATATAAGAGAGAGCTATTTGTAATTTGCATTTGTTAATTAAATGTTAATGTGAATTGGATTCACATTGAACAATTAATTGAAAATGTAATTCACATTTTATTTTGGATTGTGAATGTGATTCACAATTTTCCAATGACAAGATTGCAATGTTCACACAAATAATTTGGAATTATTTTGGTGAATATTTTTGCAATGAAAGTTGTTGCATATGTGGAATATTATGTGAGATATAAGATCTAAGAATAATTGGAATGAAAAGGCATCCATTCCATACATGGAGTGGACGGTCAATTTGGGCTCTCCAAGTTGGTGACCGTCCACTCTATACATGGAAGGAGGCTTGATTCTTTTCTAAGATATTCCATGTTTGTTGCTTTGATTTATATTGAAATGTATTGATTGATTTTCAATATATTTAATTTATTTCAGAGACAATAAATAATTGTTGCTGGTTTTTACCAACACAAATCTTAGCCATTAAAAGGAACACAAATCAATGTGAGCCATTGGATCTGTGTTGTCCATGGATTGAGATCCATGGATCCCAAAATATTATAAAAGGAGAGGCACCCTTTTGCTCTTCTTTACACAACACAAAATGAGAACATAAGTCTCTCTCTCTCTCTCTACACGCCTACTATCTTTACCTCTCATGTGGCCGTCAACCATGGATGTCCTAGAGAGAGTCTCCATCGCTACAGCGTCGTCGTTATGTTGCCCGATCGTTTACTCGTGGATCTCCGTCTCCTTCGGTGCGCCTCGCTCGTGAAGAAGACATCGGATCTCGTGTGTCGAGATTAGGAGATCCGCCACTTGGATCATCAACATGGATTACGAGAAGCACGTGATTTATCCCCGCGCTCGCAAGCGTCTCCTTCGTCGGATCGGACTTGAGACAGGAGGTCTCTTCGTTTAGAGACTCGATCGCAACCACGCTTCAAGAGGTAATCCTATTACTTGTTTGTGGTTTAGACGAAACGATCCGAGAAGTATTCTTGGATCATGTGGTTTCGTCGCATGAAAATTTTTTAAATTCCGTTGCATAGAACAACTAGTCTGACTAGTCGTTCTTTGTCGTATTCGATACGATGTCACACTTCCGTGATGTGCTTGAGGATCTCATCATATCCTTCAAATCGTCCTCCAATGCGAGATTGAGAAGAACTTAACTCTTCTGCTGCTACTTCCTTCCCCGAAGACAGCCAGCCGAGCTCGACCCACCACTGGAGTTAGAGATGGTGGCGAGCTTGTTGGTAGGAGCGGGTGGGAATATGGTGCTCGCTCGTCAATGAGGTTGAGGCGTGAACGAGTGCTTGTCCTTGCTAACCTAAGCTAGCATCCGGCCACATAACGATGACACCTATGCTCATCCACTTCCCTCGAGAGCACCTGTTGAGGATTTACGTTCTCACCAATGCCATCTTTTCTTGTAGTGTGTCCTCCAATTTAGCATATTCACTAAAAGAACTGTGAGCTGTTTTATATTTTAAATCCTTTGTGAGGATGAAGGTGGTGTACTGCTTTTAGTTTTAGGAGGATTAAATAGTCAGGGAGAGTCTTTGATTAAGTCAAAATTTGGATGACTAAATGCTTATATTATGCAATATCAAAATAACTTTTACAGAGAAAATTGTAATATCTGGGGCAAGGTTGCAGAAATCGGTAGTCGATACTCGATTAGTGCGGTCAATGACTAGGGATTAATCGACAGTCGAACGACTAATCGGATTTAGTCAGTCATTAGTCGGTTTTGAATTTTAAATATATAAATAATTGTATGTACATATATTCTTATATATTTACACATATTTGTACATTTTCTTTCTTTTGAAAGAAGATTTGTATACTTTCTATATTACCATAATGAAACAAATGAAGTAATTGACTTTAAATATAACATTAGACATAATAGAATAGTTTTGAATTTTAAAAATACAAAAAATTAAAAATAGAAAAACTCTATGTAAAAGTCGGTCGACTAGGCCTACTTTTACAACAGTGATGTGGGGTAGTTAACTAACTCCCCTGTGGGGGTAATCCCCGTATTTCCCGTACAAATATGTGTGCAAGCATACATGTGTGCATATGGGGTTGTTAAAATGGGGTTGACCATTCCGATCATGATCATCCAGAAGTGGTCGATTTCAGCAATTTTGAAATCGTTAAAATTTGATAGGCTTGATGAATGAGAAAGGAGACTCGAGTTGAGTTTTGAGAGAATATGTTGATATTAGGAGCTCGTTTGGTTGACAAGTTATCCCTAGTAACGTGTTATACCTCCAACTCTATTCATGCATTCCTAGATTGGAATCAGCTGTATAGAATCTATAGATCACACAATTTTTTTATTATAATATTTGTTAGTTGAAGAAGAGGAGAGATGTTGGAGGGAGACGATGTTTTTTTTAAGAAGAAGAGGGAAAGCTTTCCTTTTTTATTCAATGGTTGCTTGAGTATATGCACCAATGCAGATAGATTAGGTTATTTTTGCACTTAGTACAAATGTCATATGTGCAAACAGGCATCCATAATAAAAAAAGTGGGCGTCCTGTTACAATTGGAATCGGTTGTGCCATATTATTTATAATTGAATAAAAGAAAAAACAGTAAGCAACAAGTTACTTTCCTTTCGAAGCCAAAAACAATGGGGATGTGGAGATAAATGGGGATGAGATACGGACGCAACATCATCATCTTGCTATATTTTTACTAATTGCATATGGCCTATTCAACCTACAACGTCGAAGAAACACCGAGGGGATAAGACAGTTATTTCTATTTGATTAGATGAAGAAAGGAGGAATAAGAAAGGATAAGTGAGAAATATTCTTTCGGGAGATATATTTCCAAACATATAGGTCATATACGGTCGCCAATATTTTTTTTGTTATGTATCATAGGTAAGTTGTCTCTTCAAGAGACAGCTTTGTCCATAAAGTTTTCATGTGTTACATACAAGTGAAAGCCGCCTCTTCCCCTTGGAGTTTTTGTTGGACATACCAGTGAGAGCCGCTTCTTGAAGAGACGTCTTTGGCTAAAATCAAAGCCGTCTCTTCAAGAGGCGGCTTACATACGGTACATAACAAAAAAAATATTGTCCATTGTATAGAGCCAATATGTTTCTAAACATACCTCCCGGAGGAATTTTCCTCAAGGATAAGTGGTAGTTATTTGTTATTCTCTTTCTAGTACAAGGGGTTATGTTAGATAAAAGTGTTCGATAATCAGTAGTTATTTTATTTTATTTACGGAGGAGGCATAAATTGGAGAAATAAGGAGGGATATGATTCCAGCATCAAAACGTTGACCATCTATGAAGAAGGGATAAAAATTGGAGGAATAAGGAAGGATATCATACCTTATTCCTGAAACGAGCACACCGATGTTTATTTTTAATCTGACGTTGAATCGACTGTTGTTAAACATATAGTTACAAATATCATCCAATGTTCAATTATTTTTTTATACCAGAAATTAGTGACAAAAGTTGTATCATTTGCTATACCATTAGCAACGCTCTATATATCAAAATTTTCATAATTTTGAGGTAATCGTCGCTGATTTTTTAGTGCAAAATTTAACAAAAAAAATAGCTAAAATTTTGAAAATAAACATTGCTATACAAAGCATTGATAACAATAGAGTATCGATCATGACTTTCGTCGCTAATTTCTTGTTTAAGAAAACATTCAGCGAGATATAATATCAATCACTATATATGTAACAACGGGTAATTTAGTGATGGATTTAAAACAAATGTCATTAGAGACCCAAATGATTGTAGTAGATGCATTTTTCTTCTGTAGAGCTTTATTATCACAATGCAAAGTAATATATTTATTTAGTCCTCCTTGAAGCGTGAAAGTTTATACCAAGTTACCAACAACAACCTCATGAAAAAGGTTGTACTGTGCTTAATTTTTTTCCACCTTGCGAATCTTAAATTGGTATTTCAGTGAGTTTTAGAGAAAGAATAATAAGAATTAGCAAGTCATATGAATGAACATTAAGCATATGTCCTGAAATCCTCCTAAAGCAAAAGTGGTGGGGAAATAGTGTGAGGTTAAGTTAGCCGGAAGTAATGTCTGTAATCAAGGTTTTAAAAATCGAAAAGAATCGATCGGTTAAATCAAGAATAGGAAGAAAAATATCCAACCATTTGATTTTTTTTCAAAAAATAAAAACCAGTCAAAATCCGGATGAGCCACGTTAAACCGGTTGAACCCATCAATAATGATTTGAGAAATCACCATCAATAGGCTCCCAAGCCACGGTGGTTGTCGGCCCATCGTGGTTACACAACAAATCACGAGTGATTGTACCATTGTTGTTTTCATCGAATCATCGTCGGTAGTTTATTCACCGTTCGTATAGAGATTGTTATCGACTATGGGTCATTCGGTTCCAGCGGTCCTCGCACTATACTTAAAAGTTTAGAACAATTTTTAAAATAAAAATACGGTTCGGGTTTGGTTTTTATTTTTTTAAAAATATTAATGAATTAAATACAAAATTACAAATATATTACAAGAAGAGTTTAATGGGCTGCCCCACATGGCTGCCTCCGCGCCGTTTTCAGCATTTTTTATTTTTTAAAAAAAATATCGCCATATATATTTTTCCCTATATCCCTCCTATATGTCATTCAAATTTAGTCAGAAACAGAGACTCCTACGGCCTCCATCGAGATGGTATCGGTTTAAAAAATCATGTTACCGGTAAAAAATGGTTGTCTGGATAGAGGCTGTAGGAGTCTCTGTTTCCGACGAAATTCGAATGACATATAGGAGGGATATAGGGATGAATATACGTGGCAATATTTTTCAAAAAAAATAAAATAAATGCCGAAAATGGTGCGGGGGCAACCATGTTGGCTGCCCCCTTGGGCCGAAAGTGGATGAAGTGTTCAAGCTGAAAGGACTACAATATCAAGCTGAAAGTGGATGAAGTGTTCATCGGTCTAGTCCCTCTTCTTTACAGGGCCCTTAAGGGGCGTTCGGGTGCTAGGGGAGTTTACCCTCATAATCCCTTTTTTCTCTTTCTTAAGTGGGTCCTACTTTCTCTCATTTTTAATACACTAAATAAATCAATACTCTTTTATTAATTCCATCAAAAATAATATATTATACCATCATATCATATAAAAAGTATAAACTACTCCACTTCTACTCAATTTTTCAAACTTCAATACAATCACATCACAATAACTACATACTTTTTCAAACTTCAATACAATCATATCACAACAACCCGCTTCAAACACACCCCCAGTTTAACCCTTTATCCAAACCCAAAAAGGAGTTATCCTCTACCAGTTTAACCCGCGTAACAAATGCATCCTTAGGGTTTATTCAATCCCTCGACCCAGCCTTTCTTCTCTATATGCAAGCTCAATTCCGTTCGAACCCAGTGTGTGGTCTGTTGGTAGTGCAGTATGCCTACATCTTAAAGGACATGATTCGAATCCCAAGTGGACGCTCAGGACCCCTGAAAGTACCGAGCCTACTATTAAAAAAATTCAATTCAATTCGCAACCCCCCATGAATAGGAGTTGGGGGCCTATGGCACTTTTGCTCCCTTTTGGTGGGAACATGAACCTCCCAAAGTAGAACTATATGAATCCCTTCAAATGAGGCGAGGACTTACAATTTCCATGGTAAGCCATCAACGATATCAATTGAATCTCGATCTAATGACATCTTATCCGAAGGGATATTCCAGTCACTATTTTATTTTTAGGTTTGAATTTCATTTATTAACATCAGTTTACTATTTTAGGCTCATTTAATTATAGAATTTTCTTTATTTCCTTTATTAGTCGGTATCTAAGTACATTCTCAGCAAACTTGATCAATGCATATAGTGGTAAATCCCACAGAGTTTATATAAAGCCTATATTCTGTTGTGTAAATTTGACAGTACATTTTTTTTGTTACATTTACAATCAATAGTGTAAAGTCAAACAAGTGTTTTCCTTCGTAAAATTTGTATTGTACTCTATAAAAAAGAATTGTGTAATTGTAATATACCATTTTTTACATGTCATTTGCCAACATTTTTTGCAAGTAACATGCATAAGTCTCTCTAACTTTTTGTGGTCCTTTGTAAAATCCGAGCTCCCTTTGTAGTCTTTGTATGTAACATATCATAATTGTGATTCATGTGTTATAAAGTTCGTGCTTGCTTTGTATAGTGATCTACAAAATAAAAAGTCAGTTAGTAATTTATCAACTATTTTTCGGAAAGGAAAACATGTAAAAAAATAATTTGAGATATGTAAAGTCAATGAGTCATCATGTAAAGTATAATATTAATGATGTAAAAATAGTACATGACAATGTAAAATTGAACCTACATGCATGCTTGAACCCCTCTCCCTGCGCAAGGGCACATTTTCTTTCATGTCACTCCTTTGTTCCCTCATACGATGTCCTCCTTTGGGCTTGTCATTCTGTGAGGGCACATCTCTTCTTGTGTCACCTTCCTTCATGTCACGTCGTCTACCTCCACCCTCCTCCAAATCATGCCCCTCCTTCGCCCTCATCCATGTCACGCCTCCCTCCTTCAACCTCTCTCCTATGCCCTCCTTTATACTTGTCATCACTGTTGTCGCTAGTCGTTGTTGCAATTGTCCACGTTGTTGGTAGACATCACTTGTCGTCTAGGTGGTAATGAGGATCTTGCTATCGTTGTTGTGTGGGTAAGAGTTAGAGAGAGAGGGAGAGATGAGATAAATTAGGTTATAGAGTTGTCGCAGTCTAAAATATGATAAAATGATCCAAATAGGTTTTCAAACAATTAAAAATAATAAAATTAATATACTATTTATTTCAGTTGCATGATTAAAAATAGAATGATAAGATTGATGGTAAGACTCCACCTCATTTGTATGTGTGTGGGTGTGAGTGTACATGTGCATGCCAAGCTACTCGTTCCTATTAAATTCTAAGTTTGGGATTGCACGGCTAGAATAGAAGCCATAACATGAGTTTATTTATCTTATATTTTCAAGGCTTTATCTTTTGGTGTTGCTTTTTCTAAAAGGTAAATTGTGGACTTGGGCATTTTATATATTCGTCTATTTTATTCTTCATGGTATTTATATATGGTGTCGGTATTGTTAAATAGTAAAAATTATTGGTTAGATGACCTACATCCCAATAACAAGTATATGTACCTTATCATCGTTGCATTAAGGTTAGATAAAATGGATGTGTTACACGAGAGTACAAGTAGGGGTTGTTGAGATTAGGAAGGGAGGCAAGGGATTAAGGGAAGGAGGATGATTCAAAAGAAGGGGAGGGGAGAGGGAAGATGGGAAAGATGGTGGAAGGAGAAGGTTTCGCTAAGATCTTCGCATTAGATAGTTATTGCAAACCAACAAAAACATGTTCTAAACAAATGAGTAACCTAGCTTAACTACAGTATGGATGAGGTCTATATATGGCAAGTTAGAATCGAATGCACGGAGAGAGGATAATTCTCTACTTTTTTCCATTTATTGCAAATTGATAAAATATTTTAATTGATTAGAAGACAAGTTTTTTTAAAAAAAAAGTACCTAAAGATATGATAGGAATGCCGAGAACTTGAAATAAAAAAAGATGCGCAACGATTCTTATGCATTGTCGTGGGGTCTGATAACTCTCTTGGTCAGCAACAATCTTTAATGGAACTCTTGTGAAGACTTGGAATTATGTAGCTCTCGTTATCTTTGTGAACATGGATGTCTCAGCGAGGCTAAGTTGGTATATTGTACCTGGACATAGAAGTTGAATCGAGCCTCGTGTCATGATCCAATCCTCCAGAAGTCGAGGATGATCATCGATAAAGGTTGACCATCACAACAGAATCACAATACTCCAATGACCCATGCACAAAGGCTGCTCAGGAGGAGGCCTTCGGAGTTGTTTCATAAAGGGGACTTAGCGTGAGAGATGGTTATCTTCTATGATTGACTTATTTGGGGATGATCCATGGATTTATTGGTGGAATTGGACTTCTGGTGGTGGTGTGGGTTTGGAATTGAATGGATTCAGTTGGAGGTGAATCGGGTGAAGGGTTTAGACTAAATGCAATTGGTATATGGATATTTGGTGGAGGAAACTTATTTCATCTCACTCTTCTCTTTCTTACCCCTTTTTATTGGGATTGCATTCCTACTTGACTAACTTGTTGTTTATCTGTTGGTGGCATGGTGTCATCAAAGTGTTGTAATCCATAAGTGATCCATATGTGAACTGAGCACGCAACAATATATTCAGAAATAAGAACAAAGAGTTCATGTCCTCAAATATCAATTAGGAGTGAAGTGGTTGATCATGATAAGTTCAACGAGATGTAAGTTGCGCATGGTATGGACAAAAAAAGATTGCATATAAAATGTAGATCCTAAACTCGAAAAGATTATATGTTGTGCGCCAAACCATTAAGATACCAATTTGTCAAGGTCGTTGGTCTAGCCTATCCCTTGTTGTTTCTAATGACGTTATTTTACATAAACGTGACGAATGGATGATGTCAAAGTGTATCTAATGTATTGAAGTTATTTGAGGATGCGTGGAGTGATTTTTAAGGAACTTTGAGTAGTTCGAAAGACATGAAGGAATTTCGTGTATTTTTCCTGAAGAGCATGAAGATCAATGCATACTGCACCGATTGCGTCTTCTTCACAAAAGAGAATAGAGAATGCTATGCATTCTTGCTTTCCTCTAAGTTGTGAACATGAATTCTAGAATAGTGAAATGACCCTAAGAAAGAGACCAACAGTGACGACATTACATTATATTTTTTTGCTCATTCTTATACTCTAGTGGCTTTGTATGTCCAACATGATTGCGATGGGATGAGTCGGATACACTTTGTCCAACATAGGCAGATATGTTAAAGATTTTGGATCAGATAATTTAAGAAATTTTAACACTTGTACCCCTACAAGTTTCTAGGCATACTTACGTACCTACCTTTTTTGCTATTATATATATGCCGTTATGTTCTTGCATCATGAACAGTTTCCCTTTCATTATTGTTGGAGGGTAGCAGGGAAGGGCAGTTGGGGAGGGAGGGAGGGGGTTGTAGGTGAAAGGGGCATGTGGATGGTTGGAGGATAAGGGGGAGGGATAAGGGACCATTGGGCGATTTTACAAGTGGCTCATGGGAGACCCATGAGCTACCACAGTGTGAAGTCGACGGTGGACATGTTTTTGGCGAACACAGAGATTTGGGGATCATATGACGTCGATTTGGGGATCATATGACGTCGAGGGGGACTCCACCACCATACAATGGGACACTTCCCCAAAGCTGAAGATGATGAATAAGAAGAGGTGGAGGAGAAACACTAACACTCCTGCTTTTTTTCAATCCATATAGAAAGAGATTTTTTTACATTACTTGTCCAAGCTTTGGATTCGGATGCTAGTGACACAGTGGATGGAGGTGTCGTAATTAAAGAGAGATGTCCGTATAGTCCACTCCCCTTTTGATTGTTACCTTCTCCACCCAAATGCTCCTTGTAAATGCCTTCATATTCAAAAATCCTAGCACTTTGAATGAAATAAATAACATTCATCATGTTGAGAACAATTTATGTTACTACCATACAACAAGATTTCTATGACATACCTTGGGGAAAGCTTCAGTCGATAGCTAGCAGCTGGAGGACATCCATTCACCTAGTAGCATATCATGCCCATGTGCCCTTGTCAAGTCAACTACAACCCTGATCGGATATAAAGGATCTGTTTGGTTACCATGGGATGATTACAAGGATTGGAAAGAGTTGGAATAAAGAATGTGATGTGATATCGCTATGATTTGTGATGAAATTCTAACCAAATAATTCTAGCCAAAAATTTCTAACCAAACAGACCCAACGAGAACTAGCGAAGTAGACAAACCTAGAGGAATTTACTGTAATTATAACTATTTTTTATTTTGTTTGGCTTAAATCTCAGGTTAGCAGGCCTGACATGACGGACTTATTGTTTCCAACTCCTTTTTTAGTACAATTATCTAACCCCCTTTTCTTAATCAATTGTTCTTCTTTCTTCATAACTTCTTGGTCAACTCCACTGAATTCAGAATCATAAGGCAATTGGAAAAGGAAACAAGACCAGAGCAGGCACTTTTCTTCTGAACAAATGACACAGGAAATCTCAACTCGTACAAAAGCAGTGTATAAAATTCAAACACCTAATTTATGTTTACATTACTCAGATCTTTCATCTAAATATTAGTAAACACATTTTGAGACCAAATAAATTTTGTTTACATGCACTATGCTGGCAAAAATCCTTTTGATAAGATGCTCATCAACTCAAACTTAGAAAACACACCATTTACAGTCCCAGTAACTAAAGAACCTCAAACTACTTCAGGGTACACCTTATTTACCAGTAGACGTAATGAGGATCCCAAAACCTATGCAGAACATCAATAACCATTAAGCTTTAAGGTAAGGTCAAATCAGCCTTCATGCGGGGAAATTTTCCAGTCAGAGACACTCCAAAGAGCACACCCGCAGTGGGCATGAGCAACAGATCATAACTGTGTAACTGATAGAACATTAGTTCAAAATCCTATACAATAATTTTAACCGACTATTCCATTGTAACTACTATTTCAACATCCATTGGCTCACAAACACAGCAAATTGACACTAGACATTGATCAAAACTCAAAACAAGCCAACATCCAACACCTTCCCAAAAAGATAGCAAATGAAAGATATGATAACCAAAGCATCCATAGCTAACAAAATTAGAAAAATCTTAAATTTAACATGCCCAGCAAGTACTATCAAGTATATATAAAATTAAGATGCCCAACACCATGAGAAACAAAGTAACTAAAATAGTCACCAGAGAATGCATGCAAAATTATCCCTTTAACAAAAAAAGCAACAACAAAGGCAGCCAGGAAGTAAAAAAAAAGGTTCAATTGCAGGACTCCTAAAAAAACGATAATAAATCAAAAGTCTCTATCACCATTTATTGGGTCACACCCAACCACTTGGAGAAGTTCTCAAACTCTGTGTAATCACTGTCGGAAATCATGGTCTTGTACCAGGCCTTGCCTGCAGCCTTGATAGCAGCAGCCTCTTCCTGAATAGTCATCAAGAGCAAACATAACCAACAGATAAACATAGAAAAATAAATAAAACAGTTCTGAGTTAATGCTCAAATAAACAGGTGATAACTGAACATAGATACTTCCATCAATCTATGAATCAATACAATATTGATAATAGTCCATAATCCTTACTTCACTCGGATAAATGCTAGCAGAGACTAGTGTCCTACTGAACAAGGACCCTCACACAAGAACCTATCATGATCACCTCAAAGGATTTGTATATGAAGAAACTATATCAAAGTCCAGACAAGTACTTATAAACAAACCCTCTTTTTGATATATACAAAACATTATCAATGAAATATAATCAACAAAAAGAGTGTTCTAAGATCAAATTGACTAGAAGCCTGACGCCCATGGAAAAACTCACCATTCTGAGTATTACATCCATTACCAACTACATATTGATAAAGTGGCAAATACTTGCATATCAATGAATTTGAAAATACTGACCCACCTTAAAGCAGAAAATGGTTGATCATCAAATGATGCATGCAAAGAGACGGATACAGTACAATTTTTATAACTTGTCAAATCATGAAGACTGCAATGGGTTCAAAATGCCAAATGCGGATCCAAGCATATATCACATGCAAGAAAATCTTGTAAGAAATACAAGTCATGTTGATGGAATTCAAGTAGAATGGAAAGGGACTCTCATTTCATATAATTTATGATCAGTTCAGTAACATGTAAAAAATGTCAACCAAAAACATGCAATGCTTTACTTGTAGTATGTATCATCAGAAAACGGCTCACATAAGAATCCACCTCTCCATTACATAAATCTCGTGTGCACATTTCTGAGATAGAATAAATATTCATCTCATCAAAGGGCTTAGCATATGATACAATTAATTAGTAGATTCTTTACAATAGCAAAATTCTATCAGTATTGTAAAATAAAGCAACCATGTTTGCAAACATACCACGTTCATACAGAAAAAAACATAATGGGTTGAAATTAAAAAAATTAAAGGAAACCAAAATAGGACAGAACTCGATCTTGATCAAGTTATCAAAAGTTGATTCAATTAACCTACTTGTAAGAAATATATGGCATCAATAGCGGGTAAGATGCATCCTGTAGGTTATTAGCGTGTGTACTTGAGTGTTACAAATCATGAAAACCATATGACAATTATCTATCAATTACTATGCAATCAATTCATATTAATATGATTTAATAAAAACTACTATGATCAACAATTGTTTCTAATAGATAAACCATAAAGTTGAAGGTATGAATACCTTGGTGAGCTTGCTCCTCTTCTTGCTGAGCTTCTCCTTCTTGGCCTTGACCCTCTGCTCCTCCGCCAGCAGCGCCATCCTCTTTGCAGTCTTTGCATAGGGGTTCAGCTTCAGCATCACGTTCAGATTTTTCAGTGGGTTCTTCTTGAGCGGCGCACGCTTGATCTCCTTCTTCACGGGCCTCACAACGCTCTGGACCTCATCAGAGTTGATGACCCTGTCGAGATCGGCATTGGTCATCTTGGTCCTGGGGAGCACGTAGCCGGACTTCTTCTCCGATGCCTTGTCGTAGGTCCCGTAGATGGAGTCGAGCTTCTCGAAGGCGGACCTCGTCCAGATAACGAACCTCCCGATATGGCCTCCGGGGGCGAGTTTCAGCAAATTGAGACGCTCGACGTTGGCGACGTCGACGCCAGGGATGTTGCGGAAGGCCTTGACGAGCTTGGATCCCTCGGTGCCATACACGACGAGGGGGCCCTTGCGGTTGACGTAGCGGCGGTTGCGCGCCTTACCCTTCCCGGCGCGGATGGCATGGGAGTCCTTGGCCTTCTGGACATCGGTGTAGGCTCCGATCTGCTTGAGGACTTTGATGGCGGAGGAGGTCTTATCGAGGGACTCCACCGAGTCGGGGAGGACGAGGGGAAGCTCAGGGACGGATTCGACGCGATGGCCACGGGCGAGGACGAGAGAAGGGACGGCTGAAGCGGCGAGGGCGGAGACGTGGGCGTGGCGGCGAAGCTTTATGTTGACGCGGCGGTGCCATCGGCGCCAGATCTTGGTGGGGGCGAACATGCGGCCACCGCGGCACATGTTGCCGAAGGCTCCCTGACCGGCTCGGTGGGTACCGCCGCCGGGGACGCGGGGAATACGGGAGACGGCGCGGCCGGTACCCCAGGACTCAGCGGAGGTCTGGTGGCCAGCGCGGCGGGATACGGCGTAGGGGAGGCGGCTGTTGCAGGAGAGGAGGTTGTGGACGGTGCGGACGAGGTCGGGGCGAATGGGGGCCTTGAAGACGTCCGGCAGGGGCACGGCGTTGTTGTCGGTGGCCATGTCGCCCTCGAGGGTCTGCACCGTCACCAGGGGACGCACGGCCGCGACGGATGCCATTGGCGGCGCCGGTGTTGCAAGGTTCTAGGGTTAGGGTTTTTTGTGGGGAGGTGGGGGTGGGAGTGGTGGGGAGGATGGGCGAGATTTATACGCGGAGGATGCGCGATCTGGTGCGTTCGTTTGAGACTGGCGGGGGCTTGGGAAGTCTTGGAATTGTTTCTTGACTAATTTTGCTTGTGCTTATTAGGGTTAGGCTGGGTTTTTGTTATAAGAAGCATATATAAATTAGAACAATATGTGAATTTTACTTGCAACTAAATTAGTATGGAGAAGAAAAAAATGATAGTATCATCACGCTCTCTTTAGTTGTCTATGTGGTATTAAGGTGTAATAAAGAATAAATATCATAGGTTTGAATGGCATATTCAGCTAGAAGGTCTTCACGGATTGGATAAATTCCGTCATTCGATGGATTGGTTTGGTTTATCCATTCTAATGGATCGGATTGGATTTTTAAATCCATTTAAGTATGGATCGGATTATATCGCATATCAAAATCCAATCCGACCCAATCCATTAGTATACACATACACACACGCATATATGATATCTTATCGGCATCCATTTTCAATTTCCCATAAGACCGTAATCAATGATAATGATATCATTTTTCATATCAATGGTCCATACAAGAAGGATGAGAGTACGGATACTTGATCGGAACAAGCTTTGGACCAAAGGTTTCTATTGGTCTGGGATTTCGTATGATCAATGATCACATCCAAAATACGATCTCTTAAATGTATGTGCCGGAGCCTAGGATTATATATGCATGAATAATGATTATATCTGGAAAAAAACTCTTAAATGTATCTACCTATTTAGGTTGGACCAGACCTCTAAACCTTGCATTGGACTGTAAGATAAAATAAATAAGGTAACTAACTATATCTATGAAATCATATTTCATGATGATAATCCCACGTAAATGCCAAAAGGGATTGGATTGTGGGATTAGGATGTGGACATTAGTGTATGTAGAGTGTCGTGATGATTAGGATATGGTTTAGTCAATAACAAAAGAAAGGATAATGACTTCTTGATTAATATTACTCCATGGCGCACTTACGCATGAACATCAAGATTTGGATTTTTTATGATAATACCCATATTATATGATATTTAGTTTGTTTAAAATATATCAAACGGGAAAAATAATTCCTACTAATTTTCACCAATATTAACATTTTGTTTAAGCATCACCAACATATACAAAGATTATCATGTAATATAATCCTTGTATATACATAGAGTATAACCAGTTACTCACGTGTTTTTCGGTTAACTATCAAGTTATAATGTATGAGATAAGAACATTATAAAGAAAAATAATTATCAATTTATTCGTTCCTTTATGTTACATTTGAACCATATGTATTAGTTTTGTTACTGTAAATGAAGATTTCACTTGATGTAATATTAACGTAATGGAATGGAACAATATAATCTGATAATCTTAAATAAGATCTAAGACACGTGCTCATAAAGAGTCATATGAACGATCGTCAAGGAGTCATGTTAACTCAAGTGGCAACATTGTCGAGGGACGTGTGGTGTTCAAGGAACCACAGAGGTAAAAGGTAAGTCATCTACATATGTAGCTATACGGTCATGTCATGCTATGGACCGCAGGTACCAACGGTTGAAAATCTAACAAGATAAGTAAATGAAAGTTATATATGCAAAGAAATAGTTTATAAAGGTAGAACATTACAAGTATGCAAGAAAACAGTTTACAGAGATAAATCGTTTCAAGTATTCAAGGAAACGGTTTATAAAGATAAACCATTACATGTTATGCAAGGAAACAATTTATAAAGGTAAACTATCACATGTTATGTAAAAAATTGGTTTCATAAAAGAATAAACCATTACAAGTTGTACAAGAAATGATTTGAGAAAAGTAAACATCACAATTCATGCTCGTCTTAAAGGGGCTAATATACAAAGTCACTATATGATCAATGAAAAATTACATGTTATGAATCTTATGAAATGCGCCTCACAAGATGAAAGAGATTTACGTTTGCATATTACATATGCGTGCCCATGTTTATGAAGGAAACTAAAATATATATGTTGAGCAATGAACCTAGGCATACATGAGAACAATTAGGCATATAATGATATGTTTCCATGGAAATCCAAGTACAAGCAATATAATGTGTTAAAAAGACCTTTAGAATTCACATGCAAGGACTCTGATACATACTAGGCATTAGGCTCATACAAAGTTATATTTATTTATTTCAAGTGCAGGACATATATGCGAGAACTTCGTCAAGATATTCAATGTGGTTACATCTATTGCATGAAATGAAAGATATCAGTATGCCCACTAGAACCAAGTAATGTTATTGTACTAGTTATTTATCTTTTGAAACCATACCTTCATTTGTGACGTAATGATGGAACTCCCAGTTTAATTGGATTTTATAGATCCTTGTGAGAATGATTTTTGTATGCTCATTGATGACCATGCATGATTCGGTAAAAGTTTGGTCGCGCTATTGAATGTTGCATGCTTCCTCCGATCAATGCGACCCAACGGTTACAAATGGTGTCAGAGTTAGAGTTCCTCCGGGTACGGGATATCTATGATTAATAGAAACACACGACTTATGAATTTATGAAAAACTTATGATTATTACTATCAATTCGACCCTTTGATTTTTTTTTACGTCCCCTCGAGGAGAATGGAGAATATAAGGTATCAGTGAGTAAAGATAATATTTATCCTAGTCACACAAATGATAATTATTAGAGTCCACGACTCAGTTGTAAAAGCATCATCTGCAGAGCTTTGGTGGATTCATGTCAAAAATTATTCACAACATCTCCTTCCTCTTCAAACAGAAACAAGATACGGATAATCATAAGCATTGTATTTAATAGATGGAGAAAATTAAATATATAATATAAGAGATGGAGAAGTTAAGCAACATATATAAAAGATGGAGATGTTTTTTATGTTGCAAACTATCTTGAGGAGGATAGTGTATTTTTGAGATATTTTATTTAAAATATATAACTAAGGAGTGAGAGGCAGAATGCAAGATAAATCACTTTTATGCGATGTTCCGTTAAGGAACTGATTTTATTGAACTCTCAGTTGTACATTGGGTCTTTGAGATTGCCTACAATGTTAAGAGAACATAATTTCTAGATTGTTGACGTTGTAATATGATCAACGAGGAGTATGTGATAAAGTTATGATCATATTTGATGATGTATTGCTATATATTTCGGTGATATAGAGAAACACCAAATATACCTCGATATTGTATTTGAAACCTTTTACCGACATTATATCTATGCAAAGTTCTATAGGTGCAACTTCTAATCGGACAAAACGATATTCCTTGGTGTTAGACGCCTGGCCCTTGGACGACCATTTATACAATAAATGTTATTATTATCTTTTTATATGTCAATAAAATATATTGATTTTCACTCACTGCATGAGATTAATGGATGCATGCAATTGTAAGGTCCCTTGGTACAATGAGAGTTATGTACCATGGTTATCTTGATAATCATGCAACTATTGATTCAATGGTTGAATCATAGATGTCAGTACACTTAGAGTTATGTACCATGGTCATCTTGATAATCATGCAACTATTGATTCAATGGGTTGAATCATAGAGGTTGGTGCTTGGATAATATATAAAGTTTTGGATTGAGGATTCATCTAACACTACCAACTGATTGTCGAGGAAGAATCTCCAACATGAGAAGGAGATGACAATCCTTAGTCCAAAGGTTGATATTTGACCGACCTATTTATGCAGGTCTTTTGCATTAGAATAGAGAATCAGAGGTGTCAAATAAGTTAGGTCAAAGAGTTGACTTAATGAGATCGAGATAACCAAGACATGTGACGTATGTTGTTACGACATAGGCACACATCCTCTGATCGAATACATATGTGTTACTATATGTCCAAGTATGTACATTAGGCAGACCATTAAGTCGATGACCTAATCAAGGTATATATACGTTGAATGTGAAATATGACTCTTTAATAATCAGGGAATGTCATAGTATAAGAGGCAAATTTGGTTTGTCAAAAATCATATGAATGCTGTGGAATATTTATACTTAGCAAGTCTACCAAGATCGAACACATGGAATTGTGATTCTTAGTTGTGTGGTCTTAAATTGAATTAAATAATTAATTAATTGCTTGATTAATTTCTATGTCGAAAGATAAAAAGAGAGTATAATGATGAAATGGTGATGTAGATGCAATGCGAATAAAATAAACAGAGCGGATGATGCACGAAATATGTGATTTTATATGATTTTTAATCCAAAAATATTGATCAATATCCTCAAAAATTATCACGGATCGAAAGAGATTTAGGAAATGAGTTTTCAATCAAATTCAAGCAGCTAGTCAGTAGAGTAATCAATAAATAATCATGTCAGCATTCCCTGTAATTTACTCCTTAAAATTAATCACTGATCAAACAAATTAATAGGGCGTTAAATGAATTTATCCTCGATTTAGCCTATGCAAAGATTAAATTATTAAGAATATTCAACAATGATCAAAAGGAGTTAATCAAATTAAAATCCTCAATCGAGTTCCTGCAAAAGATATTGTTAATTTTCTCTACAAAAATAAGGCACAAATATGTCAATTATTAATCCCCATAAATAAAAACCACTCCTTAGATAATAATTAAGAAACAACCTCAGATCTTTCCATAAATTATGCAAGGTGATAGAGCATGAAATAAGCTTTAAAACGACGTATTATATGCTAAAGAAGGAGTTCGAATGAGGAAGTTATGCAATAAACAAGCTCTAGGGACTGAAATGCAATAAAAAAATAATTCCTTCTCAATACAGTCACTTGAGGACTTATCTGCAATTCGAAAAGATCAGTTGAGCTCAGATACAATTTTCCCTACGTATCACGTGTGTGGCACGTGACTTTGGCAACGGGGGCTCTTCTGTAGTTTTAGGATTTTGCTAGGGTACAGATACAATTTGTCCACAAAAACACATAAGCGGCGCATGCCTCTGCTGACAGGGGTGTCTTCATGATTTGTTGGAGTGGCGAGGGTCGATCTGCAATATTTCTACACTTTTTACCCAAAGCACGTGTCGTGTACGTGCCGTAGGTGGCTTGGGCCCAGGTATAGGCTTGGGGAGTCTGAGCCTCTACGTTGCTCGCTATGGGCGTGGTAGGAGGATCCGTGCCTCTAGACTTGGGTCTAGGCCCGGGCGTTGATGTGATCGAATGAGAATTGCCGGATCAAGGGTTGGCCCTTGATCCCCTGATGGCTGGAGTGTGCGGATGGGTCAACAGCAAAGGCGTCGAGGGCGGTGGTGGCTGGCAGATGGGGTTGAGTCTTGGAGCACGGTTGTGCACGGAGGTGGAGTCGCAGCCGGAGGTGGGAGTGCGAGTTCGACAATGATGAGTAGTGGGTGTTCCTGTAGAAGGTTAGTGTGCAAACACACAAAAAACGAGGGGGGGAGCGAGGCTCCTATGGAGGCGATGAGAGTAGCAGGGCTCTGGCCGGCGCGAGGTCGGAGGTGGATGTGTGGGCTGGCCGAGGCAAGGGTGGCGGTGGAGTAGGACCGAAGGAAGAAGAGGAAAAGGGATCATGGGCTGGCATGGATGATGAATTATTCATCATGCTAAATTTGGTCAATTAGGCTCCGTTCCACGCAATTCATTTGTATTTAATCATTAATACAACATCATTAGCATTCATTCATGTGTAAATAATATTTGCAGGTCATCATGTATAATGGCATCAAAAATCCAAGTGAAAATAAGCCTGAAAAGCTGCTAACTTCTCATATCTTTAGTTAATTCATCCTAACTTCAATTGACCCCAATTACCTCCATTGTGTAAATAATACTAATAAGAATAAAAAAATAAAAAAATACTAACTCAAATAAGTGTCAAATGATCCTAAAGTCTAACTTCACATCTGATGGAATAAAACGTGCATATCTCCCTCACATGGTGTCTGCTTTGGTCTACTCACTTTTAAAGTACTCCATTTCCAAATACCTTCAAAACAAAACCAAATTCGTAGAACTCGGTGCTCGTATGTGGAAGTTGGGCTTTTAACCTCTTTTACGCATTTTAACTTTTTACGGTTTCTTATCAGAGTTTTTGTGTATATAATTAACCTATTTAATTTTATTTTCTTCTCTATTTATGTACTTTGATGAAAGTTTTATTGAACAACATAAAAATCCAATTCTAGATGAAAACTGAAATCAAAGAAACTCGTGATTCGTACTTCTATTCTACTTTCATATTTTCTTATTTATTAAAAAAATTATATTAGTGTGTAATTAATTTTCTTGAATTTTATCGTATTTTTTCTAGAATTTTTATCCTCTCGTAAAACCACCAAAAAATACAAAACACAAAAAGCCAGGTTTTTTATACACATGGAGAACCACCAAAAATTTCACTGGCACAGATGACCTCTTTTGCTCCTGGATCCTTCATGAAAGTTGTAGATCTCGTCGAGGCGAACACCTTTAGTGAAGGAAAATTTTCGATCCGAGGTCTCTGCTATTTCTTTTCCAAATTTATTCTCTTCTTAATTTCTGAAAAATTTTTGGCTGCCACGTGCCAGTCCTTGGGCGTGCCACATGGCACCCCTCTCCTTCTCTATCTAGCACCCAGGTCACGTGCCCAGCACGTGACCCTTGCCTCTTCCTCCTCCAGTCGTTCTTCCCTCGCCTCCCCTGCATGCAACATCCCCTCCCCTTCCGTCGCCATCACCCTTGCTGTTACGTGCTTCCAAACCGCCCGCGTAACGCCCTTCCGCGCCCTCAGCCTCACCAACCGTTACGACAACTCCTATAAAGCCCTCCCTCATCGGCCTTCCACATCATCCGCCGATTCATCGGCTACGAAGGAAGGGCCAGGCACTGAGCACCATTGACAGCGACACCAAGACCCCTTTCTTCTTCGATAACTGGGTGTGATCCGAGGTTTCAAACCTCTTCCCCGAGGGCTGTCCTTGCTACGGCCTCCTTCAGTTGTCGAGCTTCGTCGCCCTGGTGCTACCCCTTGCTCTCCACTGTTTTATTTCCTTCATCTTCCCATACATACATCTTCGTCTCTTTCGCTTCGGTCTACCAAATGTATATACTCATACATATAATAACTTATCTGTCTCCGGTCAGAGGATATTTGTCTATATCGCGACAGCATACGATGTAGGACTTTGGTTATCTCGATCTCGTTAAGTCGACTCTTTGACCTAACTAATCAGATATCTCTGAATCTCTATTCCCATTCAAAGGACCTGCATCAAGGGGTCAGTCAGATATCAACCAAATGAGAAAGGATTGCCATCTCCTACTCAGGCTGGAAATCATCTCTTAACAATCATTTGTCGGTGCTTGATGAGTCCTCAATCTAACTCCTTAGATATTCATCGAAGCACCAGCCTCTATGACCCAAATATTGAATCAACAACTGTATGATTATTAAGACGGCCATGGTGCATAACCCTAATTGTACTGAGGGACCTTATAATGCATTCATTCATTTAATCTTAGACAGGGAGTGGAATAAATAAATAACTTTTATTGATATATCAAATATTACAATAACATTTTTATTGTAGAAATGGTTTGCCCCGGGCTCACATTGCTAACAGTAGTTATGGTCGTTCCATGGTAGGGTAGGGATGTTGCACAATGCAGTGCACTTTTTGTGGTAGATTGGGGCATGCTAACGTTGTCCTGTATGATAAACATGAGTTGTGCCATCACTTACTGCCCAAGATGTCGCTACCGAGGGTGATAGCCATCTTGTGATGACCTCGGGAGGGGACTTTTGAGGATTTGATGCACAATAATGAAAAGCTCAACCCTTAGGGAATACTGCAAGTTCTCAATAAGGCAACCATCCAGAGACCATTATCATTCTCCACTCATGTATTTATGTCGGTTCAGATTTTTTTTGGAAAATTAAATATGTTGATTGGTACATGCACATACATTAACGTTGTAGAGAAACAAGTCAACTCTACCAACTATGACATGTTCGTCCACGAAGAACTATCCCACTTATATATGACATGCTTTCCCCTGCGAAGGAAAAAGAGATTGTATATATATCCTAACTTCGGTGTCAACAATGTTCTATTTGTTTATTAGTTTCCTACCAACATATTATCCATCAAACATATTTGCGAAGTGCTCAATTATCGAGCTATAATTGATGGTATCATTTGTATTTAGCATGACACATTGATTAAGAGGACGGTTGGTACGAATTATGAAGAAAGGGTGTCTACCATCTCGTACAATCCACATCATGATACTACATGCTTCGAGACTTAGCTTTCTATTTCTTTGGTTGCTCTATATCACAAGCGCTTAGGCCACCCTTCCTTCTAGAAACTTCATTGTGTCCTTCCTTATCCTCCTCCCGCTACTAACCTAAAGTATAAGGCCCACCATCTAGAGAAGCATTGTCAAGATTCCTTTCCTCCTTCCATTATAGTTCACTCCACTGTTCTTTTTTAATTTGTCCACCTTGATGTTTGGGGACCAAACTGATATATGAATAACCCACACAAATAATATTATCTTCTCATTGCTTATGAGTTCATGTGTC
Organism: Ottelia alismoides; assembly: GCA_037367405.1. NCBI lineage: Eukaryota > Viridiplantae > Streptophyta > Magnoliopsida > Alismatales > Hydrocharitaceae > Ottelia > Ottelia alismoides. The sequence goes on along the minus strand of JAZKJV010001194.1, from coordinate 43,536 downwards.
TAATGAACTTATTTGCATGTCTACCCCGTCAAAGTTAGGCTTACCGATGAAATAAAAGTTCAATTTGATTTTAATATTAAGACTCTTCGATGTGATAATGCTAAAGAGTTCCTTCCATGTGGCATGATGTCTTTTCTCTTCGCTTAAGGGATCATGCATCATATCATTACTGTTCATACTTCACAACAAAACGAGTAATCTTGAATCCATATAAACTCCTCAAGTAAATGCCTCCAAATCCATCTCATATCACTTTTATGTTTCTCTCTACTCGAGTAAAACTCATTGTTGACTTAAAAAACCAAGCAAATTTTTCAAAATTTAAACAACCAAAGATAAAGGAGGGAAGTACATGTATATGCTAACTAATAAAGAATAATTAAATAGGTTGAAATTCCCATTTATGATCATCGAGAACGTAAAACTAGAGAACATGTGTATTGATTGCAAATGAGGACTCTTCTTCACTCTGATGTTTATGATTGAAAGTGTCTGTCGAGTGTATATGGTATTGTGTATAATCAAGCCCGTAACTTTGTATATTTATAAGTGAGCCACCATTGTTTATAAGATGGGGAATGCTCTTTTGAAAAACACAACAATAGAATCTTTAAAGAGACCTTATAGAAATAAAAACAAAACTATTATAATAACATTAACAACTCTTCAATGGGAATCTAAATGGATATTAATAAAGTAAAATATTTGAGATTTTTTTAATGAAAAACCATATGGGTAAAAAATAGAAAACTATCATTAGACTTGCATGAGGCTAGTCTCATTAGTCAAGTCTTCCATCCTTGACCATCTTCATTAATATAGAAGCACCAAGGTATACACGCTTAACGATCCTTTGTTGAGTTGTTGTACATTTCCTAACATGGTTAGTGTAATTAATACTGGATGTTCAGAAATTGGTATGGAAGAAAGGTCTCTCCTGACTAATTCTCTCTATCTCGATCCCCTCTCATTCACTACTTTCTTAGGTATAAAGAAAAACAATCTAACTTTAACCTTTATAAAAAAGGCTATCGAGTCCTCTCGACATTAATCGATCAATTATGAAGCCAATGATCATAATAGTGAAGCAATTGATCATGTCATGGACGGTGATTTATCAATACAAATATAGTTATTGATCAGTCGATCACGGATTAAATGATTAAAAACAATGTTAGACATACGAGCAATGAAACATACACAAAATAATAATATCGAGCGATCAATGTCCCTTGATAAGGATGGTTGATTCACATATAGTCAACATGTTCAAATAATCGTTTACGCAGAATGGGGTGGTCAACCATATAAAAGATAATACCTCAAGGTAATCGATCGTGTCAAATGGGATAATAGATCAGGATAAGGACAATAAGTACAAATGACGAATCATGAATCTATGTTGATTGATCAATGCATCACTTATGCTTTATTAGCATATATTACTTGAGATATTACCGAACACCTGAAAATAGAGGAGGGATCTTATCGTCCGATCTTGGAGGGTATGTGGTGCCCGACAAGTCCGGCCCAGCACTCTTTGTATTGACTGCTCTCTCGGCTCCCAAATATCCTCAATCAGGGTGTTTCAATATGCAATTAACCCACGATAAGCTCAAACAATGAAGAACAAGTGAGCTAAATTTTATTATGCCCCATGGGATGATATGTGTAGTACACGAGTGTAGGTGTCGATCCACCGAAGAACTACATGGATAGATCAACCAAATTGGTAAAAAAGACAATAAAACTTTTTTATTTTATAGGGATTTTTTTATTGTTTTGTAGGTTTTTAATATTTATTTTTTGTGAATTTATAATTTTATATATTCTTGTTTTATTTTTATTTTTTATAAATTTTATTTTCTTTTTAGATTTTTTGATTTTAAATTTTCTTTTTAATATATGTAATAAGTATATAAAGGGTATATAGATAATAGATGCATAAAAGTTATAAATAATAGAAAAATAAAAAAGTACCCTAAGTACAGTCCCTTTTATTATTACAAGGGTTTTAAAAATATAGCAGGTATTTTCAATGACAACAAAAATAATAATAACATTAAAAATGAATATACCTATATACTATATAGACTAAGAGTATATAAGTTCTGAATACTCAAAACATGTAAAATAAAATATTTTTTCTTTCCTTTGTTGTTCTATTTTTGGTATTTTCTCAGAATTTTTACTCATTTTTGTATTTTTAAATGAATAAGAAGGGCAAAACAATGAGTAATTTTATTTAGCTGAATCGTTTTGGAATTTAAAATAGCTAAATAGCTCAAAATTTCCCAAAAATAATTTTAATGTATGATACATATAATAACTAAGTCATAGAATATAAAATGCAATTTTTAGGCTTTCAATAATTTTTTTAACTTTTAAAATATTTTTAGATTTTCTAATTTTCATTGTTTTTGTTTTGATTTTTTAGTGATTTTATGTTATAATTCTAAAATACAATGATAATGATACTATAATTTTTTATATTTTTCAAGATATTTTCTATTTTTTGTATTTTTCATGCGAGCATGGAATGGAAGAAATATTTTTGAAGTTTTAAATATATGAAAGTATTTTAAATAACCTTGCAAAAACATAAGTGATTTTATATCATGTCAGATATTTAAAATAAATTTCCTATAAAATTTAAATGCAAAGTGATAATTTTAATGTAAAAAATAAAAGAAATAAAAATTACAATATTAACATGCACATAATTCCAATTAAAAATAAATAATAATACAATCTAGAACACTAAATGGAACTATAAGTTCCTCTGTGCACAAATCCCACAAATATTCGCTTCCATACACCTAGTAGGGGTATAAATGCAATATCTAGAAGGTTACATAGCATACATGCATAATATTCAAATAGTTTTAAAATGGAGTACCAATTTATGGACCTTATAATAAGCAAAACCTCTGAAGAGGTCCCTGCAAAAAGCCCATTTCCTCACGTGCACAGGCACGTGAGGTCAAGTGGCAAGGGAGTTTTTTGCAAATAAAATCAGGGTTGTTATACAATTAGTAGAGAATACTCTGAACCACAACTTAAACTTTATGGATTAAATAAGAAATACAAAATTAGGGGGTTGCGTGCGGGCGGACAACCTTATTGGCTTCACTTATCCACATGTCAGGTGCTCAATGATTGATGGCGGCGCATCATTGGATAGCCAGGATTAAATCCTACCAGTTGATCAGGCGGTCGAGGATGGCGTAGTATGACAATGTCTGAAAGACCTAGGACGCGCTCTTGATCGGACGATCGTGGACTCTCCTAGAAGAACAATGAAGAACACGATTGCGTCCGAGCTTTAATCGTGCACAGCTCATTCCTCTGTCGGTTTCATGTGCTCCTCCAAGCCGCAAAAGCTCACTGGAAGCCTTCCGCAGTTATTGATGGGACAAAGCAAGGTCAAGAAGTCCTCCATCGAGCTCTTGAGGTCGAAGAAGGAGTTGGGCTCTAGGAACGTCTGACTTTGTCAAAATCGACCCGGGAAGGGTCATTGTCCTCCGAGACCTGCAGAGTTTACTCAGACAAACAAAAAGCAAGGTCATATGGTCTTATGGAGGGTGGAATGAGGTGGAATGACTTGGGCAATGATTTTTGACGTACATCGACAGAAGGAGATCTAATATCCTGATCCAAAGAGGATCAAGAGGTAGTGAAAATGTTTTCGGGGTGTAGAGCAGACGAAGGGGAACAAAGTGAAGGTGATATGTGGGGCGAGTACCAGTCAGAGTATGAGGAAAGGGTGGGAGCGGAGCTCCGATGGACTACGATATAGCAAAACTAAGAAATAAAATGCGGATTTATAGGAAACTAATGGCTAATCTATGTTAATTCTAGTCCTAAGAATGAAAAGAAAGCAAAGACCAATACTCTACCTAAAGAATGAAGGGGTCGATTGGAGCTCCGCCCTGTAGTGGTCGGTGAACTCGTATCGCCTGCTAAAACCTCTTCCTCTACGCTAATCGACTTGGCTCAGTTCTTGTTGTCACCAGGGTGCTTCAAAATCGAGAGATCTAGGAATTTCGAGGCCAAAGAGGGATTGATTTCAAATGTACGAGGCGAAGGTGTATTAGTACAAGGAGGACATTGACATGGGAGACATATTGATGCGATGTTCTATTGATCGATGAATCAGAGCGGCATGAAAGAGCAAGGATCTAGGATAAAGGTTGTTGAAGGAACCAAACCAAAATAATGCAAGACGAATAGGGTAAAAATCGAGGAAGTAGGCGGGCTAGCGGGTCCGACATACCTAGGGTGCTAGCGGACTGGTCAACTCGCATGTCAACCAAGGTCGCATGCCCATTGGGCCACGTCAGCCCGCTAAATGCTAAAAAAGAAAATAGAAGGATAAATAAATAGAAAAAATAGAAATAGATTTTTTTTATAAAATATATTTTTTTATTAATTTATTAAGTATCTTATTCATTTATTTTTTCGAGCTTATTTATTATATGTTACTTTTTAGAGGTACAAATATAAGTATGTTTACATATATACAGTGTATTTTATTTTTAATTTTATTTTTTTACGTTATATACATAATTTATATATATTTATAACTTAATTCAATACATGTAAATTTATTTTACTGTATTTCTCTAGAGTTATCTACACACTTAAAGAAATATGTACATTTATTATATATATGTGTGTGTATCATACATCTATGTATTTTAGGATACTTATTTATTTTATTGTATTTTAAATGTTTTTGTTCTATTTCAATTATGTATATGCATTATACATAATATTTACAAATATACAAAATCTAAGGCTATACAAAATATAACGAATAAATAAAATGATTATTTTATTCAGGTAAATTGCATAATAGGGACCTAAAATCAAAATTTTACATTTAAATTTCAAATTTAATGAAACCATCTCCATTAAAAAGATAATTTGATCTTATAATAATAAAGGCGATTTAGTGAATTTTGAGTTCATATGGAGAAAATACAGGTCTGGTAAGTTTTGATTTTGACTTCTTATTTTGAGTGGCGAGGGCACACATTGCATCATTTTAATGTGATATAAATTTTATATTTTTCAATGTATTTTTATCTACAAGTTGGACATAGCTTATTGATCTAAAGTATAAAAAATATAGAATAAAATAGGACCCAAATCTTATTTATTGAAGATTTAAAGACTTGAGTTTCAAATTATTTTTAACCATTATCTCTACATACTTTATTTCCTATTGACACAATCAACGTGATGCCTTGCTTTCAAATTTTAGGGTCATTTATCACCTTTGGAATTTCACTCTTTTTTTATTTTCCGTTATTCTTTTATTTTGTTATTTACTAGAGAAATTTGTACAATATTTACAGAGTAAATTAATAGTTATTATTTAATGCAAGATAATGCCACATAAGTGAAAAATTAAAAATAGTCCATGGATGAGCAATATTTCTGATACCTACAATATTTCCCAAGATTTTTAAGGTAAGAATATATTTAATAAAAGTAAAAAGAGAAGGAATAAAATTCAATGCTGATAGGGGTATGGTTACAACACAAATAAACTACAAGATGCTTTATGCAAAATGCCCAAAAAGTTTAGACTTAATGTACAATTTCAAAAACTAGACAACAATAAATAAAAGCCACAAGGGCACTAGTTCAAATATCAAAACATCTCACGTGTCGCACCACATGAGGCGTGAGGATGTAAATGCAAATCTAATGAAATTTATGGGATCCTCTGTAACTTACCCAACAATTATTAAATATACTTTAATACTTGCAAGACTGTACGATAAAATCACAAAAGAGTAGGGGTTACTAATGAAATTACCCATGACGCTTCATCGAACAGGTCGCAACACTCCACGTGGCTTGATCTGATAGCGGTTGATGGCTTCGTTTCGGCACTTGATCAGATGATGGAGATCACACCTGAAGCTTCTCTTTGATTCGATGGTTCAGGAGGTCAGTGGAAGAACCGAGAAGAAGATGTTCTTCTCTGACCTTCGATCGACCAGATCTTCTTGCTCCGGCCACCAAACAACTTCCCAGCATGTTCCTGAGCTTCCTAGAGCTCGCCGCAACTGTAGGTGGTTTCAACTAGGTCCGGGCCCCATTAGAAGGGGCCTAGAGGTTCGCGCCGCTTGGAGTTCCGAGTTGAACTTTGGGTTGGCTCCAAGGGTTCCTCAAATGCTACCTCCATCATGAAAAGAATTGGGTGTCAAGGCGAATATGCTCAACGAAGAACGAATCTGAGTAGCAAGTGAATGAAATGGACGAGGAGTTTCGGCGATCGGGTGAGGGGAGGAGCTCGATGGCTTGAGTTCATGCATAATTCAAGGTAAAATCATGGGTGTTTTGCGGAGAATATGAAGAGGGTCGAAGATGAACGAGTCGGAAACAATCCGATTGATGATGAATTTGAGCTGGAGCCTTACGAAGAATCTAAATCTACCCTTAGCTAAATCCTAATTGATTGAACTAACAATTACACTAAGATGCAGGAACAGAAAGCTAACTAAAATGCTAAGGAACGAAGCTTGAATCTGATTGGAACGTGGAGCAAGGGTGGCTCATAGGAGTCACTCCGAGAGTGGTTGGATCTCCCTGATGGTGCCTCCTCCTCGTTGCAAATCGATGGGCAAAGCTCCTGTCACCAATTAGACATCGTATGGACAAACCGAGGGGCTGAGAAACACTCATCTAGAATCAAACTAAAAAGAGGGGTGGAAGGAGGCTATTTATGCACAAAAGTTTGGAAAGAATGGGGCTCGATTTCGTGCAATGGAGGAGTGGTTGGTGAAACCTACATCCCTAGCGAGAGAGATGATGGCATGGGGTCAACTTTGGTGATGGAATCGAAGCACCTCGAGCAACGAAAAAGGGGTGAAAAGGGGATGAAGTCAAGGTTTTAGTGGCTTCTGACATGAAGGGGGTTGGAGTCAGTGTAGTTGACCCACCCAGTCAACAAACATAAGCACATGATTGGTCCACATGGACCAATCAAGGAAATTGTGGAGATAATTCTCTTATTAACTCATTTAAAGCTAATAATTGATTTTATTAGTCTAAAATAAGAAAAATGCTTATTATTTTGTGTAGTATTTTATTGTGATTTTTATTTATTTTTACAAGGTTATTTAGTAGATGTTAATATTTACATGTATATACGTATGTATTTGGTATGTTTTAGTTTTATTATATATTCTATATTTTATTCTGATATTTACTTGTTTTGTATAGTTATAACTTATTTAATTACATATTTTTACTTTATTTTTTTATTTTATTTATTTACATAAATATTTATGTACAAATATTATATACGTATAATTTATCTATATAATTTAATACATTATTTATTTTAATGTATTTTCATGCTTTTATTTTATTCTTATTATTGACATGTATTTCAAATAATATTTACAAGTATATAAAAATATAAAGAAGCTAAAAAATCATAGAATAAATATAATGAATATTCTATACATGTATTAGGTACAATAGGGCACCAAAAACCAACTTTTTCATCTCGCATGAAACCACCTTCATTATATAGAAAATTAAATTTTATGAGCCACAAATGTGAGTTAGGTCATTTTTAGTTTGTATGGATGAGATACATATCTGGAAAGTTTTCTTTGCAAGTTTTTGTTCCGTGTGTCTCCGTTGCACTGTGTATTATTTTGTGTGAAATAAGTTTTATACTTTTCTTTGTATTTTTATGTACAATTTTCGTATCGAGAGTTTTATTATTTGAGGTGTAGAAATAAGAAAATAAAATAGGTCCCAACATGCTATATATTGAGCTATAAAATTAGGGTTTTTGAGGTATGTTTCTACAGTTAGTCACCATATCTCCCTCTACTTTATTCCTTGTCAACCAAGTCATCATGATGACTATGTCTCATGGGTCACTCGTGGTGGTTTAGAGGAGGCATAAAACTCTATCGGTTGACTTGTTGTTGCCCACATCATTACTTCTCCATGTGACCAAGAACAAATCACCACTCTTGTGCTTCATCTGCACGAGTACATTGGGGGTCATACATCGGTCATAGTTATGGTCATTCCATGGTAGGGTAGGGGTATAACACAATGCAGTTCACTTTCTGTGGCAGATTGGGGCATGCTAACGTTGTCCTATATAATAAACATGAGTTGTGCCATCACTTACTGCCCAAGCTGTCACTACCGAGGGTGATAGCCATCTTGTGATGACCCCGGGAGGGGACTTTGAGGATTTAATGCACAATAATGAAAAGCTCAACCCTTAGGGAATACTGCAAGTTCTCAATAAGGCAACCATCCAGAGACCTTTATCACTGTTCACTCATGTATTTATGCCGGTTCAGCTCTTTTTTGCAAAATTAGATATGTTGATTGGTACATGCACATACATTAACTCTGTAGAGAAATAAGTCAACTCTACCAACTATGACAAGTTCGTCCACGAAGAACTATCCTAGTTATATATGACATGCTTTCCCTTGCGAAGGAAAAAGAGATTGTACATATACCCTAACTTCGATGTCAATGATGTTCTATTTGTTTATTAGTTTCCTACCAGCATATTATCCGTCAAACATATTTGCAATGTACTCAACTATCGAGCTATAATTGATGGTATCATTTGTATTTATCATGACATATTGTTTAAGAGGATGATTGATAAGTACTATGAAGAAAGGATGTCTACCATCTTTTGCAATCCATATCATGCTGCTATATGCTTCGAGACTTAGCTTTCTATTTCTTTGGGTGCTCTATAGCTCAAGCACTTAGGACACCCTTCTCTCTAGAAACTTCGTTGTGTCCTTCCCTATCCTCCTCTCGTTATTAACCAAAAGTATAAGGTCCACCATCTAGAGAAGCATCGTCGAGATTCTTTTCCTCCTTCCATTATAGTTCATTCCATCGTTCTTTTTAATTCGTCAACCTTGATGTTTGGGGACCAAACTGTTATATGGATAGCTCTTCCAATTAATATTATCTTGTTAGTGCTTATGAGTTCATATGTGTCTAGTGGACCTATTTGCATGTCTATCCCATTAAAGTTAGGTTTATTAATGAAATAAAAGCTACTTGATTTCAATATTAAAGAATCTTTGATCTGATAATGCTAGAGAGTTCTTTCCATGTGGCATCCAATTTTTTCTCTCTAGGGATCATACATCATATCATTATTGTTCACATTTCACAAAAAAATGGATTTGAGCAATCTTGTATCCATATAAATCAGACCCTGCTTTTGAGTTCAACTCCTCAAGTAAATGCCTCCAAATCCATCTCATATCACTTTTATGTTTCATTCTACTCGAGTAAAACTCATTGTTAACTTAAAAACCAAGCAAAATTTTAAAAATTCTAAAAACCAAAGATAAAGGATGTAAGTACATGTATATACTGACTAATAAAGAATAGTTAAATGGGATGAAAACCCCATTTATGATCATTGAGAACGTAAAACTCAAGAACTTGAATATTACTTACAAATGAGGACTCTTCTTCACTCTGGTGTATATGATTGAAAGTGTCTGTCGAGTGTACATGGTATTGTGTATAATCAAGCCCGTAACTTTGTATATTTATAAGGGAGCCATCGTTGTTTACAAGATGGAGAATGCTCTTTTGAAAAACACAGCAATTGAAATTTTAAAAAGACCTTATAGAAATTAAAAACAAAACTATTATAATTACATTAACAACTCTTCAACGGGAATCTAAATGGATATGAATAAAGTAAAATATTTGAGATTTTTTAGTGAAAAATTATATGGATAAAAATAGAAAAACTATCATTAGACTTGCATGACGGTAGTCTCATCAGTCAAGTCTTCCATCCTTGACCATCTTCATTAATATATAAGCACCAAGGTATACAAGTTCAACGAACCTATGTTGAGTTGTTGTACATTTCCTAACACAGTTAGTGTAATTAATACTGGAAGTTCAGAAATTGGTATGGAAGAAAGGTCTCTCCTAACTAATTCTCTCTATCTCGATCCCCCTCTCATTCACTACTTTCTTAGGTATAAAGAAAAATGACCTAACTTTGACCTTTATAAAAAACACTATCGAGTCCTCTCGACATTAATCGCTCAATTATGAAGCCAATGATCATGATAGTGAAGCAATTGACCATGTCATGGACGGTGATTTATCAATACACATATAGTTATCGATCAATCGATCACTGATTGATGATTAAAAACAATGTTAGACATATGCGCGATGAAACATACACAAAATAATAATATCAAGCGATCAATGTCCCTTGATAAGGATGATTGACTCACATATAGTCAGCATGTTCAAATAATCATTTACGCAACATGGGGTGGTCAACCATATAAAAGATAATACCTCAAGGTAATCGATCATGTCAAATGGGATAATAGATTAGGATAGGGACTATAAGTACAAACGACGAATCATGAATCTATGTTGATTGATCAATATATTACTTATGCGTTATTAGCATATTACTTGAGATATTACCGAACACCCAAAAATAGATGAGGGATCTTATCGTCCGATCTTGGAGGGTCTACGGTGCCTGACAAGTCGGGTCCAGTAATCGCTGTGGGGACCGCTCTCTCGGCTCTCAGATAGCCTCAATTAGGGTGTTGCAATATATAATTAACCCACGATAGGCTCAAACAATGAAGAACAAGTGAGCAAAAAATTATTATACCCTATGGAATGATATGTGTAGTACACATGTGTAGGTGTTGATCCACCGAAGAACTGCATGGATAGATCAAACAAATTGGTAAAAAAGACAACAAATCTTTTTTTGTTTTTATAATATTTTTTATTGTTTTATAGGGTTTTAATATTTATTTTTTGTGAATTTCTAATTTTATATCTTCTTGTTTTATTTTTTTATAAATTTTATTTTCTTTTTAGATTTTCTGATTTTAAATTATCTTTTTTATATGTGTAAAAAGTATATAAATGATATATAGTAATAGATGCATAATATATATATATATTATAGAAAAAATACCCTAAGTACAGTCTCTTTTATTATTACAAGGGTTTTAAAAATATACCAGATATTTTCAATAACAACAACAATAATAACAATAAGAATAAATATATCTATATACTATATAGACTACTATATATATAAACATAGTTATAAATAAAATATTTTTTCTTTCTTAATTTTTGTTTTATTTTTGGTATTTTCTCAGAATTTTTACTCAATTTTGTATTTTTAAATGAATAAAAAGGGCAAAAAAATAAGTAATTTTATATAGCTGAATCGTTTTTGAATTTAAAATAGCTAAATAGCTCAAAATTTCTCAAACTTATTTTTAATATAGGATATATATAATAACTAAGTCATAGATTTTAAAATTTAATTTTGGGATTTTAGATAATTTTTTATAATTTTTATAAGATTTTTAGGTTTTCCATTTTTAGTGTTTTTCTTTTGATTTTTAGTGATTTTTGGTTATAGTTCTAAAATACAATAATAAAAGTACTATAACTTTTTGAGATTTTTTTTTCAAAATAATTTTTATTTTTGTATTTTTTAAATATATGAAAGTATTTCTTGCAAAAAACATAAGTGGTTTTATATCATGTCAGACACTTAAAATAAATTGCCTACAAAATTTAATTGCAAAGTGATATTTTAATGCAAAAATAAAAGAAATAAAAATTGCAATACTAACATGCACATAATTCCAATTAAAATTAAATAAAAATGCAATCCAAAACACTGAATGGAACTATAAGTTCCTCTACGCAGAAATCCCATGAATATTCGCGTCCATACACCTGGTATGGGTATAAATGCAATATCTAGAAGGTTACATAGCATACATGCATAATATTCAAATAGTTTCAAAGTGGAGTACTAAATTTATGGACCGTATAATAACTAAAACCTCTGAAGAGGTCCCTGTAAAAAGCCCATTTCCTCACATACACAAGCACGTGAGATCACGTGGCAAGGGACTTTTTGCAAATAAGATCGAGGTTGTTATGCAGTTAATAGAAAATATTCTGAACCGCATCTTAAACTCTATGGATTAAATATGAAATACAAAATTAGGGGGCAAGGTGCAAAATTACCCCTCTTGTGCGTGGGAAGACGACCTTATTGGCTTCACTTATAGCCATGCCAAGTGCTCAATGATTGATGATGGTTCATCATTGGATAGCCATGATTAAATCCTGCGAGTTGATTGGACGGTCGAGGATGACACAGTATGACAATGGCTGGAAGACCTAGGACACGCTCTTGATCCTACGGTCGTGGACTCTCCTAGAAGAACAATGAAGAACATGATTGCATCCAAGCTTTAATCATGTAAAGCTCATTCCTCCATCGGTATTATGTGCTCCTCCAAGGCACTTAAGCTCCCTGGAAAGCCTTGCGTAGTTGCTGGTGGGATCAGGCAAGGTCAATAAAGTCCTCTATCGAGCTCCCGAGGTCGAAGAAGGAGTTGGTCTCTAGGAACGTTTGACTCTGTCAAAATTGACCCGGGAAGGGTCATTGGCCTTCGGGACCTGCAGAGTTTGCTCAAACAAACAAAAAGCAAAGTCATATGGTCTTATGGAGGGTGGAATGAGGTGGAATGTCTTGGGCAATGATTTTTGACGGACATCGGCAGAAGGAGATCTAATCTCCTGGCCCAGAGAGGATCAAGAGGGAGTAAAAATGTTTTGGGGTGTAGAGCAGACCAAGGGGAACGAACTGGAGGTGATATGTAGGGCATGGACTAGTCGGAGTATGAGGAAAGGGTGGGAACGGAGCTCCAATGGACTATGTTATAGAAAAACTAAGAAATAAAATACGGATTTATAGGAAACTAACAGCTAATCTATGTTAACTCTAATCCTAAGAATGAAAAGAAAGCAAAGATCGGTGCTCTACCTAAGGAATGAAGCAACCGGTTGGAGCTCCACCTTGTAGTGGCTGGTGAACTCAGATCGCATGCTAAAACCTCTTCCTCCACGCCAGTCGACTTGGCTCAGTTCTTGTTGTCACCAGAGCGCTTCAACACCAAGGATCTGTGAATTTCGAGGCCTAAGAGGGATCGATTTCAAATGGAAGAGGTGAAGGTGTATTTGTACAAGGCGGACAGATTGACGCGATGCTCCATTGATCGATGAATCAAAGCAACATGAAAGAGCAAGGTTGCTAAAGGAATCAAACCAAAATAATGCAAGACGAATAGGGGAAAAATCAAGGAATTAGGCAGGCTAGCAGGTCCGACATGCCTAGGGCGCTAACAGACCAGTTAACTGGTAGGTCAACCAAGGTCGTATGCCCATTGGGCCACATCAGCCTATTAAATGCCAAAATAGAAAATAGAAGGATAAATAAATAGAAACAGATTTTTATAAAATATTTTTTTATTATTTTATTTAGCATCTTATCTTATTTATTTTTTCAAGCTTATTTATTGTATGTTACTTTTTAGAGGTACAAATATAGGCATGTTTACATATATACCGTGTATTTTATTTTCATTTTATTTTTTTCTTTTTGTTGTTTTATATGCATAATTTATATATTTATACCTTAATTAAATACACATAAATTCATTTTATTGTATTTCTCTAGAGTTATCTACACGCTTAAATAAATATGTATATTTATTATTATATATATGTTTTATCCATCTATGTATTTTAGGATACTTATTTATTTTATTGTATTTTAAATGGTTTTTTCTATCTCAATTATGTGTATGCATTATACATAATATCTACAAATATACAAAACCTAAGGCTATACAAAATATAACGAATAAATAAAATGATTATTTTATTCAGATAAATTGCATAATAGGGATCCAAAACCAAACTTTTGCATCTTAATTCCAAATTGAATGAAACCACCTTCATTAAAAAGACAATTTAATTTTAGAATAATAAAGGCGATTTGGTGAATTTTGAGTTCATATGGAGAAAATACAGGTTTGGTAAGTTTTGATTCTGACTTTTTATTTTGAGTGCCTAGGGCACACATTGCATCATTTTTATGTGAAATAAATTTTATATTTTTCAATGTATTTTTATCTACAAGTTTCATGGACATAGTTTATTGATTTAAAATATAAAAATTATAGAATAAAATAGGACCCAAATCTTATTTATTGAGGAATTAAAGACTTAGGTTTCAGATTATTTTTAATCCTTATCTCCTCATACTTTACTTCTTGTCGACCCAATCAACATGATGCATTGGTTTTGGATTTTAAGGTCATTTAACACCTTTGGAATTTCACTCTTTTTTTTTCTTTATTTTTTTATTGTTTCATTTAATAGAGAATTTTGTACAATATTTATAGAGTAAATTAATAGTTATTATTTAATGCAAGGTAATGCTACATAAATGTATTTACATGGTGTTTAAAGGTCATGATGAAATAATAGAGGTGATGAAATGGAGATTCATCAGATATTTCTTATAAAACACACATAATAAATTGTTGCGTCTAAGCTTCTGAATTTGGTGCAATGCCATGCCACCACATTTTATCTTGTCTTTGAGATTCTAGATCTTCACTACCACTAGCTTAATGAGCTCTTAAACTTCCTTTATTTGGTCAATGTTGATTTTATACTGTAGATACGTTGTTCATCGTCCATAAGTGGTGTAACACCCATTTGAACATTTACAACTCAATCAATATTACCTTTTTCATAATCCAAGTCCTAAATATTCTTCACATTTACGTTGAACCTAAAATGTTAGTGTCTCGGATGCTAATATAAATTTAACATTTGACATCATAAAAAGTAAAGATTCTAATAATGTTACCATTTATGTTAATGATAAATCTTTTATTTGTATTTATTTTCTCCCGTTTATTCAAAGACTGGTTATCCCTCAATAAGTATTAGTTACTTCAAGGGATTTAACTTTTCCCTCTCCCTTTTTGTCTAAAAAAATAACTAACCCTCGCGGGGAGCTAAGTTAGCTTCCCCCACCTCTTTTTTCAGTTGCTGTATGTATTCTTTTAAATACTTGAGGGGGTTATAGCACATAACATCAATACGTTCTCGTTAAGAATGCAACTCATTTGAAGACTTTAATCATATCTATCAAACATACAATTTTAACAGTCTAAGAATTGCTAAAATTGATCTCTTTCCAGTTAGAGATGTCTATTTTCCAATAAATTTGAATTACATACACCTCTTATTAATTTATGCTATCCCCTCCAAGTATTTGAAAAAAATTAAAACCTAAAAAAGGTGGGAGAAGTTAAATTGACTACTCACTGGGGTAGTCCACTGGGTGTAGCTCCGTTTTACTATAGATATACACGTATATGTATGCATTATATATGGAAAAATGGAGCTGCCCTTGCTTCAATTTTTCCGTAATTTTTTATTTTTTTAAAATATCACCATGTATCCAAAACATCATTTCAAATAATTTAATTTAACTAACACAAGTATTCGAACTCAAATGATTAAATTTAACTAACACACATATCCAAGACATCGACAAATGGTAAAACAAGTAAATAAACCAATAAATCAGACATCATTTCGTAATTAACCAGACAAAGACAGGAAAAGACCAGGCTCTCCCTGCAATTTCGCCCGCGGTCGTCTCGTCAGTCGTCACCGATCCTCCTCCCATCTCCGGGGCGATACTTCCTATGCTCTCCCAATATATACACAGTGTGCAAGTGCCACTGGTGCTATAGCAGCTTTAGTCCACTTCACACCGATGGCAGCCGCCCAATCCCTCCGCCTCCGCCCCCTCCTCACCCCTCCCCAACCCTCCCCCAAACCCTCCCCTTCCCCCCGTCGTCTCCCGCTCCTCCCCCTCCGCCGCGTCTCCCCCCTCCTCTCCGCCGCCGCCGCGCTCCCCCCCGACGCCGCCGTAGTCGAGAACGGCATCCTCCTCGCCGGCACCATCGACGTAGATGCCGTGTCGGAGGCGGAGCTTAAGGAGAACGGCTTCCGCAGCACGCGCCGCACGAAGCTCGTGTGCACCATCGGACCCGCCACGTGCGGTGACGACCAGCTGGAGGCCCTCGCTGTCGGCGGCATGAACGTCGCCCGCCTCAACATGTGCCACGGCGTGCACGCGTGGCACCGCGATGTCATAAGACGCGTCCGCACGCTCAACGAGGAGAAGGGTTTCGCCGTCGCAATCATGATGGACACTGAGGGCAGCGAGATCCACATGGGCGACCTCCCCGCCCCTGCCGTACGAGCCGAGGTGACGTCCCCTATCGCCTTTCCCCTTGATGGGACTAACTAGGGTTTGGATTCACCCGCATCGTTTTTAGGATTCGTGTAAGCCACGGTTTCCCGGAAGACTCGGAATCGAGTTATCAATTGATTCTTTTTACAGATATCTGGATAATTTGGTTGTTATATATGTATATGAAAGGTAAAATGAGATAGTTGTTTTATCATGCGAGAGGATTTTTCTCGGCTTCCAGGATTTTTTTCCCTGTATCGTTATATTAGAGATCGCAATTTAGTGCGATGCATGCATGATCTGAGTTTTTGTAGATATCAGTACTAGATTTTGGGTTTATATGATGGAATATCCATATTTAAATGGATATGGAGAAGTTTGCTCGAGGGGTACTCGTGAAAATTTATTCCACGAGATCTAGGCGAATATATATTTTGTTAAGTACCGTTAGGAAGACGTGACTTGAGATCAGGGCTTCCTTTTGAAGGGAGCCGTGAGACGAGATCCAGGCGAATATATATTTTGGTAAGTACCATTAGGAAGGTATGACTTGAGATCCCGTCACTTGAAGTCACAGCTCCCTTCCAAAGGAAGCCGTGGCTTGGCATCACGGTTTTGTCTGCTTTCAGAACAACTCTCCATCCTTGGTGGTGGGACTGGATTTTGATAGCGAGGCAAGAGTTACACAAAGCCAAATAAACACAATTGTCCCCGCTCCGGATACTTGTAATGTTAGTAAAAAAAGAGCAATCGCCTCCAAAATCAAAATCCAAATAGAGTACTTCCATTTAACATACATAAAACTATATAGAGCATAACAAGAAGCTCTTCATTTAATACACATTGTAATACATACTACTACATTATTCAAGTTCATCACACACGTTTCCTTCTAAAAAAATTTAAGCTTTGGTGGCCTTTCCTCGGGTTCCTGCGGTATCACCTCAAGCTGCAGTTGGTTTGAGGATACGATCTGGCTAGCTTGATCAATCTGTGAAATTATAGATCTATATATAAGTGCAATGTCGTCCATATGGAGTACTGAAGTGGAGAGCAACGCGAATGTCCGATTTCAGGACCCCTCTCCTTCACCGAGGCGACTAGTGCGGACATGCTAGTATGGGTGCAATGATCCTGAAAAGGAGTATAAAAATCATCAGCAATAGATGCTTCGACATGTCGCCTCCGACCTCCAACTCTTGCTCCTTCACGTCCTCGCCCATGTCATCGTCTACGACCCCGCTCAATAGGAGTTGGTTCCGCAGAATCCCCTTCTTCATTTCCTCCAACGTCCTCATCATCATCTGCCCCATCTCTAAATTGTCTCTCGATAACTTTCAGTAGTCGTCGCTCAGAATCAACCGTCAAAAATGCCATGCGTTCTGCGTCATCCCTCACTAGATGGATGTCTCCAAACCTCGTTACCTGAAAAGGAGAAATACTTGAGTCATATTCTGCGTATGTTGAAAATGAAATGGTAATGTAATTGTTACTTACAACAAAGTCCATTATGCACCCGTGTCTACCAATAAACCGTCGGGTGATTAAGTTATGCTAACTCATGTAGTCATATGTTACTCCATCTCCTCCTGGCACTATGGGGACAATCTCTACAATATAATCCTTCATGTTCTCCCACATCCCCAAGAAGTTGGCATGTAATTGGACCCAATCAACGTTGATCTTCCCTCGAAGATCTATTGAATGGAGCTTTGTGCATGTGTTGCACGGACCTGGGATTCCCTGCACTGCTCCAAACTGTCGCAAGACACGATCTGGAGTGTATAACTCAACCAAACAGAAATGAATGAGTGACACTCTCGCAACACGAAGATCCAGTGCTTTTAAGCAGTACGGAGGAAGCATTTGAATTACATCTGGAGTGTAAGGTCTCCAAACAACGTAAGAAAATAGATAGATTTATATTACAATCATGGATAAGTAATCGTAGTGTAAGAACATGTTAGATTTACTTCTATACCTGTGATGCTGTCTGAAAGTCAAATGCATCTCGGTATGGGCACACCATATGCGTTGGCTCAGTAGTGACATCAAAATCTGCTCGTCGATGACATCCTAAGGGGCTCCCTCGCCAATCGGGCCTTCAGTGTTCAATGGGTACTATGTGAGGAAAATGTTCCCATGCCCACAATTCTGTAGTTCATTCGAGCTTTGTTTGTGACAGTTATCTCTATTAACAAAACATTGTTTAATTAATCACTATCTACATTTTAGAATAAAAAATTCTCGTCTATTTTTATGAACAAAAGACATTTTTTAAGTGTTGTCAACTTAGTTATTTTGATTTCCATTTCCAGTATCTATCAGTCAGCTCAAAAATATGTCTGATATGACCGATATAGTGTGATATAAGGCGCACGGATGAGAGATGTCTGTGATATAAGTGTGCATTTGTAAGATGTTGTTTTAAGATCTTGTATTGAATGATATTAATTTTCAGTATATATAAGTCAAAAATCAACATTAACATCGATTTGACTGATATGACCGATATGATCGATATGTGCGATATAAGGGGCATATATAAGCAATATGTGTGATATAAGTGTGTATTTATAAGCTATTTATTGTTGTAATAAATAGGAAGATCTTAATTTACAAAAAAAACATCGAAAAATGGCTTTTTAAGTCATTTTCGACATTTCCACCGAAACGGTCGAAATTTCCGAAATTTCACCGAAATTTCGGTTTTGGAGGGGACCGAAACGAAATCGAAATTGAGATTTCGAACCTTGAATCCAACAACCCTCTTTGAATCATATCTCTAGTTGAATGGTAGTCATTCCACATGTTTAGGGCGTTCATGAAATGTGAGATTGTTGACTATGCTTTGTTACCAAGTTGTCACATCTGAGCGTATTTGTTGCTGCATGAGCTATAGCTATATACTCGTCCTTTGCAGTTGAGAAGGAAATAACTACATGTTTCTTACTCTTACGAGTGACTAGAATTCTTGCGAAGTGCATAAATCAATAGTGGATTTTCTATTCAACATACATCTCTCATAATCAACATCAGAGTAGGCTATGGGATTCAAGGTAACCATTCGCTCAACTTTAATCTTTTTCCTTGAGAGGACTTGATATATCTCAAGCCACAATGCATGCATCAAAGTGGGTTGGAGTAGGAGAATCCATGAATTGACTTAGCTCTTCAACTACAAGCGATATATCTGGTCGAGTGATGGTCAAATATATTACCCCTTCAACTAATCATTTGTACTGGCTATTGTCTTTGATCCCTTTGGGCTTGTAAGCTTGTGCCTTGGGATCCATGGATGTTGCTTGGTTCCCAACATCCCGATCTCCAGCAATAGGTTAGTGGCATAACTTCTCTGAGCATAAAAAACAATTTCAATTTTAAGAATGCATCTCATCGGTCCAAAGTCATCGATCGGGAATTGCTCTCCAGTTGTTTCTTTACCTTCATAATGCCTTTAGAGTCCTTACCAGTCT
Source organism: Ottelia alismoides (assembly GCA_037367405.1). NCBI lineage: Eukaryota > Viridiplantae > Streptophyta > Magnoliopsida > Alismatales > Hydrocharitaceae > Ottelia > Ottelia alismoides. The sequence goes on along the minus strand of JAZKJV010001194.1, from coordinate 23,865 downwards.
GGATGATACTATTCACATAAATGAGTACGACCACTGTACCTTCTTTCGATCTGTTGGAGTATGTAATAAAGGGGTAATTGGTCTCTCCAAGATCCAATTACCTCCCACTCAAGTTTAGTCCCACATTTACTATTTGTTGGACTCGGTCTTTCTGTGGGGCTATATAAGGAGCCTCACACCAAGGAGCCCCACGGCCTCTGTACTTATTGAGAAACTTCAATAGAAGATCCGACCCTTTGTAGCATTCTCCCGTGGTTTCATCCCGCTCTTCACAGAGTACGGTTCCACCTAAAATTTGATCATTCTATGTTTTTATTTTTAATTTTATTCGTTCTTGTTCTGATTATACTTCCGCATTGTTTATTTTAATATAGTATCAGAGCGAGTAAGTTTTGGGATTCATCTTTGAGATTTTTATTGTGATCGAAGATTCGCATAGTGTTGTTGTTCTTAAGCTTTTATTTTCACATGATCTGCTAATGTGTTGAACGATCGTATTGAGTTCCTTTACGTAACTCTAGATTTGTTAGAAGAACGGTGCAAAAACGAAGCTTATAGGTACAACGATGCTCCAAACAATGGTTTTGTGGAGCTCTTTCTTAACAAAAAAGACATTCCCTCCGGTAATGACACCTTGAGGAGATGGGTTGTCCATCAGGAACCTTAACAGTGGGTGAAGAGGCGATGTCGTGATGCAGGCATGCTGGAGGAGGCTCCAAGAGGTTGATGAGGATTGGCGGCGGCGGCTTCTTGTCGATCAAAGGCGAGACTGCACCGTGAGCGCAATAAGATGCAGCAGCATTACAGTAAGGCTGGAGCTGTGTTGACGAAGGCTTTCCGGCGATATGTCCCAAGTGGTGATGAAGGCCTGTGAGTTCTCAGCAATGGGTTCTACTTCTACCACAGTACAACTTGATGGGTTATGCTGTCGTTTGAAGAAGAGGAGGATGCACCATTCTTTTCAGGGGCACCCTCCAAGAAACTTAGGCAGCAGTGGTAATGCATGGAGCGGCTTCGGCGGCATCGAAACTGGCAGCGTGTGACCAGTATCCCCATCGGGAACCCTAAGGAAGAAAGGAAACAATGCCCTTCTTAGTTTCTGTTGGGCTTGGTATCTGTGCTTTATTTTTATTTATTATCTTCTGATTCAGGTCTAATGGGCCACAAGTCACAACTGTAACTAATTCAAAAAAATGCGAAAAAATGTCCCATGGGGGCTGCCGTGCTTAAAAAAGGGGGATGGCTGAAAAAAGGGTACATCCAAAAAATGGATAAAAAAGAAGAAAAAGGAGAGAAGACAAAGAGACAAAAGGGAAGATCTTTATTGAAGTCATTGATGGGCCGGTTCATGCAATTTTGGGCCCACATGACCCATTCATTTCTCACTCATTTAAAATCAGAAATGCCCATTTGGGGCTGGAAAACTGTGAAGAAGGCTTTAAATCTTGGAAGCGTGAGTTCTCTCTTTGAAGGTACAATGGGCCTTGTTCCGAGGGAAAAGAACAAACAGAGAAGTTGCATTGAAAGAAAATGGACGGTGTGAAAAATAGTAAAAAAAAAGGAGAGGTCGATTAAAAAAGAAGGATAAAAGACGATCGTACAAAAAGAAGCCGTAGTAAAAAAAGGAGAAAAACACATGCTATTCATTGTTTCTCCCAACTTGATCATCCACATTCTTTATTCTATCAAGTATGGGGGAAGAGGGGGTGTGAGCATGGCCTATTTCTTCTTGAGATTTCTATATGACTTCTATTGCTTGTCCACGATTGATAGACCGACTCTCCAAACTATTACTGCTATCAGTCATCGTCACCAAGCATCAACTACTTCCTCGAGGTGTTTCTATCCTCGATTACTAATCCGCGCTGGACTTTCTTTCTTTACATTGACTTTACTCCAGTCACGGCTTGATTGTTGCATCGACTATTACATGTATGACTGATGTTCTTTCCAGTTGATCTTATCGTCGCATACCCGTCCTCGAGCGAGATCTTCTACCAGCGACAATTACTTCAAATGGAATGCCTATCCCCATCCGAGCGGGATGTCTCAATCCCCATCTGTCTCAATGCATCGAGTGAAGATGTGTTGTATATTTTCTTTTGTTGCAAACTGCATTTTTCTTAGCTCCAACTTGAGGAGTGTTGAAGTATGTAATAAAGGGGTAGTTGAATTTCTTCAAGATCTAATTACCACCCACTCATGTTTAGTCTCAAACCTACTATTTGTCGGACTCGGTCTGTCTGTGTGATTATATAAGGAGCTCCACACCCCATGTATTCATTGAGAAACTTCAATTGAAGATCCAGCCCTTTGAAGCCTTCTCTCGTGGTTTCATCTAATCCTCACAGAGTAGAGTTCCATGTAAAACATGAGCGTTACATGTTTTAATATTTCTTTTTTTATTTGTTCTTGTTTTGATTACGCTTTCGCATTGTTTATTTCAACACACTCAAACAACAAAAGACTACCCGATGATCTATAGAGTCTCGGAATTCTAAGAACCTCTGTAGTTTCTTGAACCATGCTTGAGGACTCTGTTTAAGGCTACAAATGACCTTTAGCAAGCACACCATCGGATACTCCCCTCGAGCCTCGTAGTTGTCTTTGATCTAGGAATTTAGCCAGTACCCCCAATAGTTGTCTTTGATCTGGAATATATGAGACTATATAAATTGTGGATCTTGAGGGTAAATTAGGAGAAATTTTAGCGAAATTGGACGAAATCCGGAAATTTACCAAGGAATATTCACTTTTCAGTGAAAATGAAGCGAAATATTAGCTGATATGGGAAAAATCTTTGAAATCAAAAGCACACGTGGTTTTGATATTGACGGGTTACCGAAACTGAAATTATAGTGTAATTTTGCTGAAATTTGATGAAATTTGATGCCGTGAATTTTATACTATTTTTTTGCCTGAACTTGTTTTGCTAAAAGTCAGAGAATTTTGATATATGTATCAGATAAACTCTTTCTGTCCATCACATTTTGATGTAATTCATTTCATTTCTCAACATATTCTTGCCAATATGTTAAATGTTTTTCATTACATCACTATTTTGTTACTAAAATCACCTGAATGTTCTTCCCTTGTACAATTGATACTCCAATTTCAGTTACTTTCATTTGGAGGAGTTGAAATTTATATGGGGTTATGTTCCTTTGGTACAGGATGGGGAGATCTGGACTTTTACTGTCCGCCAATTTGCATCTGCCCTTCCAGATAAAACAATTAGTGTTAACTACGACGGATTTGCAGAAGGTAGTATAATCTGAATTATGCTGTCTGCTGAAGGCAGTTTCTAGTCTTATGTTACTGCAATTGGACATTTCCATTGCTCATATGTTAGTCTACCTAGTAGTTGAAGATGCACTTGGGACTTGTGCAGATGTGCGCGTAGGTGATGAGCTGCTTGTTGATGGCGGAATGGTGAGATTTGACGTGATTGAGAAGATTGGTCCAGATGTTAAATGCTGTTGTACGGACCCAGGTTTATTACTACCAAGGGCTAACCTCACTTTTTGGCGGGATGGTAGCCTAGTTCGGGAACATAATGCCATGCTTCCAACAATTTCCTCAAAGGTGCGTTTTTATTTACAGAACATGCACGGGTTGGTGTGCTGTGCCTTATAATATTTTCTTTCCATAGCTTGATTTTCTCTACTTTAGTTGCTTTACATTGTGCCATCGTCCTGATTCTCTATAGCCCCTACCCTTCTTTGGGGGAAAGAGTGAAGTTTTTGCTTTTGTTACCTTGAAAAGTAGGTCTAAACATTTGGTTGTGACTTTCAAGCTGTTATGTTGCTCTTGTTTTTTCTTTCATATGTGAATTTAATTGGTCTTATAATTCGCCTATTTAAGTTCTGTGCAGCGTGCTTCCTTAGATTTAGCTTATACCATTGCCAGTTTGACGGCTGTATCAAACTTTTGGATCCCTTTAAATCCTTATTATTTATTATGATAAGGTTCTTTAAATGATGGATCTGATTCTAATTAGATAATCTCTTCTGGCTCCACCAACGTTGATTTGCTGTGCATGGCCGTTAAAACTTGCATTTGCACGTGTTTCTCCTTGCATTTCATAGTTAGAAATTCATCTATTTTGTCAGGAAACAACCATGTGCAATTCTATTTAGATCTCAGATTATCAATTTTCACCTAGTTTTATTTAAAAGCAAAACAAGCAGTTCTTTCCTACGGTATAACTTTTTCTTCAATGTGGACACCAAAGTTACATCAGTTGTATATGCCCCTTGTCAGATATATATGAGACATGGCAAATGTCTTCATCGTTTTAAGTGTGTATAAGGATTAGCGATTGGCATGCCTTTGGGGCAGGGTAAACAAATGGAAAACTTTTATACGGTTGCTTACGCTTTCCTGCTCTCCAGCAATTTCTCTGTCCGAAAGGAACCACCCTCTCTACTTAAACTTATCTTACCTCTGCTCCATTCCCATCCTTAATACTCAGTAAGAAAAAAATGCTAAAATGCTCAATTATCTGTTGCTTTACCTCTTCTTTTCTCCCCTCTTGTTATTTCTGTTTTATTGTGTAATTTGTTAATTAATAAATATATTACCAGTCCCTTCCCGTAGAACTAGAAGTCTCTTGTTATCTCTGTTTTATTAGGTATCTTGTCATCTTTCTCTTACGAGGTACTTTATAAACATGGAAGGAAATATCGGCGATATATCGCCGATATATCGATATCGACATGTGACTGATATGGGCACCGACATGGCGATGTATCCCGATTTCCAGGCATTTTCTTTACGAAGGCTCGTCGATATGGGCGATATTTCGGCGATATATCGTCGAAATATCGTATCGATGCGATGTCGAAATCATATCGATATTGATATGGCCTTGTTTATAAATTAGTAAATACATCGACATTCATAAAAGTACAAACTCATTCCTTTTGGAAATTATTTTCCACTTTGCTATATATTGAAGTTGAGATCTCCGCAGGACTGGCTGGATATTGATTTTGGGATTGCAGAAGGTGTAGACTTTATAGCCGTTTCTTTTGTGAAATCTGCAGAAGTTATTAATCATCTCAAGAGCTACATCGCTGCACGTTCTCGGGAAAGGTATATATGTTGATTACATAGTTTTAATCGTCCCTCTCTTGACATGATGGGGTGACTAGAATCATTCTTTGGTTTTTCAAAGATAAATCCGACGTACTTTTAATGAGGACTGTAATTTTTTTATTGATAAACATGTCAAAAATACAAGCAACTCACAAGTAGTTTAACACCAGCGCGACATTTTTGCGTTTTAGATGTTCATTTGAGAAAGACGAAACAATGACTTGTTTTACCTGTTGATTTGGAACCATTTTTCCTAAACTGAAGTTGTTTTGGAAAAGATTAACCCAAGTTGTTAGGATCACATGATGCACTCATGTATGAAAGAAGATCAGGAGCAAGTGATAATTTGATTTTCAATCTTGTTACTAATCTCTATTGACAAAGTTACGGATTCCTAACCATTGCATTTACTTTCTATCACGATTTTATTGAAGGAGTTTTTTGCAGAGATATCGCAGTGATAGCCAAGATCGAGAGTACAGATTCCTTGAGAAATCTGGAGGAGATCATTCTTGCATCAGATGGAGCTATGGTTGCTAGGGGGGATCTGGGTGCACAGATACAACTGGAACAGGTTCCTTCAGAGCAGCAAAGAATTGTCAAACTCTGCAGGCAACTAAATAAGCCAGTGATTGTGGCTTCTCAGCTTCTTGAATCAATGATTGAGTACCCCACACCTACTAGAGCTGAGGTTGCCGATGTTTCGGAGGCAGTCAGGCAACGGGCAGATGCGCTAATGCTCTCTGGTGAGTCGGCAATGGGTCAGTACCCAGAGAAGGCACTATCCGTTCTTAGAAGTGTGAGCCTTCGAATCGAGAGGTGGTCGAGGGAAGAGAAGCAATATGAAGTGACGGAACTTCAACACATAGCTTCTACCTACTCGGATCAAATTTCGGAGGAGATATGCAATTCTGCTGCCAAGATGGGTAAGCACCTGTCATAAGTGTTTAAAGTAGCATGGCCTAAATCACATTACAATCCTATTATTATCTCAATTGAATTTTCTTTACTAAATCATAATCTGTTGATTCTTCAGCAAATAATTTAGGGGTTGACGCGATTTTTGTCTTCACAAAGACGGGCCACATGGCGTCTCTTGTTTCAAGATGCCGTCCAGATTGCCCGATCTTCGCGTTCACAACCACAACTTCTGTTAGAAGGCGGCTGAACCTTCAGTGGGGTTTGATACCGTTCCGCATCGGTTTTTCTGATGACATGGAGAGCAATCTAAACCGCACTTTCTCCCTGCTGAAGGCCAGGGGAATGATACAATCCGGCGATCTTGTCATCGCGGTATCTGACATGTTGCAGTCTATCCAGGTAATGAAAGTCCCTTGAGTACGCAGTATCACGAGCACTCCTTCCTCTAGAAATTGCTTGGTAGAAGTATTGTGAGATGCATGATTGAATCCCGAAACCTGGTCAGTTTTATTTACCATAATAATTTTTCATTAGCCTGAAGAGGGAGGGGTTCATTCCTTTTGTAGAACTTAAGGATTCAGTTTCAGTATGTTTTGTAACTCGTCAATTTAAATTTGTTGTATTGTTACCCAGTTATGTCTATCAAACTGTACGCGATCCTGAATGTTCTTGTACTAACGAACAGGGTAGAAGTTTTGGATGTTTAGTTTTTACGTATTGACACGCAGCGGATAATCGTTGTAATGGCCTACTTCAATCTGGAACTTGTGGCGTTGAATACTTACTTAGGTTTCCCCCAAAGTTGAACATATGAAACAGTGATTCCTCTATCTGTTTTTTTGTTTTGCAAAGTATTGCTAGTGGAAAAGGGCATCTATTGAACATGAAAATATTACATACGTAATGCTTGTAAACCTATTATTGTAGAAATTACGCATGTAAGATATTCCCCTGATAGAATTTTCTTCGCATCCTCACCTGCAATTATCGCTATGTCCCTACTTTTTGAGCAATATAACTTGTGCCCCTACTTTTTTGGACGGCTAGCGGTTATGCCCTTCCGATAGTTGCCGTCCATTCCTCAAACAGAAACTATTTCAGGCGCCCACGTGTAATTTGAATAACAAAAAGGGGTACGACTGTAATTATCTATTCATTTTTCCTTACTACTCACTCATCTTCTTCCGTCATTCATCCCTTCCCTTCCCATAAGGCTCCGTTTGTTATTCTGGAATAGAAGGGGAATGGAATCACCATTCCTATGTCTCTTAAGTATCTCATAGGAATTGGAATTCTATTTCTTACTAATGCTAATGAATGTATTCTTTTTTAATATTTTTTAATTATTTTATCATTGTTATAAATATTAGGTTACCAACATGGATATGTATTTTTTCTTTGTTTTGGATATTTTTTGGATAACGACATGGATATTGCTTTTTTGGACATGAATACATGGATACATACATGGATACAAATATATAGATGGAAAAGGTCGGATATGTTACAATATATTGGGTATGTGATTTTTTTGCGGAAAGGAATATAGATTTCAAGTTTTTAGGTTACATATACAATATGGTTACAAGATATTCTAGCGGATATGAATACATCTATTATATAGATAAATTATATCAAATATAATTTTTTTGCGGATACACATGAACATGGATATGCGTTTTTTGTGGATACAGTTATAGATAGGGATATGGGATTTTTTTTCCAGTATGGACACGGATACAGATTTATTTTTAAATATGGATAGTCGTTATATTCTAGCAGATGCATATACGGATATTGATATGGATTTATTTTTTGTGGATATAGACATATACATGAATAAGGATTTTTTGCAGATATAGATATAGAAATGAATTCTTTTTTTACAAATATAGGTATGAATACGTATACCATCCGTATTTTTTTAGGATATGGATACATGTTATATTTTAGTGTACATGTATACGAACATGGATATGTGTTTGTATATTTTGTGGAAACAAATACCCATAACATTTTCAACTTTTTTATGATATGGATACGTATATGATAATAAAATATTCTAATGGATATGAATATATCAACTATATCAATTGTATGGAAAAAAATCAAAGTAATCTTCATTTAAAATTTGATCATTGATTCCTTATATGAAGTATCAATTATATGAAAAAAATAACTTGGAGTATACCGATTATTTTTTCTATTTAACAAAATATATCAAAAGAAAGGTTAGTTTCTTACTATTCTTTTTCCTTTCCAAACATAAGAATGGGATATGTCTCATAATTAACCTTTCAATTCCTAATATGAACTAAACAATGGAATGGAAAAACCTATTTCTTTCCATTCTATTGTTAATTCCATTTCTTGTCTTACTTCCATTCCATTGTAAATCCTTTCCAATCAAACAAATAGGGTCTAAAGATGCAAACAAACATATACAATTTTATGTGTTATCCCATCCTTATCCTTTTTAAAATATGGATATATATATTTTGCGGATTTTGACAATCCCAAAAATATCTTCAAATATGAATAATGATATGAAAATATATAATCATTATTTGAATACAAATATTTTACATATGATAAGGATTATCCTAATGCTTTATTCAATGTGTATATATAGGGAAAAATGAGACTGCCCCAAGGGCTGCTTCGACGGTGATTTTTTTTGTTTTTTTGGAAAATATCAATTTGTATTTTTATCATTGTATCCCTCCAATATGCCATTTCAATTTTGTCTAAAACAGAGACTCCTATGCTTTTATCTAGAACATATAATTTCAATGATCTTAGAATTGTTGTAATCGACCTGTTCTAGATGGAGGGCACATGTCTCTATGTTTCTGATGAAATTGAAATGACATAGGTGAAAATACATGACTGTATTTTCCAAAAAATTGAAAAAAATTTGCCCAAATATTACGCGAGGACACCCAAATTCAACCCATATATATGTGTGTAAATTTTAACTTAAGTTAATTAATCAAAATTATATAAACCACAAATACAATATACTATAAAAGAAAATAAAATAACATAATAACAAAACTTTTATAACAAATAATTAAATAGCATAAGATCTGTAATTGGGTAAACTACCAAAAAAAGCTTGTAATATGACTCAATTCCCAGTTAGAGGCCTCGTTTTTGAAATGCTATAAAGGGGTACTAAACTTCCAACTTTACATGTAATTGCTTCATTTTTGGGATTAATATACCTTACTCTTACCTTTAAAAAAAACTTCCAACTTTATACTTTAACATTGACATTGAAGGCTCACGCGAGTTTATCGAAATATGTATTTAAGGTATAAATAAGATCTAACCCCCTCATTGTTACACTTCTAAAATGAAAGCTTAATCAGGAATCGAGGTATAGTTTAATTTTTTTAATTTACCACATATATTTTTCAATCTGCATTTGAAACGATTCTAATGAGCATTATATACGTGTAATCTTATAATACATTTATATGTTTGTTTATATTCATATATATATATATATATGTATGTATGTACGTATATCTATGGTACACACACATACATGTTTAGTAATATGGACATTCATATATAACAACAGTGACGAATCTGGAAATGTCATTTTTAAAAAGTTGTTTTTATCGTGTCGTGCGTAAAAATTATGTGTCGTACGTTGTAGGCGGCAATCGGAAACGGTCAAGAAAATTCCACAAATAATTTATTCAATTTTTAATCTCGTGGTTTTATGTTTATTTTACTTGGGCAAGTCCCAAGGTCGATCACAAGGAGGCAAAGGAACAACCTATAGAGATGTCTATCAAAGTTCGTATTCAGTTTTCGAGGCGGTCTTTTTTTTGAAGTTTTCAATGTATTAAGGGATGCAAAGTGCAGTTTTGGCCTATTTTGGGGACTAAAATGTAAATTTCATTCAAACGATGTTCGAAAAATATGAAACTTGGCGACAATGTAAATTATGATGAAATGAGTGCAATATAATTTTTTTTGGAATTTTTGGATGCAATATGAATTTTCATGGATTTTTAAATGCAAACAGAATGAATTTAAATATTTAATTTTAATAAATATTAAACCTAGTTATTTTCAAGAAATAAAATTATCTAAGATCTATCACAACGTGACATATCTCAGGAAAATCCTAAACCTTGAAAATGTGGGGTTTAATGCCTATTAAAAATTAAATATTAAAATATGCAAAATGATTTTTATAGGACAAATTATGCATGCAAATGTAAATCTGTTTTGGTACAATGTTAAAAACAATTAACTCTTCAATATGTGATTTTTCGGAGATTTTAAGAACAATGGTTAATCAACTATGAATTTCAGAGCAAGAAATGGGTAAAATATGCAAATTTCCACAAAACAATTATTTATTAACTAATCATCAATCAGAAAAATGCCCACAATATGTCTAATTGTAGAGAATTAGTTAAAAAAACATCATGCTATTTTTAGATAAATAAAACAAAGCAATAAAGGGGTTTAAAACTGAGGGAGCAGGGGTACAGATGCAATATAAATAAACAGAATAAAAAGAACAATGCAATAGGGGGGTATACGCGTAATTACCAAAACTCAGGAGGGTGTCTATGCAAAATGACCAATAGGTCACGTGCCAAGCACGTGACCTTGGTCGGTGGGACCTGAGCGCGATATGGAGAAGCTTTGGGGCTGATTCTGTAAAATCTCCAAGTTGTCACGTGCTAGGCACGTGACTTTGGACTTTAGTGCAAATAGGGGGATGTCCGGGGTGTTGGATGCAATTGACCCAGCGGGTCACGTGCGGATCACGTGACCCTTGGGGATGAGAACAGGCTGTTGCAGTTCCCTCGGCACGTGCTTCTCACGTGCGAGGCCTCGGGACTCGTGCCCGGTGGTGAAGCGCAGGACCGAGGCCCGCCGGCCAAGGCAGAAGCGAGGCGGTGGCGCGGTGGCTGTTGTCGGCGTTTGGACGGAGCGGAGATGGCGGAGTCGCGATGGCATACGTCGTCGGCGTTGAGCTCCTGGCGGCGTGGCGGAGTAGAGGAGCGTGTCGAAGACGATGAATGTCGGAGGGGCAGAGCAGTTGAGGTCGTGGTTGTTTGTAACTGGGCTCGACAGAGATGAACTCGGAGCCGGGCACTAGCGGCGGAGGGTGTGCCTTGATGCAGCAAGGTCGAAGACCTTGGATCTCGCCGGCGAAGGGAGAAGCACGGTGCTGTCACCACCGTCTCTCGGGCAGTTGAAGTATCGACGGATGGGTTCTCCTGGGCGTCAGCTTGCGTTTAAATAGGTGTGTAGTCGGGGTCGAAGACGGAAGCTAATCGGGACGTCGAGGGAGGATCGTGGAGTCCGGGGGATGCGATTTGGCGGCGATCGGAGATGGAGGCGGCGACCGATTCGCGGCGTAAATCACGGGCAGCGGAGAAAATCGCGAGGGCGCGGTGGTTCACCAAAAGGGGAAGGAGGCGGGTCTGACGAGGAAGATGCACAGCGACCGTCCGATTGGCCGAGATCGGACGACCACACGTGCGCCACGTGGCAGGCAGAGAGAGGGGAAGGGATGGCACGTGCGGAGCACGTGCCTGGGAGGCACGTGCGACGCACGTGCTCCCATTTATTTTTTTAAATTTTTTTAATTATTTACTTATTTCTTTTAAAACGAATATATAATATAGACAAAAATGGCCGACACGTGGCGGCACCAGGTGCAGCCACGTGTCAGCACCAGAAAATTTGAGAATAAAAGATTTTATAAAATCGATAAAAAATAGTAAATGGCCTCGGATAAAAAAAGTTTCTTCACAAAAATTGCTCGTCTCGATGAGATATACAACTTTCATGAATACATCAAAATCAAAATCGATTATTTGTATAAAGTGAATTTTTAGGGTATCATGTGTACATAGAATACCTTAATTTTGGGGTTTTATAATTTTTATGTCATTTTTAAGATAGATAAAAATCCGGAAAAATTACGGTAAAATCAAAGATAAATAAAGACACCTTAATCTATTTTTTTGGATTTTTATTAATTTATAAAATAAGTATATAAAATAATAAGTCAAAAACCGCTAAAATATACAATATACAAAAGGGGCCCAAAACCCAACTTTCACATATGAGCTCCGATTCACTTGAACTTGGTCTTGTTTTGAATATAATTGAATGTAAATTAGTTCAAAAGTGAGTAGGATTAAATCGGACACTGGATGAGGAAGATATGAGGCTTTTAGTCCGGAAATCCTGAAGCTAGGGTTTGGGTTTTTGGTCCACTTATTTGGGTTAGTTATTTTTTTGTATTTTTCATTTATTCTTGTTAGTGATATATACATAGTAGAGGTGGGTTTGTGTTATTCGGAGTTAGCGTGAATGAGTTAAAAATCAGGGAAGTTAAGCTATTTACATGTTATTTTTGGCTTAAATTTTTGGCTTCTTATTTTGTGCAGAAATTTGTGTTAACATGAAATTCTTATGAAAACTTGTATGAATGCTAATTATGCAGAATAGATGCTAAAATGCTGTTGATTTTAAGGGATTTGAGCTTAATAAATGAGTTTAGAGTGATGAATTCGAGGTTCATCATCCCCCTATACTTAAAGCATGCTCGTCCATGAGCATCAAGAAGAAATCCCATGAAGTGAAATGAGATTGGGTTCCATACCAAGACCATGAGCTGAAGGTGAAAATGAATCTAGACTCAACCTTTGGATTAATAGTGTGTCGGAACTTCTGTGAGACCTAGAATTTTAAAATCAACAGCCCTTAAGTTCTACACATCATTGCTTACAGTTTCGGCTCAGAAGTCATCTTAGATCAATCCTCTTCCCAGAGCATACCCTATGAATATTGAATAACCGACTCTTGTGTGTGAAAGGTTTTTAGCTCTTCCCACCCAGAATGCCGGACTACCGCGCAAACCTCCTCTCCAATAACTCATCCTCGGGGAGTCAGGTATTTCCTTCTATGGTCTGCCGCGCTGTGTTCACAATCGAGTTGGGGGGAGAAGTTAGAAGAAAGAGAAAAGAACTGGAGGGTGGTTAGTGTAGTCACCTCTCCTTGTGAAGCTTGGCCAGTGTAGCCGAGTCTCCACCAAGATCTGCAGGTTTCTTGAAGCTTGGACCTTTTTGGTCAGATTTTATTTGGTAGTTGCTTCTTTGTATTTGGAATTTTTGGTGTTTCTGCTTGGATCTTGTTGTGCCCCTACGGATATAAAATCTTTTGTTTCCGTACATTTTTTGGGGTCTTAGAAAAAATTGTGCCCAGCCGTCCATTCCTTTTCCGAAGCTTTATTTCAACCCGTACTCCGGTCTTTAGATTTCCACGCTACCAGAAAAGAAACTTACACAGTATTCCAACATCCCGTTTGAGTTGAGCTAAGTGCATAGTGCGAGAGTACAAATTAATTCCTTATTCCAGAATGAAGAGACCAGGTTAGACACTAAGAGTCAAACTCTGTGCATTGTCATGTAGAACTTAAAGAATTAAGTCAAAGACCTGAAGACTCTAAAATCCTATTTCTCGATGAAGTTCCTCTGAAAATTAGGTTGATTAAGGTTAAGTCCAGACCACTCTCGGTTTCGTCTCATAACTCAGTTCAGAACCCAATGACTTTTCACAGATGCAAATGAATGCGATGCGGGATGCTGGTGTGTGGAATGCAGACACAATTTTTTTCTTTTGATTTTTTTCTCTTTTTTTATGAAAAAATAAATAAGAAGCCATTTTTTTGGGCATAGTCAGTGTTAGTAGCAAAACGTCTTTCTCTTTTTTTATTGAATTAATACCCACCCCGTAAATACATATAGACTTACGCGCAAGTACGAGGTATGGCTAAAATATATGCAAGTATATATACAGACCCCCTTATACTTAGCGAGTGATGTGTCCTCAGAGCACAAGAAGCGTAAAGAAGACATAGCTCGGGATAAACGTAAGAGAGTAAAATTATACAATGGTTCGCCCCCCTATACTTAGACTGTGAATAGTCTAAGTAAGAAGAGGCGGTCGGGATATGTAAATGAGGAGAGTATATACAGGTGGGTGTCGGGTCCCCCTATACTTAGGCTCTGGTCAGCTTAAGTATAGAAGAAGGATGGATATGGAGTGATCGAGAGATAGGAATGTGATGAGGAAAAATGGTATATACAGATGACATCGGTCCCCCCTATACTTAGGCCTTGGCCTAAGTAGAGGAAGAAGTTGTACAAGAAGACCGATGTGGTCGGGAGGGAGGGTGGGTAGCCGATGATTAAGGCGGTTTACGGCTGATCTTTTTGTGAGCCTGTGGTGGGAGATCGTAATGGTGAGACGGAGATGAAGCATATGATTCCCCACCATTATCAGTGTCATCCTCAGAAAAATCATGATGGATAGTAGATGAAATATTTGAGTCAGATGAAAGGTAGCCATCATCAGAGTTATCCTCAGAGGAATAGTATTTGAAAGTGGACATACTCCAGATATTCATGCCTTTTTGTTCCTTCAATTGTTTCCTCAAAATTCGTTCCTTTTTAAGATCAATCGGTTTGTCCTCATATGAATCTTCAGATGCTCCAGTCTCAGTCAGCTCGTAAGATATAATTCCAGTGTACTTGTGGAAGGTAGGAACATCAGCTTTGGATGAGTAATAATTAGGAACGGGAGTTGTCCAACAAGAATCGAATTTTGGATCCTTGCGAAGATATGGCTTTAGAGCTGCGGAACAGACTTCACTCATGTAGACTACTTTTTCTGGACCCGATGAGGGATCATCAACTGATTCCTCTTCCGAAAGGTCAAATCTAACTCTCTTTTTCTTGTTTCGTGAAGCTGTCGGTTCACTTGAGTATCCAGATGAGTAGCCATTACTGTTCTTCTCCTTGGTCGGTGTTTGGGCTGCAAATTTGTTCTTAGTCTCCTGGATGTTGGTGCACTCTCGATTTGGGAGGATTTGGTCAAGATAATCAGAGTATGTTGCTCCAGGGTGCGACCATGCATATGTCTCAGGATCGTAGTAGGAGGATTTGTCTATTTTGAGATCCGGGGGAATTGAAATACTGGGGAGAGTCTCTGCATGTTCATTTATCATTGGAGCATTCCTGTGTCAAGTTGATGTAATCTACGTAGTCAGCATAGATTGACCCAGGGTGTGACCATGCATAAGTCTCCGGATCATAGGATTCATATGCTCGATTTTCTATGGAGAGTGCGGCTGGGAATGGAGCAGGGGGGAGATTCTCTAAACCAATGGTCTCAACAACAACCGCTATCTCAGGTGCCGTAGCAGGGTAGGGCTCTTCTACCTCTTTAGGTTTGCGGTTGTTGGGGATTTTATGAGTTGCCTCAGAAAATCGTGTTTCCTCAAAGACTGTGTCAACTCGAAGTGCTTCCCATGCCGTAAAATTTATTTGCCGAGTCTCACAATCAATAATTGCCTTAGACAATGCTAAGAATGGTTTTCCAAGAATTATCGGAGGCTGGGTGAACTCTCCTTGATGCTCAATATCAATGATCGTGAATTCCATTTTGAGCGGAGCACCTTGGAATATCATGATGACAGAAATGATTCCTCTCGGCCGTTTTATTGATCGGTCCGCCAATTGAACAATCTCTCGTATTTTCCTGATCGGTCCGAGTTTGAGTTCGTGGAATACAGAGGTCGGGAGGATATTGATGGGTGAATCATCATCAATTCGAGCATGGGTGAAAATTATGTCTTTTATTCTACAGTCAAATCTGGACAACCGCTTCACTATACGGCTCTTGGTTTTTCTCCTCAACACCAAGGAGGAGGCCATTGACAAGATATGTCTTTCGGTTTTTGTTCTAATCCGTCCCGACTTTTTGATAATTAATCTATCTGTTAAAAATTTCTTAAGGTCGGGGAAGTGTTCAATGGCCTTTATAATGGGAAGTTCAAAAATCAAGTATTTTTCCAGTGCTTCCCGTAAAGCAGGATCCAAATTCCTCAGGTCTTCTTCAGATTCAATTTTTATGAGATTTTCTGGATTTTCGATTTTTTTGGTATTTTTGAATATTCTCATTTTTTGGTATTTTCTGTGTGGTGTGGTGATGTGGTGTGTTCCTCAGATGAGCAGGGGCTTTGATGTTCAGAGTAAAGGTTGGGGGCATAATCATTTCTAGGGGAATAATGAGCATAAGTATTGATGTTTGAATCATCCCTAGGTCTTTGAATATCCTCAAAATTTTCGTCATGGGATCCGATCCTTTCCTTATTCATTTTGATATCCGAGCCACCATAGAATGATATTACTCGGTCGGCAAATTTTTGAAATCTATCCTCCATCAATTCAAATCTTGTTTTTATCCTTGAAACATCATCCTCACAATTTTGTTCATGATCAATCATGGGAGCACTCGGTTTTTGTTCAATGATTTCGTCTTCCATTTTTCTGTACGTGCGGAGAGGAGAGTTTCTTGGAATATCCAACATATGATCATTATTTTTAGAAAATATCTCCTCAATAATTATGGAAGGAGGCTGCTCATATGATCCATGCATCTGTATTTGATCTGAGTAGAGTTCAATCCTTTGATCATGATTAGTCAGACCTTGATATTGTGGAGTCAGCATACAGGGTTTATATGTGTCTAGGAGGTCAGTCCAGTCCTCTGTATGAGTATCATGTCTGACGAGGGGTCTGTCGTGGTCAATCCAACGTTGATGATCATTAAGTGTGTGTCTTTCCATCTGGGTTTGATTTCTCTGCCGGTCATGAGACTTGAAGGGATTTTGATCTTGAAAAGTTTCATTGGCGAGAAACTGAGAATAAGATGGTTCAATCCAAGATGGTAAGTGGTCATGGGTGGTCAGATGATTTGAGGAAGGATTTAATGAGGGGGTCGAGGTCATCCTCGGGTGAAAGTTTCCCGCAACTGTTGGAGGATTATTGAAAGAAGAGGATGTAGTTGATTTGGGCCCAACCGAGACAGATTTGTTTTCATAGTGATGTTCGGTCATTTTTGAGAGAAATGATGGGTTGGATCTGAAATTTGGAAAAATTTCCATGATGAGATTAAAATCAAGAGATGAGAGAGATGATTGTATGGGATAGAAGTTTTATCAAATGTGCGGCTATTGATCTTCGATATCGGTTCACGCACACCAATACAAACACAAATCAAACTCTGGGTTCACCAACGCACACAATGAAGGTCGTAAGAGTTCGACCAATTATTTTGTCAGTTTTAAATGGTGAAAAGACAATCTTGTAAACCGTTAGCGAGCTGAAATTTCGGATTTGGGCTCTAGCCTTAAGTGTCGTTTCTTGCTCACTTAGAAAAATAGAAACATCCAAGGTCGGGGTTGCTCTCCCCCAGAAATTCTTGATTTTATGGGTTACTTTGAAATCGGCTATATTTAGCAGTCCCAGTTTTTATTAGGTGATCACTGAAGAATTTAAGTGAGCACAAATACACGTCTACCGTCCAGTCCCAATTTCCTTTAGAATTATGTGGTAAAACAGGAAGGAGAAATTCGGGAAAAGCCGATGCATGCAGAAAACTATGATGAATGCTCAGTTAGAAGACTTACAGTGATCCTCACAATCTCCATGTGGGATGCTAGACAGAATTTAAAAATTATTCTAAATGAAACGCAAGCCGATGAAAAACCGCACCTAAGCAGAAAGTTCTATTAGCGGGGAAGAATTGATTTAAATTTTGGCTAAATTGAACGATCTATGTGCGTCTCAATTAAAGTGTAGTGTGGCTTAAGATTCTACGAGCACAAGCAAAAATATAATTGCTCTGAGAGCCGTATGTGCAGGTCTATCCTAATCGCCACTCAAGTCAGGCCCCACCCTCACCAGAGAGTGAAACAGGCCACGACACACCACAGAATATTGTCAGAGGTATTTTTACACGCGCGAGAGTCCCAACGGACACCGCTGTAAATAAGCAATTAATTACAAGAATTAAAATTTTCAGAAATAAACCTAGACTCTACGCTCTCTCACGACTCGACTCGATCTTAATTTTATTTGCGGTTTTTGCAAAAGTCGGTGAAGTTGCGTCGGTTTTTTTGAAAAACCGCTCCACGTACAAAGTACCTCACAAGAAAAATAAGGGAGAAAATGTAAGAGAGTGACTCAAAAAGGTATGAAAAATAAGTGCTGAAAATAAATTGCAGGAAAAAAAATGGAATTTACAATGCGAAACTCGGGGGTCAGACTACCCGATTGCAGAAAACCGAACAAAAATTTTTAGACAAAAATCTAAGCCGTTTGCCTCCCTGGCAACGGTGCCATCTGACGAATCCAGAAATGCCGTGTTTAAAAATGTGTTTTTATCGTGTCGTGCGTAAAAATTATGTGTCGTGCGTTGTAGGCGGCAATCGGAAACGGTCTAGAAAATACCACAAATAATTTATTCAATTTTTAATCTCGTAGTTTTATGTTTATTTTACTTGGGCAAGTCCCAAGGTCGATCTCAAGGAGGCAAAGGAACAACCTAGAGAGATGTCTATCAAAGTTCGTATTCGGTTTTCGAGGCAGTCTTTTTTTGAAGTTTTCAATGTATTAAGGGATGCAAAGTGCAGTTTTGGCCTATTTTGGGGACTAAAATGTAAATTTCATTCAAACGATGTCCGAAAAATATGAAACTTGGCCACAATGTAAATTATGATGAAATGAGTGCACTATAATTTTTTTGGAATTTTTAGATGCAATATGAATTTTTTATGGATTTTTAAATGCAAACAGAATGAATTTAAGTATTTAATTCTAATAAATATTAAACCTAGTTTTTTTCAAGAAATAAAATTATCTAAGATCTATCACAATGTGACAGATCTCAAGAAAATCCTAAACCTTGAAAATGTGGGGTTTAATGCTTATTAAAAATTAAATATTAAAATATGTAAAATGATTTTTATAGGACAAATTATGCATGCAAATGTAAATTTTTTTGGTACAATGTTAAGAACAATTAACTCTTCAATATGTGATTTTTCGAAGATTTTAAGAGCAATGGTTAATCAACTATGAATTTCAGAGCAAGAAATGGGTAAATATGTAAATTTCCACAAAACAATTATTTATTAATTAACCATCAATCAGAAAATGCCCACAATATGTCTAATTGTAGAGAATTAGTTAACAAACATCATGCTATTTTTAGATAAATAAACAAAGCAATAAAGAGGTTTAAAACTAAGGGAGATCATAGGGGTACAATTGCAATATACATAAACAGAATAAAAATAACAATGCAATAGGGGGGTATACGCGTAATTACCAAAACTCAGGAGGGTGTCTCTGCAAAATGACCAATAGGTCACGTGCCAAGCACGTGACCTTGGTCGGTGGGACCTGAGCGCGATATGGAGAAGCTTTGGGGCTGATTCTGTAAAATCTCCAAGTTGTCACGTGCTAGGCACGTGACTTTGGACTTTAGTGCAAATAGGGGGATGTCCGAGGTGCTGGATGCAATTGACCCAGCGGTGGGATGAGAACAGGCCGTTGAAGCTCCCTCGGCACGTGCTTCTCACGTGCGAGGGCCTCGGGACTCGTGCCCAGTGGTGGAGCGCAGGGCCGAGGCCCGCCGGCCAAGGCGGAAGCGAGGCGGTGGCGCGGTGGCTGTTGTCGATGTTTGGACGGAGCGGAGATGGCGGAGTCGCAGTGGCATACGTCGTCGGCGTTGAGCTCCTGGCGGCGTGGCGGAGTAGAGGAGCGTGTCGAAGACGATGAATGTCGGAGGGGCGGAGCAGTTGAGGTCGTGGTTGTTTGTAACTGGGCTCGACGGAGATGAACTCAGAGCTGGGCAGTAGCGGCGGAGGGTGCGCCTTGATGCAGCAAGGTCGAAGACCTTAGATCTCGTCGGCGAAAGGAGAAGCACGGTGCTGTCACCACCGTCTCTCGGGCAGTTGAAGTATCGGCGGATGGGTTCTCCGAGGCGGTGGCTTGCGTTTAAATAGGTGTGTAGTCGGGGTCGAAGATGGAAGCTAATCGAGTCGTCGAGGGAGGATCGCGGAGTCCGGGGGATGCGATTTGGCGGCGATCGGAGATGGAGGAGGCGGCCAATTCGCGGCGTAAATCACATGCAGCGGAGAAAATCGCGGGGGCGCGGTGGTTCGCCAAAAGGGGAAAAAGGCGGGTCTGACGAGGAAGATGCACAGCGGCCGTTCGATCGGTCAAGATCGGACGGCCACACGTGCTCCACGTGGCAGGCAGATAGAGGGGAAGGGATGGCACGTGCGGAGCACGTGACTGGGAGACACGTGCGACGCACGTGCTCCCATTTATTTTTTTAAAATTTTTTTAATTTTTTATTTATTTTTTAAAACGAATATATAATATAGCCAAAAATGGCTGACACGTGGCAGCACCAGGTGCTGCCACGTGTCAGCACCAGAAAATTCGAGAATAAAAGATTTTGTAAAATCGATAAAAAATAGTAAATGACCTCGGATCAAAAAAATTTCTTCACGAAAATTGCTCGTCTCGATGAGATCTACAACTTTTATGAAGACATCAAAACCAAAATCGATCATTTATAAAAAAGTGAATTTTTGGGGTATCCTGTGTACATAGAATACCTTAATTTTGGGATTTTATAATTTTTATGTCATTTTTAAGACAGATAAAAATCCAAAAAAATTACGATAAAATCAAAGATAAATAAAGACATCTTAATCTAATTTTTTTAGATTTTTATTAATTGATAAAATAAGTATATAAAATAATAAGTCAAAAACCGCTAAAATATACAATATACAAAAGGGGCCCAAAACCCAACTTTCACATATGAGCTCCGATTCACTTGAACTTTGTCTTGTTTGGAAGATAATTGAATGTACATTAGTTCAAAAATGAATAGGATTAAATCAGACACTGGATGAGGAAGATATGAGGCTTTTAGTCCGAAAATCCTGAAACTAGGGTTTGGGTTTTTGGTCCACTTATTTGGGTTAGTTATTTTTTTGTATTTTTCATTTATTCTTGTTACTGATATATACACAGTGAAGGTGGTTTTGTGTTATTCGGAGTTAGCATGAATGATTTAAAAAATCAGGGAAGCTAGGCTATTTACAGGTTATTTTTGGCTTAAATTTTTGGCTTCTTATTTTGTGCAGAAATTTGTGTTAACATGCAATTCTTATGAAAACATGTATGAATGCTAATTATGCATAATAGATGCCAAAATGCTGTTGATTTTAAGGGATTTGAGCTTAATAAATGAGATTTAGAGTGATGAATTCGGGGTTCATCAAACAACAACAAAGTCTTTTCCCACAATTAAGTAGAGTCAGTTGCATAGATTCTTCGCTCCATTCAGATCTATCTTGAGTCAATCTCGGGCTTGTATCCAAAAACTAAGATCCCTTCGTATAGTCTCTTTCCAACACTTCTCGGACTGTCCTCGTCCTCCCTTAGCCGGCTCAACATCTCAACACTCGCATCTCTTAACTGGTGCATCGGTTGGCCTTCTTTGCAAATGACTAAACCATCTTAAGCGGTTTTCTCGCATCTTATCCTCGATCGGAGCTACACCAACTTTCTTTCTGATTGCATCATTCCGGATCCGATCTTTACGTGTGTGTCCACACATCCACCTTAGCATTTTCATTTCTGCTACAATCATTCTCTGCACATGTCTATGGTTTCACATATTCATATCCGTATTCGCTAGAAAAATTTATAACTATATCCAAATCCTTACAAAACTTGAAAATTGTATTCATATTCGTATTTGTAAAAAAATAAAAAAAACAAATTTCCATATCCGTATTTGTGTTGGCAAAATTAATAATGCCTCATGGCCACCTCATCAACCACTCTTAACACCGCAACCAACACCCATCCTCTCCTCTGCCCCTCTCCTTAGACCTCAACGCATACCCCCTCCTCTGCTCTCGTTCTTTCCCTTCGTCTTATCCTCACCTTTAGATGTCGATTGTATATTTTTAAGAACAAATTTTTATAATTATTTATTTTATTACGATTTAATTCATAATTGTTTAATAAACATCGTTTAATTGAAAGGCATGGTCATATTTCAGTGGGTGGGAATCCCATCCAGCCCTCGCAACTTCAAATATGTAAGCTTCTATCTGGTCCCACCTCATCTTTCTGTGTGACCCGCATCAGTTGTGCTTACACGCACCATGTGATTTTATTGTTTTATGGGGACACGCATGCAAATATACCTTTTTATTATATTTTTATATGCAATTTATATTTCCTATATATACTGTCAAAGAAATCGTTTTTTTTAATTTAATAAGAATATATAAAACATTTCAGTGAGTTAATGATTTGTCAGCAATAAGCTCACCCGTGACAACTATTTATAACCACCAGAGAGATTCATAAATTGATTCATCCAAATACTATCACGAGATCTCTCCAAATCTAACTCATCATGCAAATTCCACATTTTATGGTTTAAATATCAAAGGATACAAAAAAACAGATGACCTCTAGTCGTCCATTCACAGTTTAAAACTTGTGTCTCGAAGATTATAACAAGTGCAAATAAAATCCACAAGGAAAGACCTGAGAGAGCATAAATACTGGGCAAATAAGAGTCATATATAGATACAAATAGGAAAACTCGTATGAAATCCACAGCAAGGAAAGACTTGATGCCGTTTATGAAATAAATTGATTCTACGAAACGGAGCAACGTCAGGGAACGAATCAACCAAATCAAGTTTTTGGGAATGTGGGATTTTTGGTGTACGGGACATTTTAGTCCCACACCGCTTAACCAAAAATGATGTAGTTTCCTTATATTTGTCACATAGAATGCTTCAACGCCGAGCTCAGTAACGAGGGCTTGTAACCCGAGTGGGGGCTTTAAAGTGGTGTGGACGTTGGGCGTTAGCTTCTGGGTGGGTCCTTTGGCCACAATTGGGCCCGGCCCGTTCCAAGTTGCGAGTTGAGCCTTGCGGTTTGAGGC
This sequence comes from Ottelia alismoides, assembly GCA_037367405.1. Classification (NCBI taxonomy): domain Eukaryota; kingdom Viridiplantae; phylum Streptophyta; class Magnoliopsida; order Alismatales; family Hydrocharitaceae; genus Ottelia; species Ottelia alismoides. Next base: position 951 of record JAZKJV010001194.1, on the reverse strand, counting down.
GAAGGCCCCGATCGCGTTGCTCTTAAAGCGGAGTGCACCGCGTGAGGCTGGCTTCACAGAGCAGCGATTAGCTCCCTCTCACGGCAGTGGAAGGACAACGAGCCCTTGTCCATTGCTGACCCATACCTCCCAGGTGTTGCTCGCAACGAACCACCACTTTTTATTGACATCATTTGTGTTCTGTTCCATGGCAAATCCACTCCCATTCGACTAATTTAATATTGCCATTATTATTACGGACGCATCTATGTTTTTGCTTCATGATTATTTTATTTCCTGGGTTAATATGAATATATCTCAAATCTAGATTTGTATGATGTGCTTTCTTTCGATTTCACATCCTTATTTGGAATATTAAAATCGGTTAATTTTGTATAGAAATCAAAAAAAAAATCGACAATATATGTATTAAAAATTATGGGATATTTACACCCATAATCCTGAGTAGCTTCGTAATTACATACATAGCCGTCAATAATTCGAATTACCACACTCCGTCTCACACCTGTAATCCTGAGTTAAGTTGGTCTAATAACTCGACCATTCATGCGAGTTAATCTAACCACACTACATCTAAAAGTTTTTATTTACTCATTTTTTTATTTCTTAATCAAGAGGAACTCTCCTCAACATGGGCTCATCCTCCCTCACCGCCATCATCCTCGTCACCTCCACCTTCCCCTTCCTCTTATTCTTCACCTCCGCTGCATGCAACCTGTCGATATTCATTGCCGTCCATCACCAACCTCCCCCCAATCAACGTCATTCTATTACACATTTCACCTCCATCCCACGCCCCCGTTCTCAGTGCATTGGTGAGAACGTACTCATCACCATCAGCAAACCCTCCATGCAGTCCCGACAACTCTCCATGCAAAGGAGCACAAATGCGGGGGCGGTGGCTATGGCAGAGGAGACATGGATGGTGGGCATATTGGTCTCCGATTATAA
>JAZKJV010001193.1:678796-909271 GCA_037367405.1 Ottelia alismoides | reverse complement strand
AACACATGTTAATAAAAACCATTCACTTGGGCATAAAATGCAATTAACTCAAAAGATATTTCATTCCATAACACGTAAAAACTACAGCCCAGATATTGCAAAATCACCAAAATATCACGTGTCGATGCACGTGTCCAACATATACAAGGGTAGAAATGCAATTAAACTAAATGACAAGGTCCTCGATGCAATTTTACCAAACTAAAATAACTTCGGAAAATATTTACAGTACTAACACGAAAATGCAAAACAAGAGGGTGCCTAAGTAAAATTACCCCACTTATTTATTGGGCGGCCGAGGAGTAGCCACGTGGAATATCGGACGGTTGTGGGACGAGGGCTTCTCTTCGGTTGATGGACGCTCGAGGGCTCTCTACGTGTCGATCAGACGGTGGCTAGTGGTGGAGAAGCCCTACGCTGAATGGACGGCTAAGATTGACTCCAGCTGGATGAACGGTTGCTGCTGCTCGAGGATCAATGGGTATAATCAAATCTGGAGCTGTTGGGGTCGACGAGTTTTGCCGGCTCCGTGCGCGCGACGAAGACGCCCTCTGGAGCTGCTGAGATGGTGAATGAGTTCGCCTCGGTGTTCCACAACCAATGGAGGCCTCCGATGAGGCTGTAGGCGTCGGAGATGCTCCTGCGACGAAGGGGCTCGGAGCTGTTGTTCCTGAACTTGAAGGCCCTCAGATGGGCCCTTTTCAACCAGCAAAGCACACAGCTGAACTCCTAGGTCGAGGGCAAAGTACTCCGAACCGGTAGAGAGGGGAAATGGGTGGTCGGGTGACGTGGGATGGCACCCTCCGGCGAAGCAGCGGCGGAGGAAGGCGGAGGACCTGCTCCGAGGTGAGACAGGGGGTGGATGGGAGAAGAAGGTGAGGAGAGGTCTGGCGAAGGTGGTGGCGTGGTCGGGATGACAGATGGTCGGTCGGAGGTGGGTGGCGAAGGCGGCGGAGCTACAAGAACCGAAATCTAAAAACTACAATCTACGCTAAGCTACTGGCTAAACTACCTACCTGGTGAAGGCATCCGACTGTGCTGGAGCTCCTGAAGCTCAGGGGGTCATTGCCTCGAGGGATCGTCGAGTCCCGAGGCTGAGCGCGCTCGTGGCGGCACACGGCGGCGAAGAGCAGCCGGATCGATGGTTCCCACCGTCCCGAGCCTCACTGCTACTCCCACTCGCTCCGCTGTCACTTAGGCGAGGTGGAGGAGGTCACAGGCGTCGAGGGGGAGGTCCAAAGATGAGTGAATCATGCGACGGAGCTGAGGATTTATATGGTTAGGGGTCCGAGAAGGTGAAGGTCGGGCGAGCTTATCAGAGCTCGGACCCAGAAAACCCACCCGAGCGTGGATCATGGATGCATCAGGAAGGATTAGGACCCGGGGTTAAGGGGATTGGCGATCGGATCGAGTGACAAAAAATCAGGGAAGTCGGGTCGGGCGACAAGATCTGCGGGTTAGTGGTCCAAGGGGGAAAGTTGACCGGGGGGTGAACATCCCCCGTGGACCAATCAGGTGCGACCACGTCATAAATATTTGTAAATTCAATATAAAATAGTAAATGGTCGATTTTGGAAAAAAGTTAAACATGAAAAATGTTTATTTATTTATAAACTATTTTTTTGTGATTTTTATTTATTTTTTTGAAATAAAAATTAGGTATTTATAATATAATATATTATATACAGATATATATATAATATTGTACTTTTTATTTTGATTTTAATTATTTATTTTTGTGAATTTTTATTCCAATTTTATATTTTATTTATTTATAAAATAAAATTTGGAATAATTTGGGATTTTTATTTTATTTTTATTTATTAATTACAAGGGCTAAATAAATAGATATATACAAGTATGTACATGGTATATATACAAGGTTGGTTTTGATTATTATTTTCATTTCTTTTTATTCTTTTGTTGTTTTTGTAATTTTTATTTTATTTATTTACATTAGGAAATATAGAATATGTACACATTTTTATTGGATTTTATTTATTTATTTATAAGGAGAAATAAATAAGTATGTGGTCTTATGTACATGGTGAATATGGACAAGGGTGAAGGGATTTTATCTTATTTTCTTTTATTTTTCTCATTTTTGTTATATTCACATATAACTACAAACCCATTTTTATTTTTTTATTTAGAGGAAATTTTTTTTATTTTATTTATAGGTATATGTACACCAATGAGCTTCCTTATCTCTCTACTTGGGTTTTTTTATGCGGTCAGGCCCATGCTGAGCCCTCCCTTGGGATTAGGTCGCTCAATATTTATTCTAAATATCTCCCTCTTTTTCTTTTATCTCTTTATTCTTTTATTTATGCACAAAAACATGCTAATTATTCTTATTTACACAATGCATGTTTTTTGACAATTATTGTTATTTACAGATATCTACATGTGTTTTGCATAGGTTTTGTAGCTAAAATAAAAGAATAAAGAGTGATGAATGGGTATTCATCAAGGAACCGCTGGAAGAAGAGTCAAGTGGATGACTCCTTGAGGCACCCCTTTGACAAGCGCTTGAAGAACTAGCCATCACAGGTGAGCTTCATCACTATGTAGATCCCATATTTAGAGGCCATGACTTCAGGAAGAGAATGATGTGGGGGCACCACATACAGTAGAGGGGGGAGATCCCCTGCTGAAGGTTATGGAGAAAATCTTAAAGCATCACGAAAGCGTGAAGATCACATCATATGCGATCGGGAGCGACTAGTCATACTAGTCGCTCAGGGTAGTAGAATTTAAAAATTTCAAGCAGATAAAACCACATGTTTGGAGAACACTTCTCAAATGATTCATCAAGATCACAAACGAGTTCAAGGAACATCTCTTGAAGTGTGGTTGTGATCTATAATCTCTAAAGTAAGAGATCCTCTTGTCTCAAGTCTGATCTGACGTTGATCGCACTTGTGGGTGCGAGGATGAATTGTATGCTTCTCCACAATCTAAGTTGATGATCCGAGCTACGAATCTCTTGATTTCGTCTCACGAAATCCGACATCTACTTCACGAGCGTTGTGCATCGAAGGAGATAGAGATCCACGAATAGACAATCCGGCAACATAACAACGACGTGATAGATACAAGGATCTCCAGGTCAATAATATGGACGAATGGATGGATGGCCATGATAAAGTGTGTGTGAGAGAGAGAGTTTGTATTTCATGTTGTTCAATAAAAGGCTAAGGCTATCCTTCTATTTGTAATATTTTGGATTTTCATGGATCCCAATCCATGTGCACACAAATCCAATAGTTGAGATTGATGTGTGCTTTGAATCAGTGGCCTTGATTTTAATGCATTTTAATTACCAACAAAAAATTTATTGGATTTAATTTAAATTAAATATATTGAATAAATCAATATATTTTAATTCAAATCACACTAACAAAGATAGAATTAATTAGAAGAGAGATCCCTCATTTCATATAAGGTTGAGATATTATTCTCCAACACTAATTCCACATATGCAATAACTTTTATTGCATAATTATTCACCAAAATAATTCGAAATTATTTTGTGATAATTTCAATTATGTCATTGAAAGAATGTGAATCATATTCACATATCCAAAATAAAATGTAATTGCAATTACAATTAATTGTCCAATGTGAATCCAATTCACATTGACTATTAATTTGTAAATACTAATTACAATTAGCTCTCTCTTTAATATATTATAAATCACATTTATAATATCTATGATTGATGTGGATAGCGTTATCCACATTATTCATATCCATATCATATCCATGATAATTAAATCACATTTAATTATCTCGAATGTCCATTCTCATATGTCTAAATAATATGAAACATATTCACATTCTATATGATAATTAAATCACATTTATTTATCCATTTGCTAAATGCTCAGATACATTATCAACAATGAAATTACTCTTGAACTCTTTCAAGAATAAAATGCTTTATCTGTGGATACTTGGAGATAAGGCATGACGATTGTATGTTTCATGCATAGTGACTTGGATATTGAGATCATATCTCAAATACAGATTGAGGGGACCTCCCAAAGATGTTTGATTAAATCGAAGATGTAAATCTAATCTTCTCATTGCATCTGAATCATATTCAGATCAATATCCAACATTTGGGCCAAGATCGGATTACTTCTCTATTGAGAGGAGTCACTAAAATCCAAACTTATTTCATCACTCCCTCGGAATGGAAGTATCATAGTTATACAATCGTTTATAATCACATCACCCCTCGATTATTCCTTATACACGTACATCTTGCATACTGAAAGATCCAGAATAAACCCGATGTTTTAGATCTTATTTAGTCTGCCTTCTTCTGGGTTTTATCATTAGGTTTCTCTTTTGATCATTGGGATTTGGTATTGATCATATACTTTCCAAAAGCATATATCATACCAAGAAATTGATCATACACTTTTCAAAAGCATATATCAAACTTGCCAATGTAGTCAAGCTTCCAAAGTGAGATGACTGTGCACGGAATTTGATCCCAGTGTCTCGTGAGAGAACTCATGTCTTCCAGTTCAGCAATGAACCTGTATGATCCCTTTGAGAGATCGTATTACTCATATGCCCTTGTATGCCTATCAGCTCGACGGTGTAGATCATCAACCTATCGGTATGCTAAATGTACATACTCAAACATATAGTAACACATATGTCTCCTGTCAGAGGATGCATGCCTATATCATGATAGTATACGACATAGGTCTTTGGTTATCTTGATCTCGTTAAGTCAACTCTTTGACCTAACTTATCTAACACCTCTCAATCTTTAGTCCTATGCAGAGGACCTACATCAAGAGGTCAGTTAGATATGAGTTTTTAGAGAAAGGATTGCCATCTCATTTTCAAAATGGAGATCCTCTCTTAACAATCACTTGACAATGCTTGATGAGCCCTCAATCTATGTCTTTAGATATCACCCAAGCACTAGCCTCTATGATTCAACATTTGAATCAACAGTTGTATGATCATTAAGATGACCATGGTACATAACCTTAATTGTGCTTAGGGATCTATTATGCAAATTAGTTATTCTTCATTTCATATCAGGGAATGATTTGCAACAACATTTACTGCATAATGGCTCGTCGTGGGCTTGCATGTCTAACACCCGCTTGATATGCGAACCAAGACTACCCATGAGGATAATGGTCCTTACCAAAGATCTTGATGGCAATGTGCTCACCATTAGAGAGAGAGCGTGCTAGTGCACCTTCAAGAAGGTTCCTTTCCTTGTGAACCAACTGAGTACCCACATCTTGATGGCCATCGGGATGAACCATCGAGTCTATAGGTGGAAAGGAAAAGGACAGAGGGAGAGAAGAAGGAAGGAGAGTTGGGGGATATCAACCAATGAGTTTTCATCTAGTTTGATTTAGTCAAGGAGACTAGTTTAAGAAGAGTTAAACTGATGGCATGCATCAGCTTAAGACAAACTTTGCAGGGTCTTGGGATTAATATGAAAAATTCATGGATTGAAACAAACTAATTTAACTATATTTATTTAAAAAATTAATTATATCAAAATACAATGAAAGAATATAAAAAAACTTAAGGATAAAATTATAAAAAGTCTTTGAAATGCACATCAAATTTCGAGGTAAATTTCAACTTTATAAGTAGTTAATGTCATACCCAATCTTTGGTATTGTTTTGATGATTTGATTAATATGATTTGAGATTGGAAATAGAGCATCATCAACTCAATTTCATTAGTCATATACCACATTGGATTAAATCCTAAAGATCATGTATAAAATCGTTATTTTTTTAAAGTGTAGGTATGATATTGAATTTGTGTGTATAGTTCATAGGACCTTGGTAATTTACTTAAAATTTAATCACCTACATCTATATATAGTAATAGATGTACGGATATTTACATTCGTACTCATATAAAATTGATATAATAATCAAATACAAATAAATCGTATACTTGCACCTCTAATGCGAAGGGCTTCTCCATCTCCCAATCACCCCTGGTGATGTTCCTTTTGCCTTTCATCAATAGATGGAGCATGTCCTTTGAAAATTGTGCTTACAAATGCCATGACTTAAAGAGGAGAAATAGGATGCAAACAAAATATATATGAAAAGCATCAAATAATTTGAAAATTGAATTAGCTTATAAAAATAACATCATCGACTCAATTTCATTAATCATATACCACATTGGATTAAATCTTAAAGATCATGTACCAAATTGTTATTTTTTAAAAGTTTAGGTACGATATTGAAATTGTGTGTATAGTTCATGGAACCTTGGTAATTTACTTAAAATTTAATTACCTACATATGTATATATATTAATAGATGTACAGATATTTACACGCATACTCATATAAAATATATGTAACAATCAAATACAGAGAAATCGTATACTTGCATCTCTAATGCAAAGGGCTTCTCTATCCCACAAACATCCCTGATGATGTTCCTTTTGCCTTTCATCAATAACTGTAGCATGTCCTTTGAAAACCATGCTTACAAATGCCATGAATTAAAGAGAAGAAAATGAAATGCAAACAAAATATATATGTAAAAGCATCAAATAATTTGAAAATTGAATTGTCTTATAACAATAACATGCTTGAAATTTTAAAAAGGATGATCCATGGAGGTGCAGTTTGGTTATAAAATAAGTTTATTACAATCAATTAAGCCTTCAGACAAATAATTGATAATCTTCGGATATAAAGAGAATATATCCTAGGATTTTTTTAAAAAATAATTACTAAATAAATCATAAACTAAATAAATAAGTATAAAGAATTCTTAATTTAAAAAATGTATGTATCTAAAGGTGCCAAAATGGGTATTCATGTCTAATCCCATTAGGAGAGTAATTAGAAAACTTATGTCAGTCCAAATGGGAGAAAAGGGAGATTATTGGGTACATCTAAATGAACCTTTGAGAATCATTTTTAAAATGTACTACAGAAGTGAATAACTTGATAATTTGTTGCCATTATCTTCCAACGATAATTTTTTTAAAAATAAATATTTTTCATTGCAAAAGTATCTTTGATTCGTGAAATTCACTGTGAATGGCATATTGTTATTATATACCTAACAACAAATCATACATTAATTATTATCTATTGATTTTTTATAAGAAGTTTCTTCTAATCACTACTAAATCAGTGACAATTAATACGCATTTTAACAAAAACTCAAGAGTATCTGAGATCAAAAGATAATTTCTTAATAAATAATATTTCTTGTTTTATACTTAACATCGGGTGATATAGCAATAAATATTTAGATTATGCATTGATATATATCGATTATAATGTATATACTAGTAAAAAGTGGTGGGATACGCATAGCAATATTCATAGAATAATAAACAAAGAACACATATACTCATGTATAACATTTATATCTCAGTAAATACAACATCAATTTACAGACACCTAATTAACCATTTAAATGAACCTTAATAGCAACCATCATTGTAATGTAAAATGAAAGTTTCAATGAATTTAAAATCTTGAACTTTTGGGTACTTATATGAGGATTGGATTTTGAGAGGAAAAATAATAAAAGTTGCACTCTCACATCTAACAACATAGATTGAGATTATATATTTATTTTTTATGCATAACAACATTTATATTGAGGTTATATATAAGGATTGGATTGATTGAAATTATATATTTGTTTTTTTATGTATAACAACATCTATATTAATGATATGCATGAGTTAGATTTTCAGTGGAAAATTTACAAAAGCTGCATACTCTCACATCCAACCATAAAGATTGAAAGTACTTATATTTGTATTACATGTATAACAAATTTGTATTGATTGGATAAACATGGATCTTGCATTTTAAAAGGTCAAGATAAGCAAGGTTCTAAAATCTCTTTAAAAGAGCTGGATCTTAGGGGATTTCATTGATTTTCCCAACAACCTCTCCTTTCTGCCATTTGGACGGAATGCAAATTTTTATATCACTTATGTGTCGAATTACAATGAGATAATTCACTTAGGTGCACGAGGTACTATTTTAGACATGAATTTCCATTTGGACACCTCAATGCCGAAATATACATTGTTTTAATTATGAATTCTTCATAGATTTTTGAGTTTATTACAAATTATTTAGTAATTATTTGAAAAAAGGTCCCTTTATCCTAAATTTGACTCCAAGCTGTCTTTTGCTGTCAAAAAAATATTTTCTCATGAAAATGTACTACTTTTAATCTTATGGTTTAACTCGTGATTTGTTAAGGGCTATTAAATGGAAGAGTGTGATAGCAATAATTTTTGTAGGGGTTACAATGTAGATATATAAAAAATATAAATGTCATAGCCCTCGTTATAAATTTTTGTTGGATTTTTAAGAGGACACAAGTATGTGGCACAACTGCATATAACTTCTATGTTCATCACCTCCCAACTCCTCATTTGCCTCGGAGGTTGAAACTCCACACACATGTTCCAAAGGCACTACCACTTGCACTCACTGCCTGATGGATGTGAACACACAAGTTTCCTACAATTTAGCAATATATTCCTTTTTTCTTTTTATAAATATCATTAAATTCTAAGTACTTGTATAGAAATCACTTAAAAGGATGTTGAGAATCACAATGTAGATTGGCTATAGTGGGTTTACCAATAGCTGGGCTTGTTATCTTGCATTTTTTTTTGCAAAATTCATATGAAAAATAAATCGTATAGACTAAACTATGAATATTGTTCTATCTACCTGTAAAATTTAATATAAATCCAGCATTTGAGATAAAGTAGTTAGAAATATCGGATTTAGATGAAATTTTACATGTACATTGAACAATATTCACAAATTCAATATATACAATTGGATTTTTCATAGGGTTTTTGCAAGAACAAAAATATGCATAACAACTAAAATGACTTTCATAATTTGCAAGGTTAGTTGTAGTACTGTGAAAATGGACTAAGCAGTAAAGTTTATTTTTTACTTAACTTGATCGAAGTCCAATATCAGAGTCGAGGAGACATGCTTTCAACTAGGTGAATGTAGAGAAAACCAAGTGAACATGCTTTTCCTTGCAATTGTTGGGATATTTTACAAATGTTATCTTTGGATTATGTTTTTTACGTTGTTTTTGTAATATTAGTTGTATTATATGTGGCCATTTTTGTATTTTTTTATCGATTTTTATTTTTTTCCTATGTTTTAAATTTTTATTTTTAATATATATTTAATTGATTTTTGAAAATTAGTTTGAATTTGAAATTATATAATTTTTATAAATAAAGGGTGGTTTTTATTTTTGAAAATAAGTATAATAATTATAAAAAATTTCTTAAGATTTTTTATTTGATACATTTATTTGTGTTTTTTTTATTTTTATCGACTTATAAATACGACATGTAATACGTTATACATGGCTAAAAGTGATAAATTTTCATTTAATTCTTTTTTATATGAAAGTATTCTGTAATATCTATATATACAATTTTTTTATCTTTTATGAGTTTAATGACTGTTTATAGAATTTTCATAAATTATTCAATATTTTTGTGTTTTTAAGATTAGACATATTTTTGTGACTTTTGGATATTTGGTAAAATGTAAAAAGAGATACACATTTTTTTTTGTAATTTTTATGAAAAATTGATTTTAGTGAAAATTTCAATGTTTTCTACTTTTCACGATTTTCAATTTTGGAAGAGATCATGGTTATGAATATGAAAAATCAAATTTACAATGTACATGTCTAGGATTAGTAGGTATTTTTATTTTTAAAAAATAAGGTAGTACGTTACTTAGAAATTATTTAAGTGAATTAAGGAAGATATTTATTTTAGGATCTAGAATTGATGAATTTCAAAATTCTTTAGTAGGATGTAGGTATTTTAGATACATACTCATGGAAGAAATTTTAGATATAAATTTAACATAGGTGATTTTTCTAATAACTATAAAACATGACATAATAATGTAGGTCCTTGGGGTTATTTAGTACAAAGCCATAAAAAAGTTGCAAGCACAGATATGGAAAAAAAGTCTAAAATCCAAAATGCATTTTGAAGGAGTAATAACAAATAAAAGCAAAAAGCTCTAAGTTAAAATCGATCATCAAAGGACCCATTTGTAATTATGTTAAGGGAACATACATGATTAGAACACTTGTTAACATTGAATCCTTTCTTCCCAAATGTACAAACAGAAAGGAAGACTCAACTAGCCCTTTAACCAATCAATATAGTTCCTTGATTCAACCTCAAGGGGGGGCAGTTAAAAATAAATAGCATGACTAAATAATCTCAAACAAAAAGATCAAATTAGATAGACAACCATGTGTATGAAGATGCTAACATGGGAACCCTTACGGGTGAAAACTATGATCATAGTCTGTTACTTAGGTTTCTCGATCAATCGTGCCTATCAACTACTTCAGTATATGAGTTATTTATTGAGAATAACTCAAGTGTTCACAAGAGTCTTGGATCAGACACCAAAACACTTTATAACTATGGATCAAACATCAAATTCTCTACTCTAGATTAAACACCAAAGTCTTTAAATGCGAATCATACATCAAGGCACCATCAAGGTCGGATCATATGCCAAAGTCCTCATAATTTATTGGATCAGAAACTGACGAACCCGCGCTACTTAAATAGAACATAAGACTGCCTATAGAAGTTGTTATCTCGAATACAGTGAGCTATATGTCTATATTTTTTTGAACTATCAGTCACAAAGATATAATGCTGTGTCTCTCTCTCTCTCTATATATATATATAGAGAGAGATGATGAGAAGTAAGAATATATCAGTAAACAACACACGTGTTTATAAAGCAACATAATCATAAATATATCACAATCATGTTGTCGCTCCCTGACTAGTTATAGAGAAACTATATGTAACGTCCCGTAATTTATAATTAGATATAAAAAGAGAGAATTAAATAATGAAATACGTCGTCACATGATAGGCTCTACATGTAAGGGTTGAATGTTAAAAGTAGAGGGATGTCTATATAAAATCTATGAGATATTTGTTGAGAAGGCATCAATGACATAGATTCCATCCCACGTTCTCCTCTTCCATTTTGCTATAGATAAAATTGTATTCATAATGACCATCCATCCACGTTACCAAAATGGGAGGAAGAGAATGAATGAGGGGGAGAGAAAGAGACGTGGATTGAGATAGAGGAAGAGCAAGAGAGAGATGGCGGTTTAAACCCTCTTTTCCCATGCACATGGGTTCTATTTTTGGAATAAGATTTACCTCTCTCATTCATTGAGAGAGAGAAAAGGGAGAAATAGGTAAAGAAGGAGAGAGAGAGAGGGTGGGGATTGACGAGGTTGTGCTTCCTATTTTAGGAAGGTTAATATGTTTACGTGAGAGGGGAGAGTGTGAGCGAGTGTGCGAGAGATAGAGAGAGAATGGATTGGAGAGAGACACAAATAGATCGAGAAAGAGAAACGAATGCAAAAGAAGAAAAAGAAAGGGAAGGAGTGAAATTAGAGAGAGAGTTAATGAGAGAGGGAGAGAGAGTTCACGAGTGAAAATAGAGAGATCCTATTAGTGTCACTTCCGAATACGTCAATGACATCTTTCCATTGATGCCGAGTTTTGTCGATCCCGCAAGAATCAGAGGAGCGTCATCATGGTCGACAATGGCTCGAATAGTTGGAACCGTCTTCACGGGTGGAGTTTCGTATAAATGAGGTATGTGTCGAACACATAGGTTCGTTACGATATTTTGTTCTATTGATTGTAGATGAACATATTCCATATTATGTTCGCTAGATAGGATTATGTGGCACAATCATTTCTTTACCATCGTGCCTCAACAAATAGGATTCGACACTGTCTTGGATTCTTTAAGATACCGTGCCATTGAGATTAAATGTTGATTCTATCTTTACACGTGTAAGTATGTGTTCTTCCGTGCACTTCTCTCGATTTGTTCGGTTTCTCATCTTGGATTTGTATATATATTCTACTTAAAGATCGAGGCTCCTGATTTTTCCAATCTTGGATCCTTAGATTGTTAAGATACTTATACCCATGATTGCTAATCAGCCTGATATCTCCTATGTAAATTTGATGTCTTTCTTACTTTGGGATCCCTAATAAATTAGAGTATTTATGACATATCCGCCTACTGCTAAATGTTCATATGAATCCTTGAAATGATATTTCCTGTCACTTGCCAACAACGTTATTGTTTTTACATACATATGCTTCCTATGAATATTTTAAATCCACAGTTGTAAGATATAGAAGATGTCAATGGCCTTACGCATGATGATTATTTTACCTTATAATATGTGTCACATTTAGCAAGTCATATTAAGAAGAGATGTATACGTATATCACATTAAAAAAAACCATACATTAATATTCCCTTACCATCATAGTATGATGACCCCAATCAGTAGGCCTTATTTGAAATATGAGAAATACGATTGTCGGATTATTCAACTCTGACTTTCTTTCATATTTATTATGAAGGGTAAATCTTCTCGATTATACAAGAAACGAGATGCTCGTATCACCTTTGAGTCATTTTTTATACCAACAATTAGATTCCGTAAACCTTCTATATTCGTAGGAATTGTGTTATGTTTAACCCATGCACGTATGTCTCAATCCAATTATATATAGAAATCTAATACGTATGAATGATCAATATCAACGTATAGATAGTGAACTTGCCAATATTTAATTGACTAAATCAAGTAAACTTTCTTATACAGTTTTAGCATATCCACCCTACACATGGTTGTTTCTAAATCAAAGCACATGGAAGAACATGACTTAATTTATTACAAAGAAAATAACTGCTGCAGGAAACTAGATTCGTCTCATAGCACACTTGGGATGTTGCAACCATACTTCTCTACTAGATAAAACTTTTTGGATGAATCACTTTAGTTGTGTATTTTAAATAGAAAACAAGCTATCTGTGGAGATCACTAGCATCTTGTTTTGAGTATATATATGAATGAGTGGAACTTAATAACAATGGCACAATGACAGTAAGCGGAGCTAAGTGCTACGCCTTGTGGCGGGAGCCACCTCTAGAGTCCGTTTATCGATGGTCTAAAGGGCAACACCTTCCCGGGATGTCAGGTTCAGTGGAACCTAGTGGAAAGTCCACATATTGACTCAGCGCTGATGTCATCATGTTCTATGTAATGATTGAGTGACCGCCTGTGCCAGCGGTAAAGCCACCAAAGCCGCCAAATAAATTATGAGATAAGACAAATCGGTAATGGATAAGCTAAGTGCTTATGAGGAAGCCAAGTGCTTAATTGAAAGTTAAGTGTATAAGTGCAATTATATGAAATATGAAGTGCATATGCGCAACTATATGAAATTCCAAGTGTATATGTGCAAATGTTTGGAATGATAAGTGTATATGTGCAATTACGTGAAAGCTAAGTGTATATGTGAAAATTAGAGTAAATATGTCGCATGTGTGAATTAAGTGGATATGTGAGGGTATATGTGAAATATTGTATGTTATGTTATATGAATACCCTTATGATGATAATTATGAGATAAGGGTCTAATTGTGAATCTTGCTAATGAAAGTATGTATATGTGAAATATTTATTTATACGAGATTTTGTATTTTGTTGTATGATACATTTACATGAGAATGAGTATGAAAAATCATGAACTCCCTTTATGTGATCAATTACAGTTGTTACAAATGGTACTCACGGACAGTTAGGTGAATATTATTCATAACTGAAAAAGAAGGTAAATAGTAGGTTCTCATGTTGTCATTTTTATATTATGAATGAAGTGTTTAAGGTAGATTAGTGAAGACTTGATTTTTCGTTAGCTGGCTTGACCTTTTCTCGACACATACTGAGCGTTAAGCTCATACCATGTATTTTTGTGTTTTTATTACAGGTCAATGAAAGAAGAAATTTAGTGGCAGTTTGGAGACTTAGCGAGTCTTGAAGGAAGGATATCATTGTGCCCACTGGAACGAAAGATCTTGGTGTTGTGTTAGAGATGTATATTATTTTTATGGATAGAAATGTACAGATGATTCCTAGCTGGAAATGTGATATCATTGATGATCGAGAGTAACACTCGGATCCGACGTGGCATTTGATATGTTTCCGCTGGTCATCAAGGATTCGGGCTGTTACAGGTGGTATCAGAGCAATAGTTCTTCTGGACATGAGATATCCAATCATAGATGGTGTAAGACCTCTAGTATAGAAAGAAAAGACGTAGGAGAAAAAAATTGGAGATCAAGAATTTAGCATGACCTTCATGTCTTTGGAAGATAACATGAGTAGTAGGAGACTGACCAATAGGGAGATAGAACTAGTCTTGGAGTTTGCAGATTGTCCCAAATAGGAGAAAGCAATTTTACTAGACCAGATATACTAAATTGATTATTGTGGAGACAAAACAAAAGAGAGATGATGATTTTATTGTCAGATGCTCATCAGATGTGCACCTTATTTTGCTAAAGAAAAGTTTCCCATGAATGACTTTAGAATTAAGAAATTGTATGGTATTTTTTTGTAAAGTTGATGGTTTTATGATCATCCATTCGAAAGAGGTAGGGCTATCCATTCGAAAGAGGTATTGACTTCACTATAGATGTCATGCTAGTGACTCCATCCATATGAGTTGGATGAGATGGAAGATAAATTAATGGGACAACTAGATAAGAGATTAGTGAGTTTTGGTGTTTTCCTAGGAGTTTTTTTTCATTACTTACACACAAGTGATTGTTGAATAAGTTTACTTTAAAGATAAAATATTTGCTTCTTCATAGATGACCCATTACAGCAAGCAGCCATCTTGTTCAAGATTGACCGATAGTTAGTATACCATTAGCTCAAGTTCAAAGATAAAGACACATTGAAGACTACTACGAGTCCCTAGTGATTTCCTTGACATCATAAGGCACCATATACTTTATGAAATTCATTAGTTGGGTATTTTGAGGAAAGTTGATGTACTCTTCGTTAATGATATCTTAGTCCTTTCACCAATCACTTTCCACCCTGTTTCTCAATTTATTGTTGTACTTACAATAATAATCAATATGGATATTATTAAATTCATTTTAGAAAACCTAACGGGAAAGAATAAAACAAAATGTATTATGATCTTTCATATGTGATAATGTTTATCTGAAACTGTCTAGGTTATTGGTGATGCATAATTATGATCGCTAGATCTAATTAATTCTCACGGGATGAGACAATAACTTTTCCTAAGATCTCTTTTTAATTATACCTTATACAAAATATAGGTTTTGAATTTTTGATAGGTTAGTTGCTTGTGAAAGATAGAATCTTTTCAACATATCGACATATCCCAACTTGAGTTAGAATTGCCTCTCTTCGTATATACTATAGTTGTGCACTTTTTTTTGTCATATTCCGTGAGTGATAATCCAGAAATTGACCCTTACAATCTTCTATCAAGTTTTAGTTGGGTTGGTTACTCTTGTCTCGTAGGTGAAGATATGTTTTCTTGATTGATTTATCCTGCAATCAAGACATTGAAGGAGTCGATTGTCATATTGTTAGAAAAGATCTAGATACAAGGGAATGACTCTAAATTGAGAGAACAAGAAAGCCGACCCCATAAAATGTGAAGTGCAAAACGTAGAATATAGGAGTGAGATGTGAGTCAATATCATACGATTTTTCGTAAGTCTCTCAATCAATAAATTTCGGGACGAAATTTTTTTTAGTGGGGTAGATTGTAACGTCCCGTAATTTATAATTAGATATAAAAAGAGAGAATTAAATAATGAAATACGTCGTCACATGATAGGCTCTACATGTAAGGGTTGAATGTTAAAAGTAGAGGGATGTCTATATAAAATCTATGAGATATTTGTTGAGAAGGCATCAATGACATAGATTCCATCCCACGTTCTCCTCTTCCATTTTGCTACAGATAAAATTGTATTCATAATGACCATCCATCCACATTACCAAAATGGGAGGAAGAGAATGAATGAGGGGGAGAGAAAGAGACGTGGATTGAGATAGAGGAAGAGGAAGAGAGAGATGGCGGTTTAAACCCTCTTTTCCCATGCACGTGGGTTCTATTTTTGGAATAAGATTTACCTCTCTCATTCATTGAGAGAGAGAAAAGGGAGAAATAGGTAAAGAAGGAGAGAGAGAGAGAGGGTGGGGATTGACGAGGTTGTGCTTCCTATTTTAGGAAGGTTAATATGTTTACGTGAGAGGGGAGAGTGTGAGCGAGTGTGTGAGAGATAGAGAGAGAATGGATTGGAGAGAGACATAAATAGATCGAGAAAGAGAAACGAATGCAAAAGAAGAAAAAGAAAGGGAAGGAGTGAAATTATAGAGAGAGTTAATGAGAGAGGGAGAGAGAGTTCACGAGTGAAAATAGAGAGATCCTATTAGTGTCACTTCCGAATACGTCAATGACATCTTTCCATTGATGCCGAGTTTTGTCAATCCCGCAAGAATCAGAGGAGCGTCATCATGGTCGACAATGGCTCGAATAGTTTGAACTGTCTTCACGGGTGGAGTTTCGTATAAATGAGGTATGTGTCGAACACATAGGTTCGTTACGATATTTTGTTTTATTGATTGTAGATGAACATATTCCATATTATGTTCGCTAGATAGGATTATGTGGCACAATCATTTCTTTACCATCGTGCCTCAACAAATAAGATTCGACATTGTCTTGGATTCTTTAAGATACCGTGCCATTGAGATTAAATGTTGATTCTATCTTTACATGTGTAAGTATGTGTTCTTCCGTGCACTTTTCTCGATTTGTTCGGTTTCTCATCTTGGATTCGTATATATATTCTACTTTAAGATCGAGGCTCCTGATTTTTCCAATCTTGGATCCTTAGATTGTTAAGATACTTATACCCATGATTGCTAATCAGCCTGATATCTCCTATGTAAATTTGATGTCTTTCTTACTTTGGGATCCCTAATAAATTAGAGTATTTATGACATATCCGCCTACTGCTAAATGTTCATATGAATCCTTGAAATGATATTTCCTGTCACTTGCCAACAACGTTATTGTTTTTACATACATATGCTTCCTATGAATATTTTAAATCCACAGTTGTAAGATATAGAAGATGTCAATGGCCTTACGCATGATGATTATTTTACCTTATAATATGTGTCACATTTAGCAAGTCATATTAAGAAGAGATGTATACGTATATCACATTAAAAAAAACCATACATTAATATTCCCTTACCATCATAGTATGATGACCCCAATCAGTAGGCCTTATTTGAAATATGAGAAATACGATTGTCGGATTATTCAACTCTGACTTTCTTTCATATTTATTATGAAGGGTAAATCTTCTCGATTATACAAGAAACGAGATGCTCGTATCACCTTTGAGTCATTTTTTATACCAACAATTAGATTCCGTAAACCTTCTATATTCGTAGGAATTGTGTTATGTTTAACCCATGCACGTATGTCTCAATCCAATTATATATAGAAATCTAATACGTATGAATGATCAATATCAACGTATAGATAGTGAACTTGCCAATATTTAATTGACTAAATCAAGTAAACTTTCTTATACAGTTTTAGCATATCCACCCTACACATGGTTGTTTCTAAATCAAAGCACATGGAAGAACATGACTTAATTTATTACAAAGAAAATAACTGCTGCATGAAACTAGATTCGTCTCATAGCACACTTGGGATGTTGCAACCATACTTCTCTACTAGATAAAACTTTTTGGATGAATCACTTTAGTTGTGTATTTTAAATAGAAAACAAGTTATCTGTGGAGATCACTAGCATCTTGTTTTGAGTATATATATGAATGAGTGGAACTTAATAACAATGGCACAATGACAGTAAGCGGAGCTAAGTGCTACGCCTTGTGGCGGGAGCCACCTCTAGAGTCCGTTTATCGATGGTCTAAAGGGCAACACCTTCCCGGGATGTCAGGTTCAGTGGAACCTAGTGGAAAGTCCACATATTGACTCAGCGCTGATGTCATCATGTTCTATGTAATGATTGAGTGACCGCCTGTGCCAGCGGTAAAGCCACCAAAGCCGCCAAATAAATTATGAGATAAGACAAATCGGTAATGGATAAGCTAAGTGCTTATGAGGAAGCCAAGTGCTTAATTGAAAGTTAAGTGTATAAGTGCAATTATATGAAATATGAAGTGCATATGCGCAACTATATGAAATTCCAAGTGTATATGTGCAAATGTTTGGAATGATAAGTGTATATGTGCAATTACGTGAAAGCTAAGTGTATATCTGAAAATTAGAGTAAATATGTCGCATGTGTGAATTAAGTGGATATGTGAGGGTATATGTGAAATATTGTATGTTATGTTATATGAATACACTTATGATGATAATTATGAGATAAGGGTCTAATTGTATAAAATGGAGTGAGTCACGACCAAATAAAAGGATACCCACCCCATGGACACCCCTGCTAAAAAGGTCGACGAGTCCACAAAGTCACCAATCACAGAAAAAAGGCAGTACACGAAAGTCACACGACATATACATTGAGATCTTATAGTACAGGTATACGTACATCGTATGATTCTTCCAGGACTTGTAAAGATTGGGACATCTTAACTAATTTGCATGGGAAAAGCATTTATTTATGAGGAAAGGGGTAGGTGGTGATATCATTGTCATAATAATCTCGATGCAGTTGTAAAATTGCATGAAATGCATGTGCCATATCAACCATCAAAGGCATACTAACCAACCACCGTATATATGTTTTAATAGTTTGACTCAACTGTGTGTCGTTTCGTTTGGTGTGCTTAGTCCATTCAAGATTATTGATCCCTTCTTTTTCCAATTTATTACGCCACATGGAATAGTTGTCAAACCTATGAATAGGAGATACAATTGCAATTAAGATATTGTAGATTTTTTTATGACAAAGAGGGTGATCTTCCAGTTTAGGAGTTATGTCACTAAAGATCGAGATTACACTATAAGTTATCGAGACTTCCAGAAACTCGAAAGAGCCCTAAAATGTGATACAACATTTTATGAATAAAAATTCCGATTTTTGAAAATGTGGTCGTTTCTTGCTAGCCATATCGTCCAAAGCACCGCAAAAGGTTTTGATACATCGTTCGTGGAGCTTCCTCCCACCTTCTTTATTGCCTCCCAGAAATTCACCAATCCGTTTACGTCTAACCAATAGATAGCCATCTCCCTCCAGACTATCGCTGAAGTCTCGCACGTGAAAAAGAGATGTTCTGTGTTCTCCGTGTTCTCCATCTGTTCCCCGCATCAATCGCAACACACATCTTGAGTCCCCAAGAATTTCATCCTCCTCACCTTGTCACACAGCTTATTTTTTCTTAGGCATCAATGTAAAACTTTGATCTTGCTTGTCTGCATGCCCATATGATCTTCATATCCTTGTAGAAGTCGATATCAGTTGTCCCCGCTCCACCACTTCTCAACTCATCATATAACTGTTTGATAGAGAATTTTGTACCCATCCAAACATAATGGTCCCTGGTCGTAGAGAATCATCCTGACAAGTGAGCCACATCCAAGAGTCTAACCAACTCCTTCCTTCTCCTGTCAGAAAGAATCGTTGCAAAAGATATCCTTCACTCCCCACTTTGTGCTAACTCACATAAAGTTGCTTCCTTCGACGCAGCCAACGCAAAGAGCCTTGTGAACCGCATCTCAAGAGCCCCTCCCTTCATCCAATCCTCCCTCCAAATGCCGAATTCCCTTCCATCTCCTACTCAGGGCATTAGTCTATGGGAAATGTGCCTCAGAGCTTCAATCATTCTCTGTGAGAGTGGTGATTCAAAATGAATCGCACATGCTGCTAGTGCTCCTTTCACTCCATATATCTTCCTCACCAGTCTCGTGGTCAAGCCTGCACTTGGACCCCAAATACGCAGCACCTATTTAGCCAACAAAGCTTTGTTCATACATTCCAACTCATGCACACCCAAACCCCCTACTCCTTACGTCGTGTGATCTCATCCTAGGCCACCAAATGCATACCTGATTTCTATTTTTTCCCTTTCGACCAGAAAGATCTTCTCATCATCTTTTCAATCTTCTTTATTATCCCACCAACATCAACTTGGTCGAAAAAAAGACTATCGAGATGGTGGATAAGACATGTTTTAACAAAATAAGCTTCCATCTCTAGATAAGGATATCCCCTTCCACCCTGCCAGCTTACTTTCTACCTTATGTATCACTACATAATAATATGCAACCTTCAATTTACCTGCCACCAACTGGAGCCCCAAGTATGTAATCAGTAGGTCCCCTAACGAACAACCAAGCAACTCTGTTATCCTGATCCTTTCTTCATTCTATAAACCAAAAGTGATGACCACCGACTTTTGCAAATTTATTTCCAGCCTTGATAGGCTGCTAAAAATAGCTAGTAACTGAGCCAACATATCCATCACCTCATATGTTCCATCCAAAAAGAGCATCATGTCATAATCATACTGCAACAACGACACAGATATATCTTCCAGCCGGAAACCTTCGCACCACCCACCATCAACTGCCTGCATGAACATTACTACCAACGCATCCACTACCAACACAAAAGCATTGACGCCAGAGGACACCTCTTCTTCACACCTCTCTGCGGCTGAAGAAACCCCCCCTTCGGTCTCACATTCACTAACACTGAGAGGGATGAGGTAGTGATACAACGCTTCATCCGTGCGATCCAAGTTTCTGGGAAACCTCTTCTCCTCAGTGATTGCCATAGGAACATCCAGTCCACAAAATCGTATGCTTTTGCAAAATCAATCTTCCACAGCACACCATTCGCTTCCTTTCTTCTCCATTATAGAAAAATCTTTGTTGCCAACACTAACCCATCGACCATCTGCCTTCCCAGAATGAACGCGGACTGACCCTCCATCACAATAGAAACCATGACAACCTTGAGTTTGTTAGATAAAATTTTTGCTACAATAAGGTAGATCCCATTTGATAGAGCAATCAGTCTGAAGTCATCCACCCTGACCGGGTGGTCTTTCTTCGGAAGCAAGTGTTTACCTTCTCAAATCCCATGTTCCCACCTCTGAATTCCTCTAGCACCTCCACGATCTCATTCTTCACTATGTCCCAAAATTATCAATAAAAGAAGATTGAAAATCCATCTGGACCCAGTGCTCCGTCCGCATTCAGATCCCACACTGCAACTTCAATTTCTTTTTCCGAGAAGGGTGTCACCAGCTCGGCGGCTTTCCCTGGCGATAGGGTATTCACCCCCTCCCCCATCACCCCAACCATCTCCTCACCTCCTTTGGGAAGCCTCCACAAAATTCTCTCTCAACGCATCCCAATCTGTGCTTCTCCAGATTCTCTCAACCCCCACCTCCAGCTCTTTAATGTGATTCCTTCTCTTTCTGTCGGAAGCCATGGGGTGAAAGAATCTAGTGTTGGAGTCCCCTTCCCGTAGCTACCTTTGCCTGGACTTCTGTTTCCATCCCACCTCTTCTTTCCGATCTTCCTGTAAAATCACCTCCAAAAGTCTGGACCTCTCCGTCAGCTCCTCTTGGTCCAACCCTCTCTGGTCATCCATTGCATCCAACCACATTACCTCCTTTTGTATGTCTCCTCTCTTATCCTTTCTCTTAATTCTCGTACCCCTTCCGAATCTTTTCATGAAAGATTTCAGCAGCTCTAACTTTGATGCAAATCGACAAACCGTCGATCCTATTGGATTCCACCCGCTCCATAAATAAGCAATTGTTTGCTTGAATCCCTCTTCCAACATCCAAGATCGTTCAAAGAAGAAGAAATACCTGCTTCTACCATCCTCGCCAGATGACCAGACTATGGGCATGTGATCCGAGTGGGCATGCGGAAGGGCCTAAACCTATGAGAGTGGGAACTAGATATTGTAGAGCTTTGGTCGCATCTTCTTTGGATGTAAGAACTCTAAAATATTTGGAAAGATCCGAGAAGTGTTAGAAAGACAGCTGGTTAGGGGTGAAATATATGGATATATCCGAATATCCGTTGTCATATTCGAAAAATAATGAATATAGATATTCATATTGAAATATTAATCAAATATGGATATTAATTGTAAAAAAAATCATGAATATAGATATGTGTATACTAACAACAAAAAGATTCGGTTCCGAGTATTCGAATACAAATTAATGTGTATATATATATTCATATAATATTGTGTTTAGTAAATAACTAAGTAAAATCCAAACCATGCATCCCCTTGATTTCCAAGAACCACTACCTCTCTTTGTCTCAACAACTTCATATGAATCGTAGTAGGAAAAGCCTCATGTAGGCTTCAATCCCTCGAGGACCATATATCTGTAGAGCAGCGCTCTGCATCTATTGCTTTTATTGATTGACAAAATATTTTTACTATGATGTATATGAATTATAATAGTATATTTTTAGATCACTTCTTACTTGATACTTATTCGATTCAAATCCGTAATTTATCTTCATTCGATTGCATTTGTATCCTATTTTAAGTCGATCAATATTTATATTCGTACTTTTTTTGAGTTGGATTCGTATTCGATGATATTCGATCCAAATTCGTATTTGCTTATGTTAGGATATGGTTCTCTAAATTCATATCTGACACCATATCCATATCCATATCCGTATCCGTATATGATATAGATGAAGCGGATATAGATATGGAAATAGCCACATCCCATTTATATCCATTCCATTTTCATCCCGAGCTAATGAATTAAAATGATACAAAGGATTCCACATTATTTTGTTGTAAAAGTATCTTTGTTTTGTAGTTTGTGTGTAACAAGGGTGTGATTGTTTTGAACCTAGGTCAACCTACCAGGTTAAGCTAGTTTAGCATATTTCATAGTTTGGTACAATAAGACGAAAATGACCATTGCAACAAATCAACTTATACGAACAAATAATTTGAATATTCACCATTATAAATTTTGATGTTAAATATATAACAGTGAATATTATTCTTTGCAAAATTAACTTTTGTTCTTGTAGCAACGAACGGTATATTCATTTCATATAACGATGATCTATTTGTCCACTTATTCGTTAAAATTGGTATTAATAGTTGTTAAATTTGATAGCAATTAGAAGAAAAAGTTAACATATAACCATTTATATTATTCTTTTCTAGCAACAAATGTAGTATTGGTTGCGAATTTAAAGACTCAAATAATAAATACTTTTTCTTGTTTCATATTAAATTAAAAATAGTTGATAGCGACTATTAATTCATTCTCTCAAGTCAATTTTATTGCAGTCGTGTTTATGTTTACTTCGGTTTGCTCTTGATTTATAGTGTTCATTTCCGTTTGTTAAAAGTTTGATCAATAATTAACATCGAATGATAGTTCATTTTTCCCTAAATTCTTGTAAATTTGTTTCACTAAAAATCGGTCCAAAGTAATGAATAATTTTAGTACTTGTAACCATATCTTTTGTTAAACTCGTAAAAATAGTATTCATTGTAAAAATATCTTTTGTTATTGTAATAAAATAATTTCATAATTATTGCTACAAGTCCATATAATGACGATACTTTTTTTATTTTTCATCAAAATTTGTACCGATTATTATTAATTTTGGAATTATTACAACAAAAATCTAACTGAAGTGGTTGTTATATGTTCTTCTGCCAGCATTGTAACAACGGAAATTACGACAATGAATGTTAAAATTTTCATTGCCACGTGCCAATTTTTTTAATGTTTGATAACAAACCTTCAACCATATATGTTACATTCTTTATTCACTTAAGAATCGACTAATATATGTGTAGATAATTTGGTTCTTTAGTTTGATTGAAATTCATTGAATAGATAAAAAAACTATATTTAATTGTTCAAAATTGTACAAACTACATTTTTATAAGTTTTGTTTATATATGCATGCACAAGTTAAACATATAGATATGCATATACATATATGTTAAATTCAACATAATAATTAACAAACCGAACCTGAGAAAACCAATCTTATTCAGGCTCGGATTGCATATAACTTTGAGTCTATTTCTTTTCATTAACATATACTTAAGGATGTAGTGCATGCTATGGACGGATACAAAGAAAGGAAGTAGAGGAGGCTTTGAAGGTTATGAGACATGGAAAAGGTGTAGGACCGAATGACATCCCCTGTAAAGATATGGAAAGTTTTAGGTGAGCGTAGTTTGACTTGGCTTACGAATCTATTCAATGTTATTTGGCGAAGCAAGAAAATGCCTGAAAATTGGAGGAGGAATATCGTGGTGCCTCTTTATAAGAATAAAGGAGACGTTCAAAATTGTTCAAATTATAGAGGTATCAAGTTGATGTGTCACACTATGAAAATTTGGGAATGTGTGATCGAAAGAAGGTTGAGGCAAATTTCCAATGTAAAAGAAAACCAATTCGGATTCGTGCCAGGTCGCTCAACGACTGAAGCCATCCATTTACTGAGGAGAACAATGGAGATTTATAGAGCTAAAAGGAAGAACCTTCACATGATCTTTATTAATTTGGAGAAGGCTTATGATTTTGTCCCACGAGAGATATTGTGGAGAGTGCTGGAGAAGAGACAAATACATGTCCTATACATTAACCTCATAAAGGACATGTATGATAGGGCTTTATCTTGCGTAAGGACCCCGTCTGGGAAGACTGGATATTTTGACATCAACACTGGTTTACGTCAAGGTTCTGCTTTGAGTCCATTTCTTTTTACTTTGATTATGGACGAGTTGACCAGTCACATTCAGGATGAGTTACCTTGGTGTATGTTATTTGCTGATGATATTTTATTAATTGACGAAACTAGAGACGGAGTAAATGAGAAGCTCGAGTTCTGGAGACATGAGTTGGAGACTAAAGGATTTCGTATAAGTAGGGCTAAGACGGAATATATTGAGTGCACCTTTGATGGAAGCAATGGTGAAAGAATCGAGGTGAAGATTGGTGACGATAACATTTAGAAGAGAGATTCCTTTAGATATCTGGGATCTATTCTGCAACATGATGGGGAAATTGATGGAGATGTTACTAATAGAATAAATGCAGGCTGGCTAAAGTAGAGAGGAGCCTCTACTGTTCTCTGTGATAAGAAAATTCCTTTAAAGATTAAAGGAAAGTTTTACAAAGCAGCCGTGAGACCTGTTATGCTTTATGGATTTGAATGTTGTCCTGTGAACCATAGACATGTGCAGAGAATGAATGTAGTAGAAATGAAAATGCTAAGGTGGATGTGTAGACACACACACGTAAAGATCGGATTCGGAATGATGCAATCAGAAAGAAAGTTGGTGTAGCTTCGATTGAGGATAAGATGCGAGAAAACCTCTTAAGATGGTTTGGACATTTGCAAAGAAGATCAGATGATGCACCAGTTTGGAGATGCGAGTGTTGGGATGTTGAGCCGGCTAAGAGAGGGCTAGGACGGCCCAAGAAGTGTTGGAAAGAGACCATATGAAGGGATCTTAGTTTTGTGGATGTAAGCCCGGGATTGGCCCAAGATAGATCTGAATGGAGGCGAAGAATCCATGTAGCCGACCCTACTTAATTGTGAGAAAATGCTTTGTTGTTGTTGTTGTTATACTTAAGGATGTACATTTTGGCATATGAACATAGTTCCATTTCAATTCATATCCATATATGTCAATGCAAGCAAATATACTGCCTGGGAATTGCTTTGTCTGTGTGCTTTCCAAACATCAATAAACCGTTCATTCAAAGTCTAGTGTCGTGTATTTTGTTCACACATTTAGTTTACCTTCTAGGATGGGAGCAAAGTTTTAAAAATCAGATCGGACGTTGGATCAACCAGTCTTCGATTTAGTGTAATCGAGTCGAGCCATCGATCCAAAACGATTGGATAGACAATGATGTCAGCATGATATCATCATTCCTATCGATTTGGAAAACTTGGATTAAGCTTAATTTGTTGGTTCGATTGGTCGGATTGATTTTTTGAACTGATAAAGTCAGATATGTATACATAAGTATGTATATGTATAGATATCAATGAAATAATCGTTTAAAATGTCAAATCTTTAAATAGAATGACTGCTTATTTCGAGTAAAACTTTGCAAAAGTTAGATAACATTTTCTAACATATATATGAATACAATATTGTAATCATTTATATATAGTTGTCCTAGAAAACTACTCTAAGAAAGTAGGGACAACTAATACTCCAAAAAGGAAAAGGACATAACCGATATTGTAAAAGTTAAGACGGGAACTAGTGATATAAATATAATTTTTAATTATTTCTTTTTTGAAAATATATCAAACCATAAAAACAAGATCAATCTAGGTCAACCTGCTACGACCACCGGTTGGACCTAATTTTTTATTTTCTTCTTTTTTTCATATTAATTACATGAAATTGGATGAATTGACCAGGTCGAGGCTAGTTCAATCCAACCGATTCGACTGATCGATCTGGTCTAGTTTTTTACATCATGAATGGGAGTGTGGAAAGTGAACAACGATAGTTGGAAGTGTAGCATAAACCTAAGAACATTACACTAAAATTGATCTAAGGAAATGATTAACTCAAATGTTTATTACCATATATTTCGATATTGAATATATAACAACGAATATTATTCATTATCAAATTATCTTATATTCTTGTAATTAGCAACATATATCTTATTCATTGTTAAAGATTGATATAATGAAGATTTTTCCATCGACTTATTTGTTAAAATTTTCACAAATCATTGCTAAATTAATTAATGATGATAAGAAGGAAAGTTAATGAAATATAATCATTGTTATATGATTCGTTGCGAGGAATATAATAACTAGAATGATATTCATTGCGAATTTAGAAAATGAAGTACCAATTAAATATTCATTATATATATAATTACGGAATATATGAATGAAAATTAGATTATTCATTGTCTTTTTAAGTCAATTTTGTAGTAGTGAAAAGTCTACTACATTTCTGTAGCCTGATTCCTTAGACATTCTTGTATCAGCAGAACAAACCTCACATAGGGGAGGTCTCTCAGGATGCATCGTCGGACAATAGATAAACTGAGAAAATGCTACGGATATTCAAAAAAGCTAGAGGGGTACCTCGATTCAAAAGCACCCCGCGATTCTTCCTTCCCCTTCTCGGGTACAGAAAGAGAGAGGGTACAATAACTGTCCTAGTTCTACCCTATCTTTTGTTTCATTTCTTGTGGAACAATCACAGAAATTTTTTAGATTATGGATCCACTACCAGAAATTCAATGCGTAATCTCAGCATTCAATTAATTCCCACGACCGCAGGCAGGCCAGCCGGGCCGTGAGCGCGGTGGGAACGGGCTTCCCAAAAAGCCATTCTCTTTTTGGATCCCTGGAGGCTGGCAATTATCATATTATTCTTCCACTGCCATCACCCCTTGATGACCTCACTTGCCTACTGAGCTTGTCATCACTGACCTCCCATCTTTCGCGTATTAGTCGAAGGGTGTGGATCAAGAGCTCGAAGACAGCTTATCCACTTGATCTCCGTATCTCCTTCTGAGGTACCTCCGTCCTGCTTCGCTTCTCATAATTCTAAACATTTTTCTATTGCAAGACACACCTTGAACATCACATCGGTGAATCGATGTATTTTGTGTAAAAAAGATTTTTTTAATAATTATTAAAAAAAATTAAAATTATTTAAATAGGTATGATAAAAAATTATTTAAAAAATGTGTATCAATCGGCGCCTGAGGTGCCGATTTGGGGAGCCCAACCCGAATCACCACCTGATGTGCCGATTTTATAATTTTTTTATGGGATTTTCTATTTTTTAAGTTTTCTTTTATATTTTTTAGTGATTTTTGTTTTGAAGTTGTAAAATAAGAATGTAGAAACATATTTTTTTGGAAATTTTCAAAAAGCGATGTATGTGTCGAACCCTTAAGCGTACTATGAAATAAATTCACAATCAAATCGAGACCATCATTGCATGGATTGTTACCGATCTTATTAATTAAAGTGCTTCAATACTGTTCTCGATTGGTATTTTGAAAGGCACGATGATTCTAGGAGTTAAATATATTACTTTATTATCTTGAATTATTCATATTCACATTCGACAAGAATATGTTGTATTTTTGTTAGCCATCAGTTTCGTGATCTCATATATGAGCCATTACAAGTGTTCTTAAACAACATGTAGTTATTATCAAAATATTAATTAGAAAAAATAGGAACAAGTCATTCTTTTGCCTTAAATGTTGCTATCAGAAATTCACATCCATAATCTTAAAATATGTATCAGTTCATCTCATTTTACATGAGCGAATTTAATATGTATTAAGTAAATTGAAACTCTAACATATTATTTGATTAATTAATGTTACCTTGTATAACGCTGAATGTTTGTTTGTGAATCTTTCTCAATGCAACTAAAAAAATTATGTATTGATAATCAACTTATGTGTCATGCCGTCAATTAATTTTTAGGACTATAAAGACATGCAAGCATTGAATACAATTTTGTTGAGGGAGAAGAATGAATTGCATTAATGAGAGGCCTTTTGGTTCTCTTATATAGGAGATGGACCTATTGGGCAAATTACAAGAAGAAGATAAAATAGATAGTTTTTTTTGATGATAAAGAGGGTGATCTCCCAGTATGGGAGTCACCGCAAAATTATATTAAAATAATAAAGATCAAGAGTACATCGTAAGTTATCAAGACTCCCAGAAGTTCAAAAGGGTCCTACAATGTGATACAACATTTTCTGAATAAAAATTTTGACTCTTGAAAATGAGCTCGTTTCTTTCCAGCCAGATCGTCCAAAATGCCACAAAAGGTTTAGAAACATCATCTGTGGAGCTTCCTCCCACCTTCCTTATTGCCTCCCAAAAACTCATCGATCCGCTCGTGTCTAACCAAGGGATAGCTAATTCCCTCCAAACCTTCGTTGAAGACTCGCACTTGAAAAAGAGATGTTCTGCATTCTCCATTTGCTCCCCGCATCTATCACAGCTCGCCTCCTGGATCCTCAAGAATTTTGCCCTCCTCACCTTGTCACACAACTTATTTTTCCTCAGACACCATAAGAAAACTTTGACCCTGCTTGGTATCCTGCATTTCCAAATGATCTTCATATCCTTGCCTATGTCGAGATCTGTTATTTCCGCTCCTCCACTTCTCAACTCTTCATATAGTTTCTTGACCGAGAATTTATTTCCTGTCCAAATATAATGATCCCTGTTAGTAGTGAAGTCGCTCGCCAACTGCGTCGCCTCCAAGAGTCTAGCCAAATCCTCCCTTCTTCTGTCAGAAAGGACCGCTGCAAAAGATATTCTCCACTCTCCACTCTGTGCTAACTCCCTTAAAGTTGCTTCCTTCCACTCAGCTAATGCATAGAGCCTTGGGAACCGCCTATCGAGAGTCCCTTCCCCCGTCCAATCCTCCCTCCAAAATCTGAAATTCCTTCCATCTCCTACCTGTGGCGAAAGTCTATGTGAAATTAGCCTGAGCACTTCACGTATTCCCTGCCACAACGATGACTCAAAACGAATTGCTTCTGCTGTGAGCTCTCCAGTCACCCCATAAATCTTCCTCAGTATTCTCGTAGCCAAGTCATCATTTGGACCCCAAACACGTATCACCCATTTAGCTATCAAAGCTTTGTTTATACTTTCCAAATCTCTTACACCCAAACGGCCCTGCTTCTTAGGACGAGTGATCTCATCTCAGGCCACCAGGTGCATGCCAGATTTCTGTTGCTTCCCTTCCGACCAGAAGAATCTTCTCATCAGCTTTTCTATCTTCTTTCTTACCCCTACCGGCATCAATCTGGTCGAAAAAAAGAATACAGGAATCGTTGATAAAACATGCTTCAACATAACCAGCTTCCCACCCCTAGATAATGATATCGCCTTCCAACCTGCCAATTTACTTTCCACCTTATTTATCACAGCATCCCAATCTGCAACCTTCAATCTTCCAGCCACCAGCGGAAGCCCTAAATATGAAATTGGTAGATCTCCTAACGGACAACCAAGCAATTTTTATATCCTGATCCTTTCTTCATTTTGCAGACCGAAGGTGATGATCACCGACTTTTGTAAATTTATCTCCAATCCTGATAAGCTACTAAAAATATCCAGAAGTTGTGCCGATCTACTCATCATCTCCTCCGTCCCATCTAGAAAGAGCATTGTGTCATCTGCATATTGCAACAAAGGTATAGATATATCATCTAGCCGGAACCCTTCGCACCACCCACCTTCAACTGCCTGCCTGAACATTACCGCCAACGCATCTGCTACAAGCACAAAAAGCAAGGGTGCCAGAGGACATCCTTGCCTCACACCTCTCTGTGGCTGGAAGAATCCCCCTCTGGTCTCCTATTCACTAACACTGAGAGGGATGAGGTAGTGATACACCTCTTCATCCAAGCGATCCATAGATCCGGGAATCCTCTTCTCCTCAGTGACTGCCATAAGAATTTCCAGTCCACACTATCATAAGCCTTAGCAAAATCAATCTTCCACATCACTCCCTTTGCTCCCTTTCTTTCCATTGTAGATAAATTTCTGATGCCACTACCATCCCGTCGGCTATTTGTCTCCCCGGAATGAAAGCAGACTGACTTTCCATCACAATAGAATCCATGACAATCTTGAGTCTGTTTGCCAAGACCTTTGCTATAATAAGGTAAATCCCATTTGATAGAGCAATCGGTCTGAAATCATCCACCCTAGCTGGACGGTTTTTCTTTGGGAGTAAGAATAACAAAGCCCTGTTAACCTTCTCAAATCCCCTGTTCCCATCTCTGAATTCTTCCAGAACCTCCATGATCTCAATCCTCACTAGGTCCCAAAATTCTCTGTAGAAGAAGATCAGAAATCATCCGGACCCGGTGCTCCATCCGCATTCAGATCCCACACTGCAGACCTAATTTCTTTTTCTGTGAATGGATTCACCAGTTTGTCAGCCTGATCCATCGATAGATAAAAAAGATAGTTAATAAAAAAATAAGTAAAATAGTAAATATCTCAACACCCCCCTCAAGATGGAGCGTAGATATCAATCAGAGTCAGCTTGGAATAATATCTTTGTTAGGGCCCTTTTGCTATGGCCTTAGTAAGAACATCTTCTGTCTGGTCTCCAGAGCTGACACGTGTAGTGACGATAAGACCCTTCTCTATGATGTCACGAGTGTTAGTGACAGTCCACCTCAATGTGCTTGGTCCTCTCATGAAATGTTATGTTTTTTTGGCAATGAAAAGAGCAAGCTGATTGTCACATTGGAGGTGCATGGGAAGAGACACCTTTTAGTTAGTTCAGTAAGAACAGATTTGTCCCACATCATCTCAGTGCTAGCCTGTGCCATGGCCCTATATTCTGACTCAGCGCTCGATCTAACAACCATGATCTGCTTCTTTCTCTTCCATGAAACCAAGGAATTATCTATGAACACAACGAATTCTGAAGTAGACTTCCTATCCTTTGGACATCCAGCATAATCTGCATCTACACATGTTGTAACTGAAAAAGATGTGCCTCTGCTGAAAAGAAGTCTCGTATTCGATGATGTCTTTAGATACCTCAGATTCATATGGACTGCATCCATATGTGCTTGTCTAGGTTGCTCCATGAACTGACTCACCTTGTTCACATCAAAGGATATGCTAGACCTGGTAATAGTCACATATAGAAGCTTTCCAACAAGCTCCATGTACCTCCTCTTGTCGGCCTCCTCAGTGTCATCATCATAGAGCTTCATGCTTGGGTCAATTGGAGTAGTGGCAGGTTTGCAATCTGTTATGCCTATCTCTAAAAGAAGACATGTAACGTACTTCCTCTGGGTCATCAGAAGATCTTGCTGGTTCCTAGCAAACTCCAGTCCCAAGAAGTAACGTAAAGTACCAAGATCCTTGATCACAATCACAATCTGCTATCCTAGGAACTCCTTGGCAACATGAATACCCTGTTCATCACTCCTATAATAATAAAGTCATCAACATAAACAAGAATGACAATAGTACCTCTTTGGATTTTGTGCACAAACAAAGAGGGATCGGCAATCAATCGCACAAACCTATACTGCTTTATCAAGTCTGAGAGCTTCTGTAACCATGCTCTTGGACTCTGCTTAAGGCCATAGATAGCCTTTTGTAGCCTACACACCTTCTGACACCCCCCTCAGCAGCAAACCCATGTGGTTGCTGCATGTAGACCTCCTCATATAAATCACCATAGAGGAATGCATTCTTCACATCAAGATAGTAAAGGAGCCAATCCCGTGTCACAACAACTGAAAGTAAAATACACAGAGTAGAATGTCTGGCAACTGGAGAGAAAGTTTTCTGACAGTCCACCCCCATATGTCTGGGTGAACCCTCGTGCCACAAGTCTCGCCTTATAGCGATCCACATTGCCATCTGCACAATGCTTCATAGTGAACACCCATTTGCATCCCACAATGGATGCATCAACTGGAGCAGAAACAAGACTCCATGTACCACAAGAATGTAGTGCTGCCATCTCCTCCTCTATAGCCAACGTCCATTGACTGTTCCGAAGAGCCTTCTGATATATCTGTGGTATCTCCACAGCTGATATTGCCAATGTAAACCTCCTGAAATCCTCTGACAGTCTGCTCAAGGAAACCTGGGTTGCAATAGGGTAAGTAGCACATGTACGTTTATGCTTTCGTAGAGCAATCAGCACATCAAGATCATCTGCTAAGTCATGAGCCAATAAGTTCCCCTCTAGAGAGGGCATCTGTTCATCCTGTATAAAATCTTGCTGAACAGACAACTCAATGGTGACATCAATAGAAATAATTTGCTCATTATATACCTGAGGCATGTTGGATGATGGGCAAGACCTATGAGCATGGAGAACAGAGCGATACCTACAGTAAAAACACATGGTAAAACTGAGTCACAACATGAGGAGGGACCACGTGAGCAGGTATAGAGGTGGGACTAGGTGTAGGTGGCGGAGGAGGTGGTGGTAGAGCAGGAGTAGAGGGTGGTGGAGGGATGACTATAAGAGGTGGAGGCATGTAGATCTCATCATCAGAGTCAGATGGAGCAAGTTTGTCACCTGTACGAGAAAAATACATAACAGAGTCAAAGAATGAAACATGAGCACCGACAAAGTATTTTTGCCTTAGCGGATCAAAGTAGCGGTACCCCTTCTGGGTATGAGAGTAACCGGTAAACACACACTCGAAAACTCTAGGAGAGAGCTTGTCATGACCAGGAGAGACATCATGAACAAAATCAATAGATCTGAACATACGAGGTGTAAGGGAGAAAATATACTTCTCAGGAAACACAATCGAGAAAGGAATTTTCTCTCCCAACACAGACGAGGGCATGTAGTTCACCAAGTAACAAGCAGTAAGGACAACATCGTCCCAGTAAGTGTGTGGAGCACGACTATGTATCAACAAGGTTTTGGTTACATCAAGTAAGTGACATTGTTTGCGCTCGACAACACTATTCTGATGGGAAGTATAAGCACATGAGGTTTGATGAACAATGCCAAGAGATTG
Organism: Ottelia alismoides; assembly: GCA_037367405.1. Classification (NCBI taxonomy): domain Eukaryota; kingdom Viridiplantae; phylum Streptophyta; class Magnoliopsida; order Alismatales; family Hydrocharitaceae; genus Ottelia; species Ottelia alismoides. Next base: position 875,755 of record JAZKJV010001193.1, on the reverse strand, counting down.
AGGAAACTCGGAAAGTTGTAAGGTGCAAAATTTCAAGGCATTATCAGAATGAAGATATTTAACATTAGCAGAAAAAAATATTCTTTATCTCATTAAGAAAATACTTGATCACATATCCAGCTTCAAACATACTCTTCAATAAAAAGATCCACGAAAGTCTTGAAAAATCATCGACAACAACTAGATAAAAATGATGTCCTTGATGATCAAGAACACGACTCAGACCCAAATGTCTAAAGAAGGATCTCAAATAAGTGAGAACTTCTCCGACTCTGACAGGATGGAAATGAAGAACGGTGATGCTTCCCAAGTTGGTATGCCTCACATTGAAAGGATGATCTCATAGAAATCTAAGGAAGAACATGATACAACTTCTGCAGAGGAAGTAACCAAAATGAAGATGCGACAAATATGGAGAAACTCGTCCAGTAGGTATAGTAGAAACACCAGCATGAGGTGGTTGGATCAATCTATAAAGCCCCCGCTGCTCACGACCACATCTAATCACCCTACCCATGAGTATGTCCTAAAACACAAGAGATGAAGGATCAAAGATGGCACGACAATGTAGATCATTAGTAATCTGACTAATGGAAAGTAAATTTATCTAAAAATCATGAGCATATAACACATTCTTAAGACGCATAGGCGATGACAAATACACCTCCCCCTGTCATGTAATGGGTAAGTGGTTGCCACTAGCAATGACAAACCATCTGCCAGGTGGTATAACCCTGTAGGACCTCAGCTACGCTTTGTCCCCACATGGGTGGTGAGAAGCACAATAATCCATAATAAATTGAATTTGAATCAACTTGAATTCCTTTGATAATGATTCAGTTCGATTCGATTTGATTCGATATTATGTACATATACATAGATAAAGACATATATAGTTACACATCCATACCTATTTGAGTGTCTATGTATATGTACATACACACATGGGTACATATGTGTATAAATTTATTTATGAATGTATGCATGCATGAGTGTGCATGCGTTCATGCATGTAACTAAAGTTTTAATGATTAAATATCGACTAGTAAAACATAGAACAGAAAATATTAGCCATAAGGTTTAGTACGAGAGAACATGTATTTAAGTTTTTCATCAAAGTTTCTCAACTTTTCCTACTTCACTTTTTGCACGTGAAATCACGTAATGTCAAGTTCTTCCTTTATGTTAGTCGTGAGTTGTAGCCTATTTGGATATTCCTCCTTTACTTTCTTGTTTTGTTAGTTATCCTTTCAACGTAATCTATGGTGATGGCAACTATCATTGTCAAGATGATACTGATCGTCACCTGAGTAATTACAAGTTCTTCTAATCATTATTTTAGTTGTTACTTTGTATATTGAAAATAGCATGTCATTCATTAATCTAGTTTTAAGATATCAATGGTCATCATGATATGCTAATCTATTTGTTATCATTCTCATTGATTCAAATAACAAGAGCAATTTCTATTAATTTTTTATAGGAACTTGGTTTTATCTTGTTTCAATATATAATTGTAAATATAATGTGCTCTCTGCTCTTATTATGTATTTCAACTTGCTCTATCCAAAATGGTTTTTCCTGTACACGATAGCCAACCCCTCGGAAAAGAGAACTTGACCATTATCATATCCCGTCCTTGCTTTGATCCCCATCCATAACCACTACATCGGCTAAGGAGGAGATTTTCTATCCTTCCTATGAGTCTCACTTGACCATTCACTGAAAGATCTCAATCGAACACACACACACACATTCCTCATATGGTTGTTAATCTATGAGTAAGTAAATTGAGATCCTTGAAGGAATGGTTCCACTGCTATCTAAAATTTATTTTCTTGTAATGGAAAATATCCCATTCGATGGGGACATCAAATCCTCAATTCACTATTCAATCATTGACTTTTCATCCAATGTACCCTAACTAATATAGTCCCTACCTTCAGTCGATCTAATTGTATGTCAAATGCTAGATTAAGTATCGGTTGTTGTTTTTGGTCCCATTCCCATTTCCTCTTATTTTTTGTCAAAAGCTCTTCTGATCTGTATAAGGGATTAGTCCAATCTGGGATCATCTAAGAAGACTCTGCGAATATTATATCCCTTTAATGAAATATTCATCGGCCACTCAGACTCTGTGTTTCAAGTTCTTATCCTAAATGTCACTTTTACTCTATACAATTATATGTAGTTATATATTACCTTCCTCAGAGAAAATATTGATTTATATTGCAAATGATATTTAATATTCATAAAAATTAGATACTTTTATGCATTACATAGTATTCATCGTGTATCTTTCTAGATTATATTATTTTTTAACTTCTCTTCGTAATCCCTCCCGGTACGTCACGCTTGGGGGAAGGGGGGGCCAGCCCCGGGTAGGGCTAGTATTCGTATAATGTCAATCGTCAATGTTCTCGAGATTATCAATCTTCCGGGAAGGGAGCGAAGGCCCTTCCCAGCTTTCAAGTTAACTTGTTCGCTCCTCCCAAAGAGTGACATCCACAGCCACGGAGGGTGTAATGAGATCATTTCCCAGCCTGCTTATATACTAATTGGATCACCCGGAGGATATTCTAGTTAAAGCCCTCAGTCAGCCACTCAGTACCTTATTCTCACTGCCCTCTCACTCTTGCTGTCTGCCTGCGCTTGTAGACCAAGCCCTCGCTCTTGCCCTATTATATCACACTTGCTTTCCCTAGCGGGTGACTTTAGCCTACTAGGGAGCTGCTGAGAACCCCATGATCTGACCTTGTCCAGGTCCGGTCGGGCGTGCTCAAATCAAAGGGGTGCTAATCCTTCCTTTCCATAATATAGAATCTTGTCGTTTTTTTTATATGTATTTGTCAGAAAAGTTCAACCACTGAGTCTAAGCCCCTCTTTCTTGCTTCCCTGAACTAGCTGCTCATCTGGGAAAAGAAAATCCCTTGGACGCTTTTATTATATGGGCAATATTTCAGTGAGAGCCACTAGCTGATTGAGTCTGCGCGCTTTCGAGCATTTATCAAACCTCTTCTTTGTCTGACTCTCACCCGCCAGAGAGGTTCAAGGTGCGGGGCAGGTAGGACCTGGTGTGGAGAATCGCGCTCTGTCTCGTCAGTCTTGGGGAGGCCTGATTGACGCGCGAGCGCGAGGAAAAGCGAGAGAGAAAGCGCAGCCCTGAGGTGAGGGGCCAGTCTCAGATCAGAGTCGGAAAGAGGCGCGAAAAGGCGGGCGGCATTCTCAAAGCGGACCTCCACGGCCCCAGAAGCAGGAGTCCATGCCACTCCTGGCCCACTACTGGAGGCTAGCATATTCTAGAACCCAGCTTTCATATATAATTAGCTCATCCTGCCCCCCAATATCTAAGATCTTCCCCCGGTCTAGCGCTCACTCACTTCTGCATTTAAAAAGTAGAGTTATAAAATAAAATCTTCAAATTGTTTTTTATTTATACACATAATTTATTAAAAAATTAAAATATAAGTGAGAATTTAAAATTTAAAATAAAATGAATTGAATTTGAATATTTGAAATTTAAATGAATTGTGAATTCAAGTTTGCAAATTCATTATAAATTCGATTCGAGTTCGGATTTAAAAATTTTCAAATGAATAGATCTGAATCCTGGTGGACTTGAAAGTATTCGATTCAATTAGCAACCTAAGTTTTGTAGATCATACCTTCCTTTTTTCTTCATAGTGGATTTCTCTTTGCCTGTGATTTTTCCCCTCTTAGTTGAAAGATTTTTCTACATAAAATCTCTACTCCTATTGAGTACTATTATTTAGCACTATATGGAAAACTCATTTTATCTTTTTAATTAAAATATTAGCTACAATTATAGTAGTAACTTTGTAAATTATCATAATAGCGATGAATTGTGGCAAATTAAAAACGTAGCTATGGATTATTTCTTTTCAATGAACCTTTGAAAAGTAAGAGATATATTCATAAGGCATTACATGGTCATTTATCAAAGTAGTGACAACAAATATATTGTTGCGACCGTTCTTTGGTCACTTTACTTTTAAAAATGAATTTGGTTCATTGTAATTAAAACTTTTGTTGCCATAATTTTAGAATCTGATGTCACTGATATCATTACGACAATGTTTTTTTAATATTTTTATAATTTGATATTTCATTTTATTATGTCTTTCTCAATTTATTGTTTAACAAATAATCTAAGATGAACATAAGCTACAACAAAATGGGTCTATAGTGACGTTTTTCTAAAAAAAGTTATTATTATATATCTGTTGTTATATATAATAGGGATACTATTCATTAATAACTTATTTTTTATACTTGAAACTATTGATAAAATATTGTATCTGTTTCTATATCATTGGCAACACTGCATATAACAATATTTATCTGTTGTTATTTTTTATTTTTAACTAATCATCGTTAAATTTTTTGTCTAAAATTTAGCATGATTAATTAAAATTTTGAAAAATAACATCAAATAAGTGTTGTTATACATGTTATCTCTAATGATATGCAACTAATTATATGATATAGTCGTAAATTTCAACTATAAAAAATGACTTCACAATGAATAATATCGTCGTTATATACCACAACGAATGATATAGTGATGTTTTTTTAAGTGTCACTGTAGGTCCAATGTGTTGCATTGGTATTTGCACTGTGTATTTAAGCTAATGGAATCTGTATTGAACTTACCTTAAAAATATGAGTTTTCGTTAGCACTAGGTTTTAAAAAATAGGACCGGACCAATCGGTTAGACTGGAAATCGACCCTGATCCGGTAGGTTCGGCTGGCTTCATGTAATTAATTTAAAAAATGAAAAATAAAAAAACCAGGCCTAACTGATAGTCGAACCAGGTTGATCTGGATTGACCCAGTTTTGATAGTTTGGTAATTTTCAAAAAGTAAAGGTTTAAATAATTAAATAATAGGTTTTTATCACTTGTGCGCTTCCAAACTTCTGCAATATCAGTTATGCACTTCTCTAATTTGGATTATAAGTTGTGCCCCTATCTTCCTAGAGTAGTTTTTAGAAACGACTATAAATAAATGATTACAATATTGTATTCATATTTAATGCTAGAAAATGTGGCTAACATTTGTAGAGTTTTACTCGAAATAGACAATCATGTTATTCTATTGAAAGATTTGACATTTTAGACGACGATTTCATTGATACATACATACACACATTCTTATGTCTAGCTATGTATCCGATTTTATTGGTTCAAAATACCAGCTCGATTGGTCGAATTAGTAAACTAAACCGAATTTATTTTTTTTTGAGTCAACAAGAATGATGATGTCATGATGGCATCATCGATGATCCAACCGATTTTGATCGATGATCTGATTTACCACAACGTTTGCCTAACATGTGACCAAGGAAATTTTATTATCCAAAGTTGGATATTCCTTTGCCGCAAGAAATTTATTTTGCAGTGTAATTGTGAATGTAAATTGGAAGCGAGCTATAGATCAACTGTTTGTATTCACTGTTTCCGATAGGACGCCATCATTTCATCTTTGAAATTTCAGAATCTAATTAGCAAACTATTTTGATAAATACTTTTTTTAATAATATAAATAAATCTAGTCGGCAAGAGCCTACACGTCGAAATTCCTATATCGGTGCGCCGGATTAGATCCACTTTTAAATGGGTCGAACCAATTGAAGTGGAAAATCGATGAGCTCTAACGGATACCCAATCCAACTTGCACGATCTGCGGTGTTCATTATTTGGGTGAAGAGACATAGCAACGTGGTATCTTAACTTTCAAATTTGTCTCAATGTGATCCTTCATCATTGAAATTTAGTTGATTATTTCTTCTTTTTAACCTTAAATTTCAATAGTCAAGGATCACATTGAGAAAATTTGAAAATTTGGGTACCACGTCGTTACTTTTTAGTTTTTAAAGTTCCGATATAATATTGAAATCAGGTGTATAGTTCGTGACCTTTTTTTGTAATTTACTTAATTAAGAAAGGGGAATGCATCTTTGGATTTTTTAACAAATTCAAGTCAAACATGTAAGTTTATCTTTACTTACTCCAGCACAATCGGCTACACAAGCTGATTGAAATTATCTTCAATATCTTATATTTAATTTATCAAAACATCGAAATAGGAGACAAGTGGGCAACAACTGCGTCGTTTGTCCTTTCGAATTGGAAAACCAATCCTTCTAACACTGCGTCTATAATAAACTAGGAACCATAACATTACTGGCGGTGTGATTGCTTTGAACCTATGTCAACCTACTGGGGTTTAGTTAGTTTAGCATATTTCATAATTTGGTATGGTAAGATGAAAATGACCACTACAACAAAATTGACTTATGACGATGAATAATCTGAATATTCATCGTTATATTTTTTCATGTTAAATACACAACAATGAATATTATCCTTTGCAAAATTAACTTTTGTTCTTGTAGCAAAGAATGTTATATTCAGTTCATATACCGATGATCTATATATTGACTTATTCGTTAAAATTCGTATTAATAGTCGCTAAATTTGATAGCAATTAGAAGAAAAAATGAACATATAACCATTAATATTATTCCTGACTAGAGAGTAGAGATAGAGTAACAAATGCGATATTCGTTGTGAATTTAAAGAATCAAATAACGAATAATTTTTCTTGTTATATATTTAACTACAAAATAGTTGATGGCGAATATTAATTCATTCTCTTAAGTCAATTTTGCTGCAGTGACTGTATTCACGTTTACTTCGACCTGCTCTTGATTTTAAGTGTTCGTTTCAGTACGGTAAAAGCTTGAGCAAGAACGAACATTGAATGAGAGTTTGTTTTTTCCCTGAATTTCGTCAATTTGTTTCGCTAAAAATCGATTCAAAATAATGAATAATTTTAGTACTTGTTACCATATTATTTCTTAAACTTGTTAAAATAATATTCATTGTAAAATATCTTTTGTTACTCGTTGCTTTAGGTTAATTTTGTTGTTGTGCTTCTCACTTGTTATTGTACACGCGCACACATACTCTTCTCATTTATGAAATTGGAAGGAGATAACAAATATTATGTAAATTGATGCATGAGGCAGATTGAATTAAGTGGCTTGCTCCCCTCCCAAGCATACCCGTGCCGTTCAACAACACACCTTTGCAAGATCAGGAAACAAATGATCGCCCTCAACTGGAAAGTCTCGAAAGCTTAAGAATTTTGCTTGGTTGGTTTCTGATGCTAGACGAACTCTATAATCCTGGCTTGATAATTAAGGTAAAATGTCCCAATTGTACTAAATACTGAGCACCTCTTTGTGCTTCGAACTATTCGACGTCGTGTCGGTCCTTTTGAATGACGATCCCCAACCTTTTTTCAGAAAAAAAAGGATAAACGAGATTATCTGTTGTTCACAACACTGTTATGTGCAATGTTGTAGGGACAGTCAATGGTTCGTCTCTTCCGTCTGCTTGAGGAGAGAAAGAAAGAGAAGATGAGAAAGGGAAAAGAGAACGATAATGGAAAAAAGAGAGGAGAAAAAGATAAGGTAAGGGATCTAGACTCCATCCCTTGCATTTTCTTTGGGTAATGTGTGTAGATGATTTGATTCTTGAGTGATTATTGGGGTTAAATTTTGATATGGTTTTAGGGTTGTGATAAAATAGCGGAGGAGGATAAAATTTCGGATTTTTGCTTAGTGTTATGGGAATAGGATGTGATCACGTTTTTTTAATGAAAAAATATGTGATGAATGAATAGAACTTGGAGTAAAAAAATTAGTGGGGATATTTATATGGGTTGAACAAAGATGATGATGGTGAATGATGATAGAAATAAGATCCAGTTGCATTTGAAAACTTGTGATGATGTTTTATCATGTTACAAATTTTATGGACCGCATTTTGATTTTGAGTTTACATGTATGTTTTGCTTAACTTTTGTGGATGATTGATAGTGGAATAGCATACTTCCTTGTTGATTATGTGATGATCATTAGGATATGTTGGTTTTAGTGAGTAGACTAGCTTAAACAGTGAATAATGATCCATTCGAATGAGAGAACATGAGATGAATGGGAGAGATTCTATGGTGAAAAGCTACCATATGGAGTGTGGATTCAATGCTCTTTTGCCGCTCATAAAAGGGGAATGGAGAAACAAAGGTCATACTTTCAAGGACATAACTATGTCAAGGAAAGACCACCATTTTCACCCCCACATGATCAACATCAGCGAGAAAGCAATATTTCGAGGATGTATCACATTTATATCCGAAATCAGCCAATTTTCAGAGGTTATGAAAAGTCACAGGGGGACAATTTCAAAGAAGCTGACATGTCCATCACGTAGGAAGCAATATTTCAGATCATGCTGGAAAAACAAGACATTTTATCTCTATGGGCAGACGAGGCACCTAAAGAAAAACTTCCCAAGAATTCAGAAATCTGAAAGTTATGCTGGATCAAATGTGGATCGGGTCACTAGGTGAGCTTATACTATCTCCATGAGAGAATCAAATTCATCTAATTCTGTGGTATGATGTATGATTGTATTTGTTGAATTTATGGTTTGTGTCCTATTTGATTCAGGAGCTACACATTCTTTATATAACATGAATTTGCATCTAAGATTCAACGCAAACCAATCATTTTAAAGGAATCATATTTAATACCAATCACCGAAGGACAATTATTTTTAACCGGCATCATTTATGAAGAGTGTTTAATTAAAATTGGAGGACAAGAGCTACATGTCAATTTAATGATTATTGGATGGTGGATTTTGATTTGATTCTTGGAATGGACTGATTACCGAAGAATCATGCAATCCTTGACTGTCGTGAAAAAAAATGATCTTTAACATTTAGGGTGAAACTGTATTTGAATTTATAGGAAAACTAGAGGACAAATTTTTACGTAGAATCACATCGCTACAAGCAAGGAAACCGCTAGATAATGGTTGTCAATGATATCTAGCATGTGTTACTCTTACACATAAAGATGAAAAGGACATAAGCACCGTTCCAGTGTTCATGAATTTCAAGATGTCTTTCCGGAAGAATACCTGGACTTCCTCCTAATTGAGAGATCAAATTTACGATTGATGTAATTGTTGGAACTAATGAACCTTTCTCTAGTAATTGTTGGAACTAATGAACCGGCCCTATTTGTGAAGAAGAATATGGATCACTCAGGTTTTGCATTGATTATCATCATCTGAACACATCAACTATAAAGAACAAGTACCCTTTACCTCATATTGATGGTCCATTGGATCAATTGCAAGGTGCATGTGTCTTTTCTAATATTGACCTATGCTTTGGGTATCATCTGTTGAGAGTTAGGTCAGAAGATATCAATTTCTTAAATGTCGGATTTCGATTTTATTTTAGTAAGCCAGGAAAGAGAAATTCAGTGGAATTTCAATGAATTTTGATGAAATGGCTAGAAATTGTGGGAACTAGTTGAAAACTCATTGTTTTTTCTAAAATTAATATTTCTAATATTCTTTATCCTAAATAAATGAGATAAAAATACACAGTTTTTTGTTTATCATATAATATTAACATATATGTTACAATAAATTTCCATCCAATCGCTCCAACAGTAAAAAAATAGTATACTACTCAAAAGCGGAACTAGATTTGGAACCGGAATTAGAAGCATTAGTTTTACATGTTGAACATGAAGAGAATGGTGACACGTGAAATAATAACAGAGGAAAACACAGGTTAACAAAGAGTATTAGCAAAATGATATCTTATGTAAGAAATTGAAGATTAAAATGATATCTTACAACTTGTATTTAACCAAAATACTTTTTACTTAGAAAAATATTCAATTTTAGAAATAAAATAAGTCAACACATACAAACACAAATATTTCTAGCATGTAAATCTAATAGATGCATGCTTGTGATCATAAAATATATGCTATAGAAGGCACAAACAAAATAGCTAAAAAAACCGCGTAACATTGACAAGAATAATATATATCCAACCTAATAGTAGGTAAATACTTATAGTTCGACGATAATGGATGATTCAGATTAGACCTGGGTCGTGGCTCTAATCTGATGACGGTTGGACGTTCACAGAAAACATCAAGGAAGCGGGCCTGGAGCTCTTCAAACCTTCATTTCTCGCAGTTCCGGCCTCCTTCGACACTCTGTATGGTCCTAAATCACTCCTACGTGTGATCTGCACCTGCAATAAGGATTTGGATGGTTCCAGATCCCCTCAAATAGGACCTAGAGCATTCACTGTTTGCAGCAACCCAGAGCTTCAAAAAGGCATTGAATCCACACTCCATGTTGGTCTTCATATCATAGATCGGCACAAGAGCATTCAACGGCTCGATTGGGTCTCTCTCAACTGACTTTGAAGCTGAAAGCACGTGGGGGATGAAGGGGAGGAGAAGCAATGAACAACAATGGTGGAAGAGCTTCGGGGACCTTAATACTTGCAATTTTGAAGAGGCAAGTTGGGGGTTATGATGGAGAAATGTATAGGGAGCGAAGATGAGGTGTTTTGGCAGGTCGACACAAGGTGGGTTACTGTGATTTGAGCTGGAGCCAAAGCTCCAATGATCGAGAAACATATAAATAAAATTATGTTATTGGAAACTAAATGCAGCTAATAAATCCATGGTTCATCGCCTTTATTTTTCATTTTAGCTAAAATTATCGATAAAAATACATGTAAATATTCACTAATTCTAATTAATAAATATTCTAACCACAATTAGTAATATTATATATTTAACACTTATTTTATTCAAAATAAAATAATAAAGAGAAAAAAGAAAAATAACAAAAAATAAGGTTGTAGATATAAAATATATGTAGATTGATCCTAACCCCGAGATCAGGTCAATATTGATGTGGTCGATAAAATAAATAAATAGAGGGAGATAAGGATCATAACATATAAAAATATCAAGAAAATCGAGACCAAAAGTACATTAAACATATTTCAATATAAAAATTACTTCTGTAAATATTTCACAGATTTTACTTGTTACACGGATCATTCCAAATCAAATTACTTCTTTTACAAAAGTTGGTCATAATATATATATATATATATATATTATTTTATAAAAAATGTTAAAAAACTCAATATAAAAATAATAATTGCAATGAACCGAAAAAGCCGTAAAAGCCGACTTCCGAGGTTGATAACTATTTAGAGAAACCTCCAAATGGACCAAACTCACTTTTAAACTTATTTTATACTTAATACAATTTATTAAAAATATAAAAAAATTGGAATTAAACGGCTGAGTTTTGACGTTTGGGCTCCATTGTATATATGTACTATGTGTAGAAAATTCCCGCCTTTTTAATTAATTAACCACAACTCCATTTAACTTAATTTCTTTTATAAAAATCTTATAAAATTAAATAGAAAAATAAAAATATAATTTAAGTCAAAATGCTAATAAATCCCGAGGCCACGAAGCCACTACCTAAATTTTTCCGGATCTTATAACTCGGTCGTATGAACTCCAACTTGTGCAAACTCAGTTTTAAAGTCTGTTCAAATGATACTAATTTCATTAAAATCAAAGTTAATATGCAAAATGTATTTTTTACCGTATTAGAATATATTGTACAGTGTACTGTAATTTATTTAATATATAATTTATTATGTTTATATAATTTATTAATATTTTATTAATAGACTAAAGTAAATTAAAATTATTTAATTAATTTAGTAATTAATATACTCAATTATTTATTATTTAATTATTAATAATTAAATAATTATTCGTTAAGTTGTTTAATTATTTCATTAGTTATATTATTAGATATAAAATTAGTCATTTAATTATGTAATTATCCTCTGATTTTTTTACTAAATTAATATAAATATTAAAATATTTAATTATTTGATTAGTTTTATTTATTTTTATTCTTTCTCTCTCCTCTCCTCCTTCCTTCCCCGTTACTTTCCATTTTCTTCTCCAACGTCGACCACCTTCTTCTTCTCCCTCATCTCCTCCACTTTCCGTTAGATGGTTGCCAACAACTCCAACCACCAATCGTTAGGTCAGTGACCCAACCAACTCGCTAGTGATTGCATCTCGCTTTCGGTGACGAGACCAGATATGTTGGGCCCCAAGCTTCGTCGCCCTATATATAGAGCCCCCTGTCGAGAGTCAATCCCCATCCACCATTTTTGCACTCCAATTCCACCCAAACTCTGAGAGAAAGGGTTCCGGAAGGGTGATAGCCACCCGCTCCAACTTCGTCAAGCAAAAGAGAGAGTGCGGTGTGATCGTTGATCCATCAGAGTCGAGCATCTGCTTCTCTGCGTGCCCACCCGCCGTGCGCAGAGGCGAAAACTATCTGGAGCGCCTGCTCCGATCCCATGTGACCCAACAATTTCGTCCACTAGTTTTCCAAGTTATCTTCTTTTTCCAATTTCCTTCTTCTCTTCTCTTCTTTACCTTCTCCATTCTCTTCTTCATCCCTCTCTTCTTCATTGATTTTTTTATCAGATTTAAATCTACAACCCTTGATTTTTCACTGAAACCATTCCATCCTGACTATCTCCATTTCTCCATTCTCTATCCACGTCCGATCTACTCAGATCAACTCTTATCTGAGTTTGGAGCTCGATTTTCCATCCACTAGAGTTCATTCGTCCCCATTTCATTCCCAATTATATAACTTTCGATCGAGGCTTCTACCTCGAGCCTTATCTTCAAACTTTGTAGATCCTTGACAATTATCAACAGATGGAGCGTTGCATGTGAGGTCCTCATTGATCAGGGATCAATGCAATTTTAACATTAAGGATCTCTTGTTCAATCACCTTCGACCTGCTAAGCATATGCACCGATGATCGATCGAGCACCAAATCTGTAGGTCATGGAAAGCATAAGCAGAACATGTAAAGATCTGAAGCGAGGCTTCGCCTAGAACTCACCTACAGCACAAGGAGGCAATTGAAACTGGAGTTTCGAACCATAAGCCTTAAGCTCTAACGTCTTGATCGAACATATCTAATGCCTCTATCATTGATCCGAACTCTATTATCCCTCGAAGTTATGTAACTAGAGTCCTGTAGATGAGGAAGAACAACAACGACCTTTGTGAGCGAGATCAATAAAAGCAAATACACCTGAATTACCGCACCTGGGAAGAACGTACGAGCCGTCTACAATAGATTAGGAAAGAACATCCATATGAACTCCAGAATCACCAGGAGTCCACAATCAACATCTGATTACAAGGTCCTCAAGTCGCCACACGTCAATACGCCTTGGACTCCACCACCCCATAGTTGAGGCACTACGTGCTTCATAGGTGCAACCTGATATTTTAGGGAACTTTGTAGGGTTTGCCTCAATGTTTTTGAGATTCACATAGGTCCTTTGTAGCGGAGCATTCACGTGACACAACACATGCAACCTAAGACTTTTTGCGCTCAACACCCCTGTAGTTTATGCAATTACAGTGCAACCCCAGAACTTCCACCTTATTACACTTGTGCCATATAGTAGTATATAATCCTTATACTATATACCATTATAAAAAACAATATAAAAATACAAAAAATACAATAAAAATAAATAAATATATATAGTATTGTATTATATACAATATTAAATATATTTTGAAAAATAAAAAGATTTTCTAACATTAAATAAATCATTAAATCACCAAAAAATATCACAAACTCAAAAAATCTTAAAAATATAAAAACACTTTTAAAAATCTAATAAAATTACTTTTAGTATATTATATTGTATTTTACATGTTAAAATAAAAAAATAAAAAGTCAAATATTAGAAGTAATAAAAAATACACAATTCATTAAAACTTTGAAAAATCATAACTAATTCCACGAAAATCACAAAAAAAAGAACAACCTGTCATTTTAAAGATAATTTCACCTATTTTGCAATAAAAATAAAATAAAAACTATTTTTTCTACTTTTAATATTTTCAAATTATAAATAAAAATATGTTTTGAATAAAAATCTAATTCTCAACATTAACAATGATCCAAAATCTATAAAAACCCGAAAAACTTTCTAAAAATTAATCAAAACAATAAATAAAAATTACAATAAAAATAACAAAATAAAAATTAAATAAAAATTACAAAATATTTTCTACATAAATAAAAATTACAAAATACATAAAATTCACAAAAACAATATAAAATTCATAAAAATCAAAAAAACAAAAAATACCTATAAATAAATAAAAAAATAAGGATACCCATTACCTTAGTTCTCTATAGTTTAACCCTAGTTTCCAACAATTGCCTCCCTAAGTTCGACACTCCTATATTTTATCACTATAAATCAAAGTTTAGGAGCATAAATAACGAATAATAATTTTTCTGCTAAAATTCACTTGGTCGATACAATGACCGTAGATATCTTTCTTAAGTTTGTATAGTTCATTCATCTTGTATTTAAGTGTTCTCAATTTTATTCTTTCTTTCCTCCGTCTATTTTACACCCTTAGGTTTCATCTAAAATTTTTGTTATACTTAGGATGTACTTTATTAAAAGTATAGGAGGGTGTAGACATCGTGTTGTTCATATCGTTCTATTCTATTACCCCTCTCGTTGCTTATACTTAGGGTACGCTTTACCTAAGTATAGGGGGGTAATGTCACCCATATCATCTTTTGATCATTTTTTATTTTTATATCGTCTACTCTCTCGCTTTCCCCTCACCTTTTAATATTCTTATATATTCATAGGGATATTTTATCCTAAGTATCGGAGGACAAGCCGAGCCAATGAGTGTGTACATTCTCTTGACCTCGATCATCTTTGGTTGTGAGCCTGCTATCCTTAGGATTACTTGATCATAAATACAGAGGGGATGATCGACTTCTATTCATTTATTCGTTATTCTTTGTGTCATTGTAGTATAACATTCTTTTCACGATCTATACTTAGCCTTAGTTATGTCCTCCTTTGCTGCTTCTTTGATCACTATGAAGACATAGTTCACGCTAAGTATAGGGGGTGTCATATATATAAGCTATATAAACTTTAGAAGTCATAACTTGTACTTTATTGTATTTTTAATAATATAACTCTTTAAAAGTATGGGGTATATATTTTGGATTTTTAAAAGCCGCAAAAAAATCATAAATATGTGCTATAAAAAAGGATTAAAAAAGTATATATAAAAATGTTGTAAATACTTTGATAAAATCCTTAAAAAGTTGTAAATAAAATTTGTGTATAATTTGTATAAAAGTCATATAATCTTGTATATAAAATTCATATAAAATCCTTTGTAAAATGTATATAACTCTTGTAAAATTTGTATAAATTGAATTAATTCACTAACTCTTTCAAAAAGAAGCTAAAAATTAGGAAGTTTTAAAATTTAATAAAAAATAGAAAAAGTCTTTAAAAATCACTTAAAAAATTTAAGCTGAAAAATCTACTTCATAAAAAATTGTTGCATTCATGAGCATTTTTCAGAACAAGTCTGATTCTTGAACCGAATGGATCTAAGTCTGAGAGATGGAGCTTAGTTTAGGATTTAATCCACTTAATTTTAAAGGGACTTTATTAGGAACTGGAATTAAGACTCTTCAAATCTTTTTGACTTAATTCTTTGGGTTCCATGAGACTGTGCTCGGAATTCAACTTGAAAGTGCTTAAGTAGTACACCTGGTGTCATCTTTTTAACGCTTCTCAATTTGAACCAATTTTGAACTCATGCACTCTACAGTTAGCTCAACTTGCATGGGATTGCGAAGGGCAATCCATTTCGGTGGTGCATTTCCATCCTTGTCTTGTGGTGTTGATATCTAAATATGGGAGAGATTGGGGTTGAAATAAAGCTTCAGATGAGGGAAGGATCTGCTGGCACAATTTTTCCAAGACCCCAAAAATATACGGAATGAAAAGATAATATATCCGTCAGGGCATAAAAGATCCATGTAACAATCATTTCTACCAAAAAGAAGTCAAATACAAATTCGACCAAAATGGTCCAAGCTTCAGAAAAAGCATGCTTTATCTTCGTGGAGATTAGGCTAAATTGGCCAGACTTCACAGGAGATGTGATTACACCGATCACACTCCATTTCTCTTCCCCTTCTTCTTTCTTCTCTCTTATTCAATTATGGACACAACGCGACCTGACCTTAGAAGTAAATATCCCATCCTCAAGGATCGAATAGCTGGATGAGGGCCTAATGGGAGTGTATTAGTGGGATGGGCAGTATATTCATTTCTTTAAGCGAGAAGAGCTGAAATCTTTTCACACAGTATAGATTGCTTTCAAAGCTGAAATGTTTACATGATGGATAGGTGGATCTGAGTCGGCTGTTGAGGTGAACCCGGATAAGGATTTGTGGACCTTGAGGGTTGTCGAGGCTTAAATCCTAATTCTAGTAAAGTCCCGACACACTATAATCCAAAGGTCTATATTCAAACCCTAAATTTTAAGTGAAGTGAGATTTGGTTTAAAGAAACAAACATATTCTAAGTTCTTTTATTTTTCCTTTTTATTTTTGTTTGCACTTATTTATAGAATAAGTGTTTGTTAAGGGACTAACAAAGGTAAAGTATAGGGGAGTGATGAATCCATGATTCATTGCCTTTATTCTTTTATTTTTGGCTAAAATCTTAGGTAAAATACATGTAAATATTCACTACTTTTAATTAATTAATATTCTAACTACAATTATTAATATTATATATTTAACACTTATTTTATCCAAAATAAAATAATAAAGATAAAAAAGAAAAATAAAACAAAAGAAGGCTGTAGATATAAAATGTATACAAACTGATCCTAATCCCGAGATCAGCTCAATATTGACTTGGTCGGCAAAATAAATAAGTAGGGGGAGATAAAGATCATAACATATAAAAATATCAAGAAAATTGAGACCAAAAATACATTAAACATATTTTACACATTGTAAATATTTCATCGATTTTATTTATCACATAGATCATTCCAAATCAAATTACTTACTTTACAAAAGTTGATCATAAAAATATATATTATTTTATAAAAATATTAGAAAAATAATTCAACATTAAAATAATTAATTACAATGAACCGAAAAGTCATAAAAGCCGACTTCCAAGGTTCATAATATTTATAAAAAAACTCCAAATGGAACAAACTCACCTTTAAACCTCATTTTTATACTTAATAATATTTATTAAAAATATCAAAAAATATTTGAATAAAAGAGTGAGTTTTGGCTTTTGGGCCTTGTTGTATATATGTACTATATGTAGAAATTTCCCGTATTTTAAGCAATTAACCATAACTCCGTATAACTTAATTTCTTTTCTAAATTTCTTTGAAAAATCGGTAGAAAAATATAAAATATAATTTAAGTCAAAGTTCCAATAAATCTTGAGGTCACAAAGCCGTTAGCTAAATTTTCTAGACCTTATAACTCGATCGTATGAACTCTGAATTGGACAAACTCAGCTTTAAATTTATTTCTTGAATTATCTATCAAAAGACACTTATTTCACTAAAATCGGAGTTAATGTGCAAAATGTGGATTTTAGGATCGTATTCTTATAGATTGTACAATGTACCGTAATTTATTTAATATATACTTTATTATATTTATATAATGTATTAATATTTTATTAGTAAATTAGAGTGAATTAAAATTAATTAATTAATTAACTTAATTTTTTATTATTTAATTATTAATAATATTTTATTATTCATTATGTTGTTTAATTATTCCATTAATTATATAAGTAACTATTAATTAGTCATTTAATTGCGTAATTATCCTATAATTTTTTCTTAAATGAATATAATTATTATAATATTTAATTATTTAATTTAGTTTTATTTATTTATTAATCTTTCTCTCTCCTTCACTCCTTCCATCCCCGTCAGTTTCCCTTTTCTTCTCCAACACCACATGCCTTCTTCTTCTCCCTTATCTCATCCGCTTTCCGTCAGTCGACCGGAAACAACTCCAACCATCGGCCTTTAGGTCGGTGGCCAACCAACTCGCCGGTGATCGCACCTCGCCTCCGGTGACGAGACCGGCTACCTTGGGCCCCAAGCTTCGTCACCCTATATATAGAGCCCCCTACCGAGAGTCAATCCCCATCTGCCATTTTTGCGCTCCGGTTCCACCCAGGCTCCGAGAGAAAGGGTTCCGAGAGGGTGACAGCCTCCAGCTCCATCTCCGTCAAGCGGAAGAGAGAGAGAGAGAGAAGAGAGAGAGAGAGAGAGAGAGAGAGAGAGAGAGAGAGAGAGAGAGAGAGAGAGTGCGGTGTGATTATCGATCCGTCGGAGTCGAGCATCTGCTTCTCTGCGTGCCTAGCCTTCACCCGGCCGCTGCACGTAGAGGCGAAACTATCTGGAGCACATGCTCCGATCCCGGCCGCTTCACGTGCGGTGTGATTTCGTCCACTAGTTTTCCATATTATCTTCTTTTTCTAATCTCCTTCTTCTCTTCTCCTCTTCGCCATCTCCATTCTCTTCTTCATCCCTTTCTTCTCCGTTGATTTTTTATCTGATTTGAAATCTAAAACTCTGGATTTCGCATCGAAACCATTTTATCTCGAATGTCTCCATTTCTCCATTCTCTATCCACATCAGATCTACTCAGATCACCTCTGATCTAAGTTTGGAGCTCGATTTTCCATCCGCTGGAGTTCCTTCGTCCCTGTTTCATTCTCGATTATATAACTTTCGATCGATGCTTCTTTCTCAAGCCTTGTGTTTAAACTTTGTAGATTCTCGATGATTATCAATAGATAGAACGTTGCATGCGACGTCCTCATTGATCAGGGATCAATGCAATTTCTACATTAAGGATCTATTGTTCAATTACCTTTGACCTGCTAAGCATATGCACCAGTGATCGATCGAGCACCAAATCTGTAGGCCATGGAAAGCATGAGAAGAACGTGTGAAGATCTGAAACGACGCTTCACCTAGAACTCACATGCAGCACAAAGGAGGCAATTGAAAACTAGAGATTCGAACCATAAGCGTTAATCTCTAACGTCTTGATCGAACATCTCTAATGCCTCCGTCGTTGATCCGAGCTCTATTATCCCTCGAAGTAGAGTAACTAGAGTCCTGCGGACGAAGAAGAACAATAATGACCTTTGTGAGCGAGATCAATAAAAGAAAATACACCAAAATCGCCGTGCCTGGGAAGAACGTTTGAGCTGCCTAAAGCAGATTAGGGAAGAACATCCCTGTCAACTCCAGAATCACGAGGAGCCGCACGATCAACAGATGATCGCAGGGTCCTCAAATAGCCACGCGTCAACATGCATTGGACTCCACGACCCCACAGTTGACGGCACCACATGCTTCGCATGTGCAACCCGATATTGTGGACATTTTGCAGGGTTTGCCCTGGCGTTTCTGAAATTCACATACAGGTCCCTTGCGGCGGAGCATTCACGTGACATAACACATGCAACCTGACAATTTTTGTGCTCAACACCCCAATAGTTTCTAAAATTACAACGCAACCCCGGATTTCCAGCTTATTACACTTATGCCCCTATAGTAGTATATAATCCGTATACTATATCCCCTACATAAAGAAATAAAATACAAAATACAAAAATACAATAAAAAATACATATCATTATACTATATTCAGTATTACATATATTTTGAAAAATAAAAAAATTCTAGCATTAAATAAATCATTAAATCACCAAAAAATTAACAAACTCTAAAAATCATAAAAAACTTTAAAAAACACTTTTAAAATTTAATAAATTATTTTTAGTATATTTTACTATATTTTACATATTAAACCAAAAAAATAAAGTCAAATATTAGAACCTATAAAAATTACAAAGTCCATTAAAACTTTGAAAATCATAACTAAATCAAGAAAAATTACAAAAAAAGCACAACCTACCATTTTAAAGATAATTTCACCTACTTTGTAATAAAAATAAAATAAAGATATTTTTATATTGTTTACTATTTTATAAATTAAAATTAAATATCTATTTTGAATAAAAATCTAATTCTCAACCTTAAAAATAAACCAAAATCCATAAAAATCCTAAAAACTTTCTAAAAATTCATAAAAATAGTAAATAAAAAGTACAACATAAAAAGAACAAAATAAAAAATAAATAAAAATTACTAAACATTTTCTAAATAAATAAAAATTACAAAATACATAAAATTCATAAAAATAATATAATATTCATAAAAATCAAATAAATATTCAAAAAGTCCCTTAAAATAAATAAAAAATTAAGATACCAATTATCTTAGTTCTCTATCGTTTAACCCTAGTTTCCAATAGTTTTCCTCCCTAAGTTCGACACTCCCCTACTTTATTACTATACATCAAAATTTAGGAATATAAATAATGAATAGTAAATTTCCTTCTAAAATCCACTTGGTCGATATAACGATTGTAGTTATCTTTAGTTCGTGTATGTTTTTCAGCAACTAAGATTAAGTCTACCCTAAGAATCAAAAATAAGATCTAATTATGCTAATCCTAACAGCTCTACAGGCAAAAATACCTAGAGTAGAGACCCTTTGCCTAAAACAGAGCTAGCGATGGTGGACATCCAAAATCCTCCTCTTTTTCACGCCGACGAGGCCGGCGGAGCTAATCTTGTCACTAGCACTCAACGCAGTGGGTTCCTCTTGGGGTTACGATAGGGAAATAATATTGAAAAGCAAAAACGGGGCAATGGGTTTTATTTATACACAAACTTTGGGTGAGGTTTGATCACGAGATGGCAGTTGTTGGCATGTATGTACACATGATCTATGAGCATAGCAGGGGGAGGTGAGTGAGTCAGAGAGGTTTGCTGAAGAACTCAAGGAGCCTTGACAAATGGATCTTCTCAAAGAAAATGGAGAAGGCAGGTGATGGCACGAAAAATCGAGTGACTAAGGCAATCAGGTATCTCTACGATGGTCGTTGCGACCTCGGTCACTCGATCATGTCAATCAAGAAAAAGTAGACCACCAAGACAGATAAAATCAATCAAAAATAAGCTAGCGGTCTCGCTATTTATTTAACCTGGTATAGCCCAGGTCGAACACAAGGAGCACGGGTTGGCCTCTCGGCCTACGAAGTAGTCAAAAAAAGAAATAAAATAAAAGAAGCAGCTATTTTTGGTGGTTTTTAAATATTTTATATTTTTTCGGATTTTTTAGT
Source organism: Ottelia alismoides (assembly GCA_037367405.1). Lineage (NCBI taxonomy): Eukaryota > Viridiplantae > Streptophyta > Magnoliopsida > Alismatales > Hydrocharitaceae > Ottelia > Ottelia alismoides. Next base: position 854,646 of record JAZKJV010001193.1, on the reverse strand, counting down.
TAATTAAGAAAATAAGAAAAACAAATAAACACACACTTCAAAAATTTATTAAATACACTAAAAATCAACCAAACATTCAAACAAAAATATTTTTATGTGTTTTATAATTTTTAGTGTTTTTGGTGAATTTTTGAGAATTTTCTGATGTTTATTTAATTTTCTAAAAATCGCAAAGTAACTAAAACAGTAGGTACTGTCCAGCCGAGCTAAAAGGGCCTAGATAAAATATCTAAAGCCCCCAAATTAGCTGGGAGGTAATTTTCCTGTAAAGAGAATAACACAAGGAAAATTTAGGCACCTATTTTATTGTTTTTGGATTTTTAATTGATTTACTAAAATTTTTATAAGATTTTGAATGTTTTTCAATTTTTAGTGGTTTTTAGTAATGAAAAATAGCCAAAATTGGCTAGAAAATAAAACTCAACAAAACAAACAGTAGACGATTTTTTTGTAATTTTTAGACACTATTTAATATTTTTTGGGATTTTTAAAGTTAGACAGTAGCAAAAATGAAGGTTTTTATTTTTCAAAAATATCAAATCAACTCAGAAATATCTCCAAAAATCCTTGAAAATTTTACACTATGGCAGGAGCCATGTGTCCAATTTTCGTTGGATTTGGAGGTAATTTGCTATTTTATTCAAAAATAAAGAGGGGGCACTGTGCACAAGGACCAAAGTGCAAATACCCGGAAGTCTGGGGGGTCTGGTGCAATTAACCCAGCAAAACACGCGCTACGCGCGTGCCTGGGGCACTCAGGGACCCAAATGTAATGAAAATAAGTCCCGAGGGCTATATGGCAACAGGTACCAAAAGTCTAGGGACCTATTCGCAAAATACCCAAAAAATCACGCACATGTTCAAATGTATCACGCACAGGGGTATAAATGTAAATAGTTAAAAACTTTCATTCAACTGATAACATCCAGAACTACAGGGCCTATATTGCAAATAAACCAGAAAATCACGTGTCGATGCACGTGTCATACAACGCACAGGGGCATAAGTGCAAGGAAAATAAAGTGCGAGGTCCTTAATGCAAAAGTACCAAAAACTCGACAACTACACTAGGTATTTACAGGACTAAATGCGAAATGAAATAAACAGGAGGGCCTAAGGGTAGTTTACCCTTTATTAATGCGGATGGCCGGATGTGTGACGCGTGGCAGATCCGATGAATGAGAACGAAGGCGCCTTAACCTTGAAACCCCTGGCCTGATCGAACGTCTGAGGGCGCTCCACGTGGAGATCGGACGGTGCTGGTGCTCTGGAGTCTAAGCCCTCGGTGGATCGACGGAGGAGAAGAGGGCACGTGGCAGATCTGACGGTGGAGGCTTGCTGGTGCCTCTTCCTCCGCGCGGGTGTTCCAGATCTGTCCTCGGGATGATCGGACGGTGACGCAACGCCTAAGATGGATGGATCAGATGGAAACTGGGGCGCTGAGGATGTTCTGACGGTCGACGAGGTTGCTGGAAGAACTGGCGGCCGGCGAGCTTCGCCGGCCCTCTGCGTGTACGGTGGACCTCGCCTGATGATCCTGAGGTGCGGGGAAGCTTCGCCGTGAAGCTCCGCACCCGATGCGCTGGTCCGATGAAAGCGAGGAGCTCCAGAGAGCTCCGGCGACGTGGACGAACGGGAGTCCCTGTGCTCTGAAGACTCGACCTCCAGATGAGGTCGAATGGGCGTGATACCTGCACAGGAAGAAAGCTGGGTCGAGGGCAAACTGCCTCGACCCGTCAGAGCGGGTGGAAAGTGAAGGATGAGGCGAGATGGATGCTCTCCGGCGAGCGGCGGAGGGTGAGAGCCGATACCCTGCTCCGGGGCGAGCCAGGGGGGTGAAGGGTCGGAGAAGGTGGAGAGAGGTCTGGTGGACGTGGTGGTGGTGTCGGAGAGACGAATGGGTGGCCGGAGTCGATAGGCGAAGGTGGCGGAGCTAAACTATTAGAATCGGAAAAATCTAAACCTAAGCTAATCTACGGGCTAAGAAGGGTACCTGGCAGATGCATTCGACTGGGCTGAAGCTCAGTGAGCTTCTGGTCGTTGCCTGCAAGGGGCCGTCGACTCCTCGAGGCTCGGCGCGCTCGCGGCGGCACACGGCGGCTGAAAACCACCGGATCAGTGGCTCCCAGCTTCCCGGGCCTCGCTGCTACTCCTGAGACCGCGACTGTCACTCAGGGACTCCGGAGGAGGTCACAGGCGCTGAGGGGAAGATCCAAAGATGGAAGAATTAGGCCGCCGGTGACGACAATATATATGGCGAGGGATCTGAGAAGAAAGGGATCGGGCGAGATGCTCATGCCTCGGATCCATCAAACCCACCCCGGGCGAGGGTCCTGGATGTGTGCTGATCAATCGGAGCCCGGGGTTTGAGGTGTTGGCGGTCGGATCGAGCGGGTAAAAAATGAAGAAATCGGGTCGGCTGCTCTGGATCCGGCTCTGGTGGTCTTGGGGGGAGAGTTGACCGGGGGTCAACATTCCCCCGTGGACCAATTAGAGCCTGCCAAGCGCAAATTTTTTTGTTTATTTATTTTAAGATAGAAAATGATCGAATTAATAAAAACTTAAAACATGAAATATTTTTATTTTATTTTTTTTCTATTTTTTAGTGATTTTTAATTAATTTTTTAAAGTAAAAATAAAGTATTTACATAGTAGGGTCAGATATAGGTATATATACACTATATAGGTTTTTAGTTTTGATTTTTAATGAGTTATTTTTATACAATTTTATTCCCAATTTATATTTTTTTATTTATATTATGAAATGAGGAATAAAAAGATATTTTTATTTTATTTTTATTATTTATATACATATGTGAGATAAATACATATATACATTTATATACATGGTGTATTTACAATATATTTTTGTGTTTTTAATTTTGTTATTTTTATTTTGTTTTTGTTTTAATTGTTTTTATTTTATTTATTTACATTATATACTATAGAATATTTACAAAAATTTTGGAGATTACTTTTATTTATTTATAAGGATAAATAAATAGGGATGATGGAACTATGTACAAGGTGATCATGTACATGAATGAGATTTTTGGTTTCTTTTTTAATTTTTATATTTTTATATTGATTTTATACTTATAAATATATACAAATATTTACAAGCCTATTTTTGTGAGGAAAATACTTTTATTTTATTTACATATATATATTTACACACATGAGCCCCTATCTCCCTCTACTTTGGCTTTTATGTGGTCAGGCCCATGTTGAGTCCTCCCTTGGATTAGGTTGCTCAATATTTATTCTAAATATTTCCCTCTTTTTCTTTTTAATCTTTATTCTTTTATTTTTGCACAAAAACATGCTAATTATCAAACTTTATACAATGCATGCTTTTTGATAATTATTTGTATTTACATGAATATACATGCATTTGCAAAGGTTTTTGTAGCTAAAATATAAGAATAAAGAGTGATGAATGGGTATTCATCACCCCCCTATACTTAACTTTTGCTAGTCCCTTAGCAAACACTTATTTGAAAAAGAAGTGAAAAAGAAAGAAAGAAAAAGAAAAAGAGGGGAATGTACATGGATCAATGTTGAATATTAAACTTTCCTTCATTAAATTGAAGTATGGAGCTCGATCAGATCCTTGGATTATTAATGTGTTGGAACCTTATTTAGACTTAAGCTTAAAACTCAACAGCCTCTAAGTTCCACCAATCTATGGACAAGACTCCTCAATAAACCAGATCAGAACAAGTCTACATACACAAACTCTAATGACTATGAATCTTTCCATGCAGTGTAAGTGATATGTAGCTCCCCACCTCAGAAGTAACAAAGAAACAACCTCCCTCAACCTGGTAACTCTAATGCCTCGGTCTAGCAACTCTTTCCTCGAGAAGCGGGGTATTCCCTTCTAAGTTCAAGTGCAATCGGCTCAAGAAGAGGGGGAAGAAGTATAGACTTTTGGAAGCTCAGCCAGTGTAGCTAAGTCTCCCGCTGCAAGCTTCATGAGATGTAACATGGATACCATAAGCTTTTGCTTTATTTGACTATATATACTCCGGTGGGGTTATTAAATTTTCAATCCGACCCACCACTTTTTTGGAGTTCTTTTTGCATTTTGCAAAATTTTTTTTCAAGTGCTTCTATACAACATATCTACAGGGTGCAACATATATACAAGAAATTTTCCTCTTGAGCCAGCAGACTATCCCTCTTTTGAAGCTTTATTGCAACCCACGGCTTCTGTCTTTAGCCTTCATCACTACTAGACCAAGTTGAGATGCACTTCCTTCACTAGAAGAAGAAGAGAGGTTCCGCCTAGAAGTACTACCCTCATATGCTACCCCAAGCCAAAGGAAACTGCCTCCTCACCACCTCATCCGTGGAGAGCCATGTGTAAAGTGCCGGTGCAAGTCAAGCCATTGTCTCTAAGAGTCATGCGTGTGTTGTTAAGTGCTCAACTTAGGCTCATCAAGATGACATGTGCTCGTAGCCTAGTGGACTCAAAGAATTAAGTCCTTATGGACCTGAAAAGCCTTAACCCTAAGCCCTATAAGGTTCCTCTTAGAGTTAGGTGGATTAAGATCTTATTCAAGCTCCATTTCTCAATTTGATTCCAGGTTAGTTTAAATGTCAACTATCATCCAGAAAAACTATATACATATGTACAAAAGATGCTATTTACAAATATTTATAATCGTGCAAAATTTTTGAAAAATGTTTTGAAATCATGAATGGATGGATGCATGAAGTGCAAGTTTTGCAAAAGTATTTACAAACATTTACACAAGATTTTTGCAAACTTTTGATTTTCAAAACATTTTGGAAAAATTTTGTATTATATACATAATTTTGATAAGAAAATATTTACACAAACTTTACACAAAAGATTTTTGAAAACATTTTTACAAGAATAATTTTGTACACTAGCTATGTATGTGCAAATAAAAGAAGTTTATGAAAAAATTTTAATTTTTGTGATTTTTAGCCATTTTATTTATTAACACACTCACACAAAGTACGAGTTATGGCTAAAGTATATATGAAATATATACACCCCCCCTATACTTAGCTCGAACGATGTCCTCAGAGTCAAGAGCGATGAAGAAGACATAACTCGTGCTATGTACAGGGAAGTGAAAAGAAAGGCTATATACAGAGACGAACTAGAAAAGTCAAGAGGGTCTCGGGTCTTCCCCCTATACTTAGGATCAAGTAATCCTAAGTATAGCAGGCTGTATCCTAAGGGAAAACCGAGAGGAGAATGTACAGGGTCTACCCCCCCTATACTTAGGGTGAGATATCCCTAAGTATAGGCAGCAAAACAGGGGTAGAACGACACGAAGAAAATCACGAATATATACAAGAAGGAGGACATCACTCCCCCTATACTTAAGGTGGAGAACCTTAAGTATAGGCAACAAAACAGAAGTGATGAAACAGAACGAATGAACAACTCGGTGTTTCCACCCCCCTATACTTAGGATGAGCAATCTCCTAAGTATAGCAAAGATAATCCTAAGCGAGACCTGGGGTGAAAATAAGAACGGAAGAAAGAAAGATCAAACAAGACGAAACACGTATATACAAAAGATTACAGTGTTGAGGTGCCTCTCAACAAGCGCTAGATTTTACGCCCCTAGCTGGGCGCAAAGGCTAGGACAACGCAGTATCAAGGTTCAGGACGGCATCGGTAAGTCGAATGTCGTACTGTCGCCGTAGTCTCGGTATGAGAACAGCGACGAACTCAACAGTGTAAACAAAGACACCCAAGTATGCAATCAAGCGGGTGTCTGCTACCGACCAGTGATATGGAAAGAAGTGATCGGGATCCGGTAGCACAAAAGAAATCATCGGCTCTGGATCAGACTGGAGTGAGAGTATAGAGCCGAAGAAATCAAACGTGGAGAAGGATGGATCAGTAATAGAATCCTCCACGTCAATCAGTGTCTCAAGCAGGTGTGGACAATCAAGATCAGGAGACTCTCTACGCAGAATGATATCCGATGCATGAAATAGAATCAGATCAGGTAAATCATCGAATATCTCCAGAATGGGCTCATCCTCGCGAGGGTCGTCGAGGTGAGAAGACTCAGAATCAGAATGATCTAAAGACTCGGTTCCGTGTTCCGCCAGATTGGAAACACTCTCAGAAAGTGAAACCGAGTACTCATCGAATGCGGCATCCTCCCGCAGATAACCCTCAGGGAAAGATGCATGATCAAAAATGAGAAGAAGAGGATCAGGATCTAGATGGGCATCTGCACTGCTATCAAGTATCCACTCAGTGCACCAGGCTGCATCATCATCGAAAGTGTAAGTCTCAGCAATCTGGAAGCAGGAGAAGGTACTAGTCAACACCGTGGAAGCTGGCAAAGTGTCTGTGGATGATCCTCACTCTGCGGCTATGCTGGCTGTCAGCTGGTCCTCAGGAAGTGTATCTGTCTCAACAAAGTGGAGGACAAAAGTCTCGAAGACGGGACTCCCGATGTCTGTACTCTCAAAGTGTTGTCCCTTCTCAAGCTGTGGCTGCTGGGCTGAGTCCTGGTGACTGTCTGCATCTGAGAAGTATCTCTGCAGAAAGGAAGCTGACTCCTCCGGGACTGGAGACTGAAGTAGCTGAGTCAATGGCTGTAACAGCCGGGGCTCCTCCGGCTCCTGGAGTATCAGAAGATCTGATATCCAAGACTCGTCGACTGGAAACTCTGGGGCTGCCTCGAACTCCAACTGGAAGTCCAACGGGAATTCAAGCAGACTTTGGGTCCGAACCTCGGCTATGGCAGTCATCTCCTCTGTCAGTGGTGCTGTCAGCTCCAAGTCATCGGGCTGGTGTGTAGAAACTGAATCCTCATGTAAAGTGACACACCGCACTGGTACTGCATCGTTCGCATGTGTTGTCCCGACTATGGTATCTCGCGAAGAGGATCTCTGTGAAAGTAGCCTCGAGATGGTATCCAGTAGGTGAATGTCGGAACTGCGGTGTGAACCGTCACATGTGGTAATCACCAATGTAAGCTGCTCGGCGGTCATCCCCCGCATGGAGATCTCAATCAAGTCTGTCAGTGGAAGTCCGTGCTCCGGAAATCTCCTCAAGAGGTCAAGAAACCTCGGCCATGCCTCGTGCAATGGCTCCAGGGGGTCAACTGAAAAATCCATGATCAAAGACCGCATAAACTCTGCTCTACGTGGGGGAAAGTATCTCTGCAAGAACTCTCGGCGTAGCTCTTCCCACGTCTCGAATGTCCTCCCCAATCGTCGGTGCCATCTCATGGCTCTGTCGTGAAGCGTGAATGGGAAGGTCCTGCTCATCAGCTCCTCTGCAGTGATGTCTGAATATCTCTGCACTATACAAAACTCCTCAAATGCTGACAGGTGAAGATACGGCTCCTCGTGCGCCTCTCCTGCAAATGTCGGCAGTCGCTTGATGTAATCCAAATCCAAGACGAATGGACCAAGTGTAGAAGCTGACTGAGCTCCCTGTGCTATCTGCTCCTCCATCCCTCTGGAATGGGATCTATCTGTTGATCTCTGATGAATACCCATTCATCACTCTTTATTCTTATATTTTAGCTACAAAAACCTTTGCAAATACATGTAGATATGTGTAAATACAAATAATTACCAAAAGCATGCATTGTGTAAAAACCTATAATTAGCATGTTTTTGTGCACAAAATAAAAGAATAAAGAGCAAAAAGAAAAAGAGGGAAATATTTAGAATAAATATTGAGCAACCTAACCCAAGGGAGGGCTCAGCATGGGCCTGACCGCATAAAAGCCAAGTAGAGGGAGATAGGGGCTCACATATGTGTATATTTGCAAATAAATAAAACTTTATATTTTCCTCACCCAAAAATATGTTTGTCCATATTGTGTGTATATTTAGAAACTATTAAAAACAAAATAAAAAGATGAAAAGCAAAAAGATCAAAAATACCCTTCCTTCACCATGTGTATAGACCATTATCCTGTATTTATTTAACCTTGTAAATAAATTCAATTATTTTCTAAACTTTTTGTAAATATTCTATGTTACATTTTGTAAATCAAATAAATAACAAGAAACAAAACAAAAATCAAATAAAAATTACAAAATGAAAAATACCAAAACACATTGTATAAATACCATGTATATAAATGTATACAACTATTTATTTCACCCTTGTTTATAAATAATTAAAATAAAATAAAAATACCATTTTATTCCATATTTTATGGTGTAAATAAATAAAATACAAAATGAGCATAAAAATACATAAAAATAACAAATAAAAAAATCAAAAATAAAAATCCATGTAGTGTACATATACCTATATATATAGCTACCCTATCTTTATTTCCAAAAATTAAATAAAAATCACCAAAAAATAGAAAAAAATAAAAGAAAAATATTTCATGTTTTAAGTTTTCTTTAATTCGGCCTATTTCTGCCCTAAAATAAATAAACAAAAATCAAGTACACGTGGCAGCGTCTGACTGGTCCACGGGGGAATGTTGACCCCGGTCAACTCCCCCGCGGACTCCTTCCTTTTCTGGAAGATGCGTGCCGCGCCTCCTTCGCCGATTTATCCACGCGTCTCCAGGCTGTCACCCACTCAACCCCCGTGCTCGGATTCTTCGCCGTTCATCCCTCTCCCTCGCCGGATCTTCCGCCATCAAATCCACGCTTTCCATCTCCGTCGAGCCTCAACCCTAAACGCCCCTGTCACCATTTATATCCGGACCTCCGCCGCCTCCGCGCCCCATCTTTGGATCGCCATCCTTATTCCCGTGACCTCCAGAGCGAAGCCCGAGGTGACAGCTCGCGTTTGCCCCTGTTGCAGTGAGGTGAGGGTGTCCCGACCATCGATCCGGCGTGTTTCGCCGTCCTTGCTCCGCCGCCGGCGTTGAGCATCGAGCTTCAGGCCTTGACGCCCTTCGAAGCTACGACCGGGAGCAAGATCAGCTCCAGCATAGTCTACTGCAGCCACCAGGTAACCTTAGCTCCTTCTAGATTCATCTAATTTAGGATTTCGCCCAATTCGTATCTCCGACGCATTTCCTTGATTCCGGCCATCTCACGCAATAGCTCGACCATCCGAACCGACCATCATCTTCACCATTCCCTCACGCACCTTCTACGCACTTTCACTCAACCCAGATCGCACAGGATCTGGGAGTCGAGCTCCACCGTCTCCGCCTCGCCGGAGCTCGTTCGCCCCACAGCACAGACCATCTTCACCCCGCGTTCTTGGGTCGAGGCATTTTGCCCTCGACCCGCGAAGCTTCTTGACTACTTTGCAGGTCCAAAGGGGGTGTCTGAGCCTCCTTCACAGTCAGGCCGGAGCTTCGCGCCGCTAGACTTCGCCGGAGCCCCTCCAGGGCTTGGCTGGGGCATCGGCCAACACCATCAGCTGCGGGAAGTCTCCAGGAACGTGTTCCGATCAGTAGCAGCAGCTGAGGAGGACCGGAGTCCACGCACGAGGCCGGCGAAGTTCGCCGGCCATCAGTTCTTTCACCATCCTCCAGAGCCGTCCGATGAGGCCTCCGCTCCAGTTCTAATCCCAGCCGTCGATCTATAGAGGAGCAGTAGCCGTCGATCCATCTGAGGATCTCATCTGGACCATTGCAGCTGAGGAGAGAGGCACCCGAGCCCCGCACCGCTTGATCTTCCACGTGGCCTCCCTCGGACCGTCGATCGAGCCGAAGAGGAGAAGAGAGGAGTAGCGCCCGCACATCCAGACCGTTCGATCACCACGTGGCGCACATCCGACCGTCGGCTAATAAAGGGGTAAATATCATAGGGCCCCCTCGTAGTTTGTTATTTTCTTTTTAGTCCTGTAATTTTTAATTCAAGTTGTTTATTTTCTGGGATATTTGCACCAAGGACCCCGTACTTATTTTTATTTGCACTTATACCCCCGCTAGTTGTGAACCACGTGCTTCGTCACGTGTTTTGTTGGGATATTTGCACAAGACCCCTTGTAGTTCTGGATGTTATTCATTGAATAGAAAGTTTTGTTTATTTGCATATATACCCCTGTGAGCATTGATTATGCGCATGTGCGTTTTATTTTGGGTAAATTGCATATAAGCCCCTGGACTTTTGATACGAGTTATCAATAGGTCCTTGGAACTTATTTTTATTACATCTAGGTCCTTGAGTGCCCCAGGCACGTGCTTGGCACGTGACTTCTTGGGTATTTTGCACCAGGACCCCAGAACTTTTGGGTATTTGCACATAGGTCCCTGTGCACAGTGCCCCACCTTTATTTTTGAATAAAATATCAAACGACCTCCAAATCCAATGAGATTTTGACACATGGCTCCTGCCATGGTGTAGGAATTTCTATGATTTTTGAGGACAATTTTGATTTCATTTATTATTTTTAAAAATTCAAAAACCCCTATTTTTGCCACTGTTTGACTTTAAAAATACCAAAAAAAATATAAAAACTCCACTAAAAATTCTAAAAAAATTAGGACTTGTAGTTTGCTTGTTGTTTGATTTTCTAGCCAATTTTGGCTACTTTTCATCACTTAAAAACCCTAAAAATTGAAAAACCCCTAAAAACTCATAAAAATTATAATAAATAAATTAAAAATCCAAAAGTAATAATTAGGGTGCCTAAATTTTCCTTATTCTTTCTAGATTATAGGAAAATTACCTTTAGGGCTTTTTGAGATCCAGGAGTATTTTATTTTTGGGTCTTAAGCCTTGCTGGACAGTCCCCTTTGTTTTTCGCATTGTTTGATTTTTAATAAATAATTTACCCATTAGAAAAATTCCAAAAATTCACCAAAAACAGTAAAAAACTTAAAAAACCTAAAAATCAATTTTCTAGAATTTTTGCATCATTTTTGGTGTGTGTAATAAATTGTTGAAGTTCCCTTGTATTCACCTTCTTTAATTTTCTCATCATTTAAAAAATCATTAAAAAAACCACAAAAATATGTTCTCTGTGTTTTAGTTCAATTTGACTACATCGTAGGCTATTTAGCCAATCTGTGCTCCTTGTGTTCGACCCTGGGAGCTATACCAGGTTAATCTTATACCAGGACCACTTCTCTGTATTTTATTGATTTATCTTCATCTGTGGTTCATTTTTCTTGATTGACACGTTCTGAGTGACTGAGGTCGTAACGACCTAATTTCATGTACCTTTACCTCTGTCATTCGGGCGGTCATCAGAATGGCGCCGTTGCCGGGGAGCACGGCTTTGTAGTCATTTTTTTTATTATTGTCTCTCTTAATTATAACTGTTTTCTGACACTCTCTCTCTTTCTAACTTCTGTGCGAGGTACTGCGTGGAGAACTTGGAGTACACTTTTTGAGGACCCGCACGGGAAGAAGAGCAGGAGGAAGAGAGAGAAGAAGGAGTTTTCATTTCTGAGAGAGAGAGAGAACAATACTGTTGTAATAATTTAGGACTCAAACTTTGAACTGTGGACATTTGTAACTTAGCGGGTCTGTTTCGCCGAGCACCGGTGTGCTCGGGGGACCCATTTGGATTTTCGCGGCTTTTATCGTGGTTTTTATAGCTAGCTGCCTTTTCCGGTGTTTACGCGGTTTTTCTCGAGCCCTTAGATTTAGGAATCTCTGTTGATTGTGACGTAAATATCTAAGGCCCAACACTTAATAGAATATCTGTTCCTATAGAACGTAATTGGACCTTGATAAAATTCACTGAAAAAGTTAGTTTAATTGGATTTGAGACCACGTGCCGTGAGGAGTCACATACAACGCTGGCAGGACCCGTTGTGGCGGGCACCGAGTGACTCCCAAGATCGGACTCCGGACTCGATTCGGTTAGCTAACTATTGTTCTTCACGATCAACAGAAGTTGCTTGTCTAAGGCCGGTTTTTCCCGCTACACCATTTAGGTAGTTTTATTCTGTCTTTAAATTCTGCGCGGATCACTTGCATGTAGAGTGCTGGAGACAAGGTACGCATTTCTTTCTCTGCATGCATCATTGATTTCTTCGCGCATCAGCTTTTTCGTTCTCTCCCTCTGCTTTTGGCTTAATCATCAGGAGAATCGGAAAAAACCGTTAGGCCGCTTGTATTTATTTTGAAAAAAAAATTTAAAAAGAAAAACAAAAAAATTGGGACTGGATAACACTATTGACCCTAAAAGACACTCACATTAAAAATTTGTCTTGGGGAGAGCAACCCCCTCATTGTTTGGTTTGATTGTGCGAGAGAGTGACCCGAACACTAGGTAAAGCCCTCCGGTGCTCATCTCGACTGATTACCGACTCTTCTGTGTGGGACAGTCGGTTGAGAGAGTATCGGGTATCCCAGCAGGTCACGTAATCGCTCTGATATCTTGTGTGTTCACCAAATAAAATTGACAAGATAAATTGACCGAGCTTTCACGGTCTTCAGATTGTGTTGAGTTGGTGAACAAGGGGTTTGCTTTGCGATCATATTTTCTCCAGATCCCATCCGCCTTACTCGCCAGATCAAGATGATGGGTAGACGATCTCTTAGGCAGCCTCTGGCTGCACCGCTTTCAGGCGCGGCTACTTCATCATCTAGGTTGGCCCGCGAGAGTCAAGACCAATTCTCCGGGCCCGAGTACGATTTCACCCTGTTCCCCCTCGACCCCCTTTCTTCTGCTACTGAGAGACATGAGCCCGAGGAAAGACGAATTAATTTGACAGAACCTGAGTTAGGCTCATCTGATTTTGCAGACGTCCCTATGGCTGGAGCCGGCAGTTCAGACGATCACCAGCCCGAACATTTTGTCTTAGACCAGGGAGCGATTAACTCCACTCTGATCGCGTCATTAGAGACAGTTCAGCAACAGTTACGCGATCAGGGGGCATTTATGATAGAGATGAGGAGGGAGTTGGAGAGACTCCGAAGAGAGCGAGACGAGCCGAGCGAGCCGGAGGACATTCCTGACGCTGATGCAGAGGCAGCAGCCGCAGCAGCAGCTGCCGCAGCAGCGGCAGCCGCCGCCGCAGCAAGACCGATGCGGGAGCTACACAACCCCGGATCTACACTGATGCACCAGTGGGTGGTGATACCTGCTATCGTGGGGGATTTCAAGTTCCCTCCGAACACCCTGCAGATGCTTCCTCATTTTCACGGACTCGCCACTGAGGAACCCCATCTCCATCTCCAGGAGTTTTTGATGATCTGTAGCACTGTCCACGACCGTCGTGTGGACCAAGATACGATTCGGATGATGGCCTTCCCTTTTTCACTGGCAGATAGAGCAGCCTCCTGGCTGAAACATCTAGGGAAGTTTGTTTACACCTGGGAGCAACTCCGCACCGAGTACTTGAACAAGTACTATCCACTCGGGCGGACGAATGCAGCGAGGGCCCTGATCAACAACTTCTCCATGCTCCCTAACGAGCAGTTTCACGAGGCATGGGAGAGGTTCAGAGAGCTTCTGGATAGATGCCCACATCACGACATCTCGAAGCCGAACCTAGTTCAGAGCTTCTTTAGTGGGATGACACCAGAGCTTCAGGGTCTGGTGAATGCTTCTTGCGGCGGGTCCTACTTTGCCAAGGACCACAATCAAGTCTGGGCTATCTACGAGGAGATGGCAGAAAATTACATGGTGATGTCCCAGACTCGGTTGTACACACAGAGATCTCAGCAGCCGCCAGGACCCGTGCAGTATCAGCGGATAGCACGGGTTGATGCAGGTCCATCCAGTTCGTCCACAGTTGCGGCCGCACAGGCAGAGTCGGCCACTGCGGACATGGGGATTATCAGCGAGAAGTTGGACCGCATGGAAATAATAGAGAAGAAGCAGTGCCAGGGCATAACTCAGATGGAGCAAATGGCACAAACTCTGAGCGACATGAAGACCCAGCTCTTGTGTCTTCAGGAGGCACAGACGGCTCCTCAGCCCCGTCTTCTGTCGCGAGGCGATTCCGGCGGCAGCCGCAGCTCGTCCCAGCGCTCCAGCTCTTTGCAGCAGCCTAGACAAGTTCACCTTGTACAGGCGGAGCCGTACCAGCAGCAGCAGCCCTCTTACCAGTCACCACCATCTCCAGACTTACAGATGGTGGTATATCAGCCGGATCAGCCTCTGGCAGCACTGCCACCAGACCCCTTTGATGCTGAGCCATTGATGGATGTCAACGGGATTTGGTATGACCGTCCTCAACCTGGAATCCGACGAGACCATCCCGGATTCAGGTGGGGGAATGGGGGTAACCAGTCCCAACAGCAGCCAGCCGGTCAGGGAGGGCAGTACTCCCAGCAGCGAGATCACCAGCAGCCCCCTGCATATCAGCCATCATCCTTCGTACCTCGTCCCTACCAGCAGCAGGGACAGAATTGGAGACGTGAGCAGCAGGCTCACCACCAGCAGCATCATTCCTCTTACCCCTCTCAGCCACAGCAGCAGCAGGTCCAGCAGCCTCATTACCAGAGAGGCAACCCGTCGGGTTCCCACGAGAGCCCCGCCATGGATGATCTAGCCCGCCTCTTCACAGAGCAGCAGGCTACATTTAGACGGGAGATGGACGAGTTCCGCCAGGAGATGCGGGACCTGATGAGAGGGAAGGCCGCCATCCCTGCACAGATCGAGCCGAATCCGAATAGCTTGAATAGGAAATCTGAGCAGGTAGTTCACACTGAATTTGCCACTCCTAGTGACCCATTTGATGATACATCTTCGGATTTATTTGATGCTGATTTTGTCACACTTAGGAGCGGTAGAAAACCAGCAGGCGACGCCTCATCTGAGCGACAACGCGAGGATTTATCCAGAGCGCCAGATGAGGAGGAGGAGAGCGGTACTGAAGCCGCACATCATGATGACGGTGGCACTAAGGCCACCCGGGATGCTGATTCCACCGGCGGTACTGAGGCCGCCATTTCACCATATAGAGGAGGTGGTACTGACGCCACCAGCAGAGCCGAGCCAGCCCGCGGTACTGAGACCGCAAGACGTCTAGTTGTAGAGCCAACTAGAGGTGGTACTGAGGCCACCAACATTTATTCTGATAGAAATGTTGTCTTTCCTCGCATGAATGTATCTCAGAACTCTCATTTGAATAAAGGAAAAGGTTTAGTTTCTTCTGATCCCACTGTGGTGAATGATGTTTGTGAGGATCCAGTCATCGAATCATCTAGGCCTATTCCTAGTCCTTCATCTGAGAAGGACCCTGTGATCCCCTTTCCTAGAGCCCTTGAGTTGGGGAAGGGGAAGAAAAAGGAAAAAGATCCAAAAAAGAGAGAGCAGGAGGAGTTCAGCCAGGGCATGATAGACCGATTTCACATTCAGCTGACCCTCAATGAGGCTTTGCAGCACATTCCTCTTCTTCAGCGATCACTAAGAGATAGGACCACAGTCAGAAGGACGAAGAGGAACAAGACCGCAGAAATTCATGTGTTGACCAAAGCCACGTGTTACGCGATCCAGAACCATCTGCCGACTAAGAGGCCAGATTTAGGGGCCCCGTATGTCAGATGTCAGATTAGTGAGCAGAGGTTCAACCGTACTCTATTAGATAGCGGATCGTCGATCAACCTTCTTCCGGCAGCCCTTCTCGACCACTTAGAGTTGGGCACTCTTAGACAGAGCAGGACATACCTTCAGTTTGCTGATCGGTCTGTCAAGAGGCCAAAGGGGTTGTTGCGAGACGTTGTCGTCACGATTCAGGGTTTGCAATTCCCCGTGGACTTCGTAGTGCTGGACATGGAGACCCCTGACTCGTTGACCGATTCCCCCATTATCCTCGGTCGCCCGTTCTTGGCCACAGCCAAAGCGGTGACTGACCATGACAGTGGGAAGGTATTCTTTCGCGTCCAGGGCGAGAGTATACAAATAGAGACGGTTAAGGACCACAGAGCCAGAGCTAGATCACGCTCAGAGGACAGTACAGATTCAGAACAGCTGACAGACGCAGGACCAGACATCCACCAGGACTGTGATTTTGTGATCACAGATGATGAGGCAGTTTGGGCAGATCCTGCAGCACAGACCATCCTCTCATATTCAGATACAGTTGATGCAGAATTGATAGCAGAGGATAGTCTGGAGAGCACAGCCTTGGTTCAGGATACTATTGAGTCAGCAGAGTCGGACCTTGATCGCGACACGATTTTCAGTGAAGGTGGTGCTGATGCCACCTTGTTCTCCGGTGGTACTGATGCCACCGAGTCTGATATAGATCCCTCGGATTCAGAATCTGATTGGGCAGATTGTGATGATCAGATGCCAGATCTGGATCCACCTGAGCCTACAGATGAGGAGGAGGTAGAGGCAGAGCAGACCAGAGACAATGTAGAGGACCCGCCTTCTCCAGATCCAGTTTGTGAGAGTTCTTTATCATTTTCCCAGGCAGATTTGGCAGAATTGTCTGCATACACACATCTTCTTCAGAAGCCAGATCTGCCAGCACCCAGCTGTCCAGAGCTGAAGCCGCTCCCTACTTCGCTGAAGTATAGATTCCTTGCGGGAGAGTCTGAGATGTACCCAGTCATCATCTCTGCTGATCTGACTGAAGAGCAAGAATCCCGTCTGATGGAGGTTCTTGAAAAGAACCGCAAGGCAATTGGATGGAGCGTAGCAGATCTCCATGGGATTAGTCCCTCATTGTGCTCCCACCATATCTATCTCGAGGAAGGGGCGAAGCCGTCGCGTGAGTTCCAGCGGCGACTGAACCCCAACCTAAGAGAGGTTGTCATGAAGGAAATATCAAAATGGTGGAGTGCAGATTTTATTTATCCCATTTCCGACTCCAAGTGGGTGAGCCCCTTGCATGTGGTGCCCAAGAAGACGGGCATCACGACTGTGATCAGTGAGTCGGGAGAGGAGATCGCTACACGAGTACCCACCTCTTGGCGGGTCTGCGTTGACTACAGGAGACTCAACCAGGCCACCAAGAAGGACCATTTCCCCCTGCCCTTTATAGATCAGATCATTGAGAGACTGGCAGGGAAAAGCCATTACTGCTTCCTGGATGGGTACTCGGGCTACAATCAGGTGGCCATCGCTCCTGAGGATCAGGAGAAGACCACCTTTACCTGTCCCTTCGGTACCTACGCCTTTCGACGCATGCCATTTGGGCTATGTAACGCCCCTGCGACTTTTCAGAGATGCATGCTGTCGATATTTTCGGACATGGTAGGGGAGTGTTTGGAGGTCTTCATGGACGACTTCTCGGTTTACGGCGACGGATTCGATTCCTGTCTTGACTGCCTAGACCGAGTGCTCCAGCGATGCATTGCTACCCGGTTGGTTCTATCTTGGGAGAAGAGTCACTTCATGGTGACTCAAGGGACGGTGCTTGGCCACATCATCTCTAACAGAGGCATGGAGGTTGATCCGGCCAAGGTCGATGTCATTAGAAAACTCACACCGCCGTCCAATTTGAAGCAGCTACGGTCATTTCTAGGGCACGTTGGTTTTTATAGGAGATTCATTCATGATTTCAGCAAGATTGCCCGACCGTTGACTGACCTCTTGACGAAAGACACCGAGTTCCTTGTTGATGACAAGTGTCTTTCATCCTTTGAGACTCTCCAGCAGTGTGTTATTGAGGCTCCTGTCCTTCAGCCACCCGATTGGTCTCTCCCATTCGAGATCATGACGGACGCCTCTGATTTTGCCGTAGGGGCCGTGCTAGGACAGAGGAGGGATGGAGTGCCATTTGCCATACATTATGCTAGCCGCACATTGGATTCCGCCCAGCGGAATTACACGGTCACAGAGAAGGAAATGCTAGCAGTAGTGTTTGCCTTAGATAAGTTCAGATCATATATCATTGGATCTAGAGTGACTTTGTATACTGATCACACCGCCATCAGGTACCTCATGTCAAAGAAGGATGCCAAGGCCAGACTTACTAGATGGATCCTTCTACTCCAGGAGTTCGACATTGAGATCAAGGATAAGCCTGGAGTCAAGAATGTGGTGGCGGACCATTTATCCCGACTAGAGCAGCCTGAGGATTCTGAGCAGATTGATCCCATTTGTGATACCTTCCCAGATGAGGCGATCCTTGCTATCGCCTCACTCCCATGGTACGCTGATATTGTGAACTTTCTCGTTGCTGGGAAAGTCCCACAAGATTGGCCCAAGCAGAGGATTGAGACCTTCCTTGCGAAGGCCAAGTCCTACCACTGGGAGGATCCCATCCTTTACCACGAAGGAGGGGATAGCATCTGGCGTCGGTGTATTCCTCAGGAGGAGCATCATAGTGTCCTCACTTACTGCCACAAGCTTGAGGCAGGAGGACATCATTCTGGGAGGAGAACGGCACAGAAAGTGCTCCAATCCGGCTTGTGGTGGCCTACCCTCTTCAAGGACTCTGATGAGTTCGTGAAGAGGTGTATTGACTGTCAGAGGATGGGCACTTGTGGACAACGTGATATGATGCCGATGCAGCCCATTCACTTCTGTGAGGTTTTTGACGCATGGGGCATCGATTTCATGGGTCCATTCCCTAAGAGTCAGGGATTTGAGTACATTCTGTTGGCCGTAGATTATGTTAGTCGTTGGGTTGAGGCTATCCCCGCCCGAGCCGCAGATGCGAAGACAGTTTGCAGATTTTTGAAGAAGCACATCATCATGCGGTTCGGGGTTCCACGAGTTCTGATTTCTGATGGGGGATCTCATTTCATCAACGACCAGGTGAAGGCCCTTGCTCGCGAGTTCAGTATAGACCATCGTGTTGCTACTCCATACCATCCACAGACAAATGGTCTAGCTGAGGTGTCGAATAGGGAGATCAAGAATATTTTGCAGAAAGTCGTCCGCCCTGACCGAAAGAATTGGTCACAGCTTTTGGACTCGGTCTTGTGGGCATATCGGACATCTTTCAAGACTCCATTGGGTACATCTCCCTTTCGCCTCGTGTATGGCAAGCCATGCCATCTACCAGTTGAACTGAGGCACAAGTCACTTTGGGCAGTCACAGATATTCTTATGGATCCAGATGGTATAGGAGACCAGAGGAGGGCTGAGTTAGCCGCCTTGGAAGAGCTTAGAGATGCAGCATTCTCAAGCAGCCTACATTATAAGGAGAAAGTCAAAGAGTGGCATGATTCTCATATCAGCCACAAGCATTTTGAGATTGGACAGAAAGTATGGCTGTTTGATGCAAGGCTACGATTATTTCCAGGGAAGCTACAGAGCAAATGGAAAGGACCCTATTTGGTCAGAAAGGTACACGATAACGGTAGCATTGATATATCCGAGTTATCTTCTGAGAGTACCTTCCGAGTGAACGGCCAGCGGCTCAAACCATTTCTAGATCATGAGCCGCGGGACGTTATTATTGCCGCTATTCATTTTGCGTGAGATGTGGTCTTTTGACTCACATCTTTTACATCTCACGCCTGATTTTCACTGTTACTCCGCCTGTATAGATCCAGTTGTCCATATCATTCTATTCTTTAGTCCCACATCCCGTCTCTCATCTTATGATTATGCTATACTTAGGGTGTACTTTACCCTAAGTATAGGGGGGATGTCGGACCTGCGAGTATTCTTTTCATTCTTTCTGCTCTTGTTTTTGCTGCCTATACTTAGGGATATTTTACCCTAAGTATAGGGGGGGCAGATTCTGTATATTCTTCACTCGGCTTTCCCTTCATGTACAGCTTTCTATACTTAGGATTAGTTAATCCTAAGTATAGGGGGAAACCACCGAGTTCCTCTCATTCTATTCATTTATTCGTTCCTGTACTTAGCCATTCCTTTTCACTTCCCTTTTACTAAGCACGAGTTATGTCTTCTTCATCGCTCTTGATCACTCTGAGGACATCGTTCGAGCTAAGTATAGGGGGGGTGTGTATATATTTCATATATACTTTAGCCATAACTCGTACTTTGTGTGAATGTGTTAATAAATAAAATGGCTAAAAATCACAAAAATTAAAAATTTTTCATGTACATAAACCTCTTTTATTCTTGCACATACATAGCTAGTGTACAAAGTATTTTTGTAAAAATGATTTCAAAAATCTTTTGTGTAAAGCTTGTGTAAATATTTTGTATCAAAATTATGTATATAGTACAAATTTTTTTTTCAAAATGTTTTGAAAATCAAAAGTTTGCAAAAATCTTGTGTAAATGTGTGTAAATATCACTTTGCAAAACTTGCACCTCATGCATCATTCATGATTTCAAAACATTTTTCAAAAATTTTTGCATGATTGTAAAATATTTGTAAATAGCATCTTTTGTACATATATGTATATAGTTTTTCCTGGATGAGAGTTGACATTTAAACTAAGCCTGAAATTAAATTGAGAAATGGAGCTTGAATAAGATCTTAATCCACTTAACTTCAAGAGGAACCTTATAGGACTTAGGGTTAAGGCTTTTCAGGTCCATAAGGACTTAATTCTTTGAGTCCATTAGGCTATGAGCATATGTCATCTTGATGAGCCTAAGTAGAGCACTTAACAACACACGCATGACTCTCAGAGACAATGGCTTAACTTGCACCTGCACTTTACACATGGCTCTCCACGGATGAGGTGGTGAGGAGGCAGTTTCCTTTGGCTTGGGGTAGCATATGAGGGTAGTACTTCTAGGCGGAACCTCTCTTCTTCTTATAGTGAAGGAAGTGCACCTCAACTTGGTCTAGTGGTGTTGAAAGCTAAAGACAGAAGCTGTGGGTTGCAATAAAGCTTCAAAAGAGGGATAGTCTACTGGCTCAAGGAGAAATTTCTTATATGCTGCACCATGTAGATATGTTGTACAGAAGTTCTTGAAAAAAAAAATAATAATGCAAAAAGAACTCCAAAAAAAAAAGTGGTGGGTCGGATTGAAAATTTAATAACCCCATCGGAGTTTAAAGCAAAAGCTTATGGTATCCATGTTACATCTCATGAAGCTTGCAGCGGGAGACTTAGCTACACTGGCTAAGCTTCCAAAACTCTATACTTCTACCCCCTCTTCTTGAGCCGGTTGCACTTGAACTTAGAAGGGAATACCCCGCTTCTCGAGGAAAGAGTTGCTAGACTGAGGCATTAGAGTTACCAGGTTGAGGGAGGTTGTTTCTTTGTTACTTCTGAGGTGGGGAGCCACATATCACTTACACTGCATGGAAAGATTCATGGTCATTAGAGTTTGTGTATGTAGACTTGTTCTGATCTGGTTTATTGAGGAGTCTTGTCCATAGACTGGTGGAACTTAGAGGCTGTTGAGTTTTAGGCTTAAGTCCAAATAAGGTTCCGACACATTAATAATCCAAAGATCTGATCAAGCTCCATATTTCAATTTAATGAAGGAAAATTTAATAAGTCAACCTTGATCCATGTACATCCTCTTTTTCTTTTTTTTCTTTCTTTTTCACTTCTTTTTCAAATAAGTGTTTGCTAAGGGACTAGCAAAGTTAAGCATAGGGGGGTGATGAATACCCATTCATCACTCTTTATTCTTATATTTTAGCTACAAAAACCTTTGCAAATACATGTAGATATGTGTAAATACAAATAATTACCAAAAGCATGCATTGTGTAAAAACCTATAATTAGCATGTTTTTGTGCACAAAATAAAAGAATAAAGAGCAAAAAGAAAAAGAGGGAAATATTTAGAATAAATATTGAGCAACCTAACCCAAGGGAGGGCTCAGCATGGGCCTGACCGCATAAAAGCCAAGTAGAGGGAGATAGGGGCTCACATATGTGTATATTTGCAAATAAATAAAACTTTATATTTTCCTCACCCAAAAATATGTTTGTCCATATTGTGTGTATATTTAGAAACTATTAAAAACAAAATAAAAAGATGAAAAGCAAAAAGATCAAAAATACCCTTCCTTCACCATGTGTATAGACCATTATCCTGTATTTATTTAACCTTGTAAATAAATTCAATTATTTTCTAAACTTTTTGTAAATATTCTATGTTACATTTTGTAAATCAAATAAATAACAAGAAACAAAACAAAAATCAAATAAAAATTACAAAATGAAAAATACCAAAACACATTGTATAAATACCATGTATATAAATGTATACAACTATTTATTTCACCCTTGTTTATAAATAATTAAAATAAAATAAAAATACCATTTTATTCCATATTTTATGGTGTAAATAAATAAAATACAAAATGAGCATAAAAATACATAAAAATAACAAATAAAAAAATCAAAAATAAAAATCCATGTAGTGTACATATACCTATATATATAGCTACCCTATCTTTATTTCCAAAAATTAAATAAAAATCACCAAAAAATAGAAAAAAATAAAAGAAAAATATTTCATGTTTTAAGTTTTCTTTAATTCGGCCTATTTCTGCCCTAAAATAAATAAACAAAAATCAAGTACACGTGGCAGCGTCTGACTGGTCCACGGGGGAATGTTGACCCCGGTCAACTCCCCCGCGGACTCCTTCCTTTTCTGGAAGATGCGTGCCGCGCCTCCTTCGCCGATTTATCCACGCGTCTCCAGGCTGTCACCCACTCAACCCCCGTGCTCGGATTCTTCGCCGTTCATCCCTCTCCCTCGCCGGATCTTCCGCCATCAAATCCACGCTTTCCATCTCCGTCGAGCCTCAACCCTAAACGCCCCTGTCACCATTTATATCCGGACCTCCGCCGCCTCCGCGCCCCATCTTTGGATCGCCATCCTTATTCCCGTGACCTCCAGAGCGAAGCCCGAGGTGACAGCTCGCGTTTGCCCCTGTTGCAGTGAGGTGAGGGTGTCCCGACCATCGATCCGGCGTGTTTCGCCGTCCTTGCTCCGCCGCCGGCGTTGAGCATCGAGCTTCAGGCCTTGACGCCCTTCGAAGCTACGACCGGGAGCAAGATCAGCTCCAGCATAGTCTACTGCAGCCACCAGGTAACCTTAGCTCCTTCTAGATTCATCTAATTTAGGATTTCGCCCAATTCGTATCTCCGACGCATTTCCTTGATTCCGGCCATCTCACGCAATAGCTCGACCATCCGAACCGACCATCATCTTCACCATTCCCTCACGCACCTTCTACGCACTTTCACTCAACCCAGATCGCACAGGATCTGGGAGTCGAGCTCCACCGTCTCCGCCTCGCCGGAGCTCGTTCGCCCCACAGCACAGACCATCTTCACCCCGCGTTCTTGGGTCGAGGCATTTTGCCCTCGACCCGCGAAGCTTCTTGACTACTTTGCAGGTCCAAAGGGGGTGTCTGAGCCTCCTTCACAGTCAGGCCGGAGCTTCGCGCCGCTAGACTTCGCCGGAGCCCCTCCAGGGCTTGGCTGGGGCATCGGCCAACACCATCAGCTGCGGGAAGTCTCCAGGAACGTGTTCCGATCAGTAGCAGCAGCTGAGGAGGACCGGAGTCCACGCACGAGGCCGGCGAAGTTCGCCGGCCATCAGTTCTTTCACCATCCTCCAGAGCCGTCCGATGAGGCCTCCGCTCCAGTTCTAATCCCAGCCGTCGATCTATAGAGGAGCAGTAGCCGTCGATCCATCTGAGGATCTCATCTGGACCATTGCAGCTGAGGAGAGAGGCACCCGAGCCCCGCACCGCTTGATCTTCCACGTGGCCTCCCTCGGACCGTCGATCGAGCCGAAGAGGAGAAGAGAGGAGTAGCGCCCGCACATCCAGACCGTTCGATCACCACGTGGCGCACATCCGACCGTCGGCTAATAAAGGGGTAAATATCATAGGGCCCCCTCGTAGTTTGTTATTTTCTTTTTAGTCCTGTAATTTTTAATTCAAGTTGTTTATTTTCTGGGATATTTGCACCAAGGACCCCGTACTTATTTTTATTTGCACTTATACCCCCGCTAGTTGTGAACCACGTGCTTCGTCACGTGTTTTGTTGGGATATTTGCACAAGACCCCTTGTAGTTCTGGATGTTATTCATTGAATAGAAAGTTTTGTTTATTTGCATATATACCCCTGTGAGCATTGATTATGCGCATGTGCGTTTTATTTTGGGTAAATTGCATATAAGCCCCTGGACTTTTGATACGAGTTATCAATAGGTCCTTGGAACTTATTTTTATTACATCTAGGTCCTTGAGTGCCCCAGGCACGTGCTTGGCACGTGACTTCTTGGGTATTTTGCACCAGGACCCCAGAACTTTTGGGTATTTGCACATAGGTCCCTGTGCACAGTGCCCCACCTTTATTTTTGAATAAAATATCAAACGACCTCCAAATCCAATGAGATTTTGACACATGGCTCCTGCCATGGTGTAGGAATTTCTATGATTTTTGAGGACAATTTTGATTTCATTTATTATTTTTAAAAATTCAAAAACCCCTATTTTTGCCACTGTTTGACTTTAAAAATACCAAAAAAAATATAAAAACTCCACTAAAAATTCTAAAAAAATTAGGACTTGTAGTTTGCTTGTTGTTTGATTTTCTAGCCAATTTTGGCTACTTTTCATCACTTAAAAACCCTAAAAATTGAAAAACCCCTAAAAACTCATAAAAATTATAATAAATAAATTAAAAATCCAAAAGTAATAATTAGGGTGCCTAAATTTTCCTTATTCTTTCTAGATTATAGGAAAATTACCTTTAGGGCTTTTTGAGATCCAGGAGTATTTTATTTTTGGGTCTTAAGCCTTGCTGGACAGTCCCCTTTGTTTTTCGCATTGTTTGATTTTTAATAAATAATTTACCCATTAGAAAAATTCCAAAAATTCACCAAAAACAGTAAAAAACTTAAAAAACCTAAAAATCAATTTTCTGGAATTTTTGCATCATTTTTGGTGTGTGTAATAAATTGTTGAAGTTCCCTTGTATTCACCTTCTTTAATTTTCTCATCATTTAAAAAATCATTAAAAAAACCACAAAAATATGTTCTCTGTGTTTTAGTTCAATTTGACTACATCGTAGGCTATTTAGCCAATCTGTGCTCCTTGTGTTCGACCCTGGGAGCTATACCAGGTTAATCTTATAGCAGGACCACTTCTCTGTATTTTATTGATTTATCTTCATCTGTGGTTCATTTTTCTTGATTGACACGTTCTGAGTGACTGAGGTCGCAACGACCTAATTTCCTGTACCTTTACCTCTGTCATTCGGGCGGTCATCAATCTCCCCTGCTCTCTGTGATCATCATCGGAGTGCGCTCTCAACTCAGCAACAACATCGTCCGGATCTCGCATCTGCTCTATCTGGTATCCTAGGACGTCTCGCACAGCATGCCCAGAGTAGTGAGATGAAAGGGAGGGAGGGAGCAGGAGGTTGGTCGGAGATCCGACCTCCCTAGAAGGTGGACTGGAGTGATGGTCATAGGATGGAGAAAAAGCCGTAAGAGCCGGCTCACAGTGAGGGGGATCCATCATCCAGGGGTAAAGGAGAAGAAAATGGAATGAAGGGAGGTGAGGGTGGGGAAGCAGATGGATAGAGAAGAGGATGGGGAAGGATCGAAGAGATCTGGGAATTACACAAGATGAACAAGCAAACCCCCAAATTCACCTACGCACACCAAGCTGAAGAACGAAGGGATCGGTCAATTATCTTGTCGCTTTTATTTTAGGTGATCATCCAGTCTATCAGAGCGATTACGTGAGGTAAATAGGTATCCAAATCTCTCTCAACCGATTGTCCCGTACTGAAAGTCGGTAATCAGTCAAGAAAAGATCGGAGGCTCTATCCTAATGTTCGGATCACTCTCTCGCTCATCCAAACCAGACAAGGAGGGGGTTACTCTCCACAAGACAGATTTTTAGTAAAGTGTCTTTTAGGTCAAGTGTGATTAGCAGTCCCGATTTTATTGTTTTTGTTTTTAATATTTTTCAATAAAAACAAAGGCCTAACGAATTTTTCGGTTCTCCTGGTATTTAGTCCAAAACAGGGGGAGAAGACGAAAAAGTCGATGCGCGAGAAATCAATGATGCATGCAGAGATAGAAATGCGTACCTGACTCCAGCAGTCTACATGCAAGATGATCCGCGCAGAATTTAAAAGACAGGAAATAAACCACCTAAATGGTGCAGGCAGAAAACCGAGTCCCTAAACAACAGTGCTACTCGAAAGAACGGCTAGCCGACCACCAGCCTCCAATCCAAAGAGTCCGGTCTAGACTCACCCCTCCTCTTCTCGACAGGTCGAGTTCAGGAGTAGCGCATGACGGGGCGGGATCGCGGCGCGTAGGCTCAGAGGTGATAGAACGACTGTTTTATTATTATTTTATTATAGGTCCAATTACCGCACTATAGGAACAGGCAATTATATTAGGGTGTTTGGATCCTAGAATTACGTCACAATCAAGCAGAAAATCCTACGGCTAGGGGCTCGAAAATCCGTGTGAAACCGGAAAAGGCAGTAAGAGAAAAACCGCGTAAAAACCGTGAAAAATCTAAAGGGTCCCCCGAGCACACCAGTGCTCGGCGAAACAGACCCGAGAGTCTAGTGTCTGTCTGAATGTACCTGTATTATTACAACCGTTTAAATATACGGGAAATAAATCCTAATCTAAACTATGCTAATCCGCGGCAGTTCCGCGGCTCCCGCACTCCTGCTCGCTTTCCTGCGCTCTCCTGCGGCTCTGTAAAGAAAAGAGCCGCCTCCGACTCTCGCGGTTGTGTCGGCTTCCGAAGAAGCCGCCTCGATCCTCGGGCCCTCACAACAAAACAAAAACAAGAGTTTCAAACCAGATTATTGTAAGAAAATGGCAGAAAAATATATCTACAGAAATCTATACAAAAAGTCGCGAAAAGAAAACCGCGGGAAGAATTAAATCGACTACTAAGCCGTGCTCCCCGGCAACGGCGCCATTCTGATGGCACGAAAAACCGAGCGACTAAGGCAATCAGGTATCTCTACGATGGTCGTTGCGACCTCGGTCACTCGATCGTGTCGATCAAGAAAAAGTAGACCACCAAGACAGATAAAATCAATCAAAAATAATCTAGCGGTCTCGCTATTTATTTAACCTGGTATAGCGACCAAGGTCGAACACAAGGAGCATTGGTTGGCCTCTCTGCCTACGAAGTAGTCAAAAAGAGAAATAAAATAAAAGAAGCAGCTTTTTTTGGTGGTTTTTAAATATTTTATATTTTTTTGGATTTTTTAGTTAATTAAGAAAATAAGGAAAACAAATAAACACACACTTCAACAATTTATTAAATACACTAAAAATCAACCAAACATTCAAACAAAAATATTTTTATGTGTTTTATAATTTTTAGTGTTTTTGGTGAATTTTTGAGAATTTTCTGATGTTTATTTAATTTTCTAAAAATTGCAAAGTAACTAAAACAGTAGGTACTGTCCAGCCGAGCTAAAAGGGCCTAGATAAAATATCTAAAGCCCCCAAATTAGCTGGGACGTAATTTTCCTGTAAAGAGAATAAAACAAAGAAAATTTAGGCACCTATTTTATTGTTTTTGGATTTTTAATTGATTTACTAGAATTTTTATAAGATTTTGAATGTTTTTCAATTTTTAGTGGTTTTTAATAATGAAAAATAGCCAAAATTGGCTAGAAAATAAAACTCAAAAAAACAAACAGTAGACGATTTTTTTGTAATTTTTAGACGCTATTTAATATTTTTTGGGGATTTTTAAAGTTAGATAGTAGCAAAAATGAAGGTTTTTGATTTTTTTAAAATATCAAATCAACTCAGAAATGTCTCCAAAAATCCTTGAAAATTTTACACTATGGCAGGAGCCATTGATGAATACTCATTCATCACTCTTTATTCTTATATTTTAGCTACAAAAACCTTTGCAAATACATGTAGATATGTGTAAATAGGAATAATTATCAAAAGCATGCATTGTGTAAAAACCTATAATTAGCATGTTTTTGTGCAAAAATAAAAGAATAAAGATTAAAAAGAAAAAGAGGGAAATATTTAGAATAAATATTGAGCAACCTAACCCAAGGGAGGGCTCAGCATGGGCCTGACCGTATAAAAGCCAAAGTAGAGGGAGATAGGGGCTCATGTGTGTACATATCTATGTAAATAAATAAAAATATTTTCCTCAACAAAAATAAGCTTAAATTATGCTTGTAAATACTTGTATATATCTATAAGTATAAAAACAAAAGAAAAAGATAAAAATCAAAAAGACCAAAAATACCACCTTCACCATGTATATAGACCACTCTTATATATTTATTTAGTCTTGTAAATAAATAAAATTAACTTTTCTAATTTTTGTAAATAATCTATACTCTATAATGTAAATAAATAAAATAAGAACAATCAAATCAAAAACAAAATAAAAATAGCAAAATTAAAAATACAAAAATACATTGTACATATACCATGTATATAAATGTACATGTGTATTTATTTACCTATGTATATAAATAATAAAAATAAAAATAAAAATACCTTTTTTTATTCCTTATTTTATAATGAAAATAAATAAAATATAAAATAGGAATAAAATTGCATAAAAATAATAATTAAAAATCAAAAATTAAAAACCCTAATAGTGTATATATACCTATATAGTACATATAGTGTACATACCTTATTTTTATTTCAAAAAAATTATTAAAAATCACTAAAAAATAGAAAAAAAATAAAATAAAAATATTTCATGTTTTAAGTTTTTAGTAATTCGACCTTTTTCTACCCTAAAATAAAGAAATAAAATTAGTGTGCTTAGCGGGCTTTGATTGGTCCACGGGGGATTGTTGACCCCCGGTCAACTCTCCCCCCAGGACCACTCAGAGCCGGATTTGAGTTCTGGACCCGATTTCTCAGACTTTTACCCGCTCGACCCGATCGTCATTCCACTTAACCCCGGGTCCTAATCCGAGATTGATCGTCCCTGATCCACGCTCGGGGTGGGTTATGGGGATCCGTGCTCCGTCAAGCTTGCCCGGACCTATCTTAGCCGGACCCCTAGCCTTATATAGCCATTGCTCCGCCACCCTAATGCTCCATCTTTGGCCATTTGTTTCCTCCTCCTGTGAGCTCCAGAGAGTGCGTGAGAGTGACAGCTCGCGTCTGAGCCTGTTGAAGCGAGGAGAGGAGGCGAGTCCATCGATCCGGCGAGCTACGCCGCCGTCGCTCCGCCATCAGTTGGAGCTTGAGCCTCGGAGGGAGACGCTCCTCAAGGCGACGATCAGGAGCTTCCCCAGCTCCTCCCCAGTCTCTCCGACCACCCAGGTAACCTTGTAGGTCCTTATCTTTCTTCGATTTCCATTTACGCCCAATTCATATCGCCGCCGTCCCTAGCTGATTCCGACCATCCCCTCACTCCGTTCGATCATCGGAATCGACCATCGCCTTCGCCATCTCCCCGCGCACCTTCTTCACCCCTCCATCCAACCCAGCTCACACAGCAGCTGGGAGTCGAGCTCCTCCGTCCACCCCCTTCGTCGGAGCTCGCCATTTCGACTCACGAGCCACCGTCACCTCGCCTAACCGGGTCGAGGCAATTTGCCCTCGACCCGCGAGTCTCTTGGTGGTCTTCGCAGGTGCTACCAAGCCCATCTGAGGGCTTTGGTCATTCAGGCCAGGAGACCCAGCTCCGCTGACCTCGCCCGAGCTCCTCGGAGCTCGGCTCGATCATCGAAGCCCACCACCAGACGCGGGAGCACTCCACGACTCTTCTCCGACCTTCAGAGTGCCCCCAGGAGGAACTTAGCGCACGCCCGAGGCCGGCGAGTCTCGCCGGTGACCTGTTCTTCCAGCATCCTCCATCGTCGTTCGATCAGCCTCCTGCTCCAGAGTACATCGTGGCCGTTCGTTTGGGGAGCTGCAGAGAGCGTCAGATCAGAGGAGGTCTGATCCCAGCCGTCAAATCTACACGTGGCTCGGCCCCGACCGTTGGATCAGCTTGAGAACCCCAGCGCTGGAGTGCCACCTGATCCAGACCGTCAGATCCAACACGTGGCAACCATCCAGCGGTGCACCTTAATAAAGGGTAATTTACCCTTAGGCCCTGTCTTCTCTTTTATTTCGTTTTAGTCCTATAAATATTGAAGTTAGTTGTTTAGTTTTAGGTTTATTTGCATAGAGGACCCCGTACTTTATTCTCCTTGCATTTATACCCCTGTGCGTTGTATGCCACGTACTTCGTCACGTATTTGTCTGGTTTATTTGCAATAGATGCCCCTGTAGTTCTGGTTGTTCTTGAATGAATGAAAGTTTTTATCTATTTGCATTTATACCCCTGTGCGTGATATATTTCAACATGTGCGTGATATGTTGGGTATTTTGCGAATAGTCCCCTGGACTTTTGGTACCTGTTACCAATAAGTCCTCGGGACTTATTTTCTTTGCATTTGGGTCCCTGAGTGCCCCAGGCACGCGCGTGACGCGTGTTTTGCTGGGTTAATTGCACCAGCCCTCCCAGACTCTTGGGTATTTGCACTTCGGTCCTTGTGCACAGTGCCCCCTCTTTATTTTTGAATAAAATAGCAAATCACCTCCAAATTTAATGAAAATTAGATACATGGCTCCTGCCATGTTGTAAAATTTTCTACGAATTTTGGAGACATTTTCGTCACTGTTTGATATTTTTAGAAAATCAAAAACATCTATTTTTGTTACTGTCTGACTTTAAAAATCACAAAAAATATTAAATAGTGTCCAAAAATTACAAAAAAAAATTGTCTACTGTCTAGTCTGTTGTGTTTGATTTTCTAGCCAATTTTGGCTATTTTTCGTTACTAAAAATCACTAAAAATTGAAAAACATTCAAAATCTTATAAAAATTCCAGTAAATCAATTAAAAATCCAAAAACAATAAAATAGGTACCTAAATTTTCCTTATTTTCTTCTCTTCACAGGAAAATTACCTCCCTGCTAATTTGGGGCTTTTAGATATTTTATCTAGGCCCTTTTAGCTCGGCTGAACAGTACCTTTTATTTCAGCTACTGTTAGATTTTTAGAAAATTCAATAAACATCAGAAAATTCTCAAAAATTCACCAAAAACACAAAAAATATAAAATACATAAAAATATTTTTGTTTCAAATTTTTATTGATTTTTAGTGTATTTAATAATTTGTTGAAGTGTGTGTTTCTTTACTTTTCTGATTTTTCTTTATTCATTAAAATTCCAAAAAAATCTTAAATAATTAAAAACTACCAAAAATATTTTCTCCTTTTATTTTATCTCTTTTTTTGACTACTTCGTAGGCCGCGAGGCCAACCCGTGCTCCTTGAGTTCGACCCTGGTCGCTATACCATGTTAATCCAATAGCAGGACCGCTATTTTGTGTTTTATCTGTTTTATCTCTATTAGTGGTTCATTTTTCTTGATTGGCACGTCTGAGTGACCGAGGTCGCAACGACCATCTTAGATACACCTGATTACCTTAGTCTCTCGGATTTTCGTACCCATCAGAATGGCGTCGTTGCCGGGGAGCACGGCTTAGTAGTCGCTTTTTGAGTTTTTCTGCGGCTTTTTCTTTCTCGCGTCGGAGCCTGTTGAAGCGAGGAGAGGAGGCGAGTCCATCGATCCGGCGAGCTACGCCGCCGTCGCTCCGCCATCAGCTGGAGCTTGAGCCTCGGAGGGAGACGCTCCTCGAGGCGACGATCAGGAGCTTCCCCAGCTCCTCCCCAGTCTCTCCGACCACCCAGGTAACCTTGTAGGTCCTTATCTTTCTTCGATTTCCATTTACGCCCAATTCATATCGCCGCTGTCCCTAGCTGATTCCGACCATCCCCTCACTCCGTTCGATCATCGGAATCGACCATCGCCTTCGCCATCTCCCCGCGCACCTTCTTCACCCCTCCATCCAACCCAGCTCGCACAGGAGCTGGGAGTCGAGCTCCTCCGTCCACCCCCTTCGCCGGAGCTCGCCATTTCGACTAACGAGTCACCGTCACCTCGCCTAACCGGGTCGAGGCAATTTGCCCTCGACCCGCGAGTCTCTTGGTGGTCTTTGCAGGTGCTAACAAACCCATCTGAGGGCTTTGGTCATTCAGGCCAGGAGACCCAGCTCCGTTGACCTCGCCCGAGCTCCTCGGAGCTCGGCTCGATCATCGGAGCCCACCACCAGACGCGGGAGCACTCCACGACTCTTCTCTGACCTTCAGAGTGCCCCCAGGAGGAGCTTAGCGCACGCCCGAGGCCGGCGAGTCTCGCCGGTGACCTGTTCTTCCAGCATCCTCCATCGCCGTTCGATCAACCTCCTGCTCTAGAGTACATCGTGGCCGTTCGTTTGTGGAGCTGCAGAGAGCGTCAGATTAGAGGAGGTCTGATCCCAGCCGTCAGATCTACACGTGGCTCGGCCCCGACCGTTGGATCAGCCCGAGAACCCCAGCGCTGGAGTGCCACCTGATCCAGACCGTCAGATCCAACACGTGGCAACCATCCAGCGGTGCACCTTAATAAAGGGTAATTTACCCTTAGGCCCTGTCTTCTCTTTTATTTCGTTTTAGTCCTGTAAATATTGAAGTTAGTTGTTTAGTTTTAGGTTTATTTGCTAGAGGACCCCGTACTTTATTTTCCTTGCATTTATTCCCCTGTGCGTTGTATGCCACGTGCTACATCACGTGTTTGTCTGGTTTATTTGCAATAGATGCCCCTGTAGTTCTGGTTGTTCTTGAATGAATGAAAGTTTTTATCTATTTGCATTTATACCCCTGTGCGTGATATATTTCAACATGTGTGTGATATGTTGGGTATTTTGCGAATAGTCCCCTGGACTTTTGGTACTTGTTACCAATAAGTCCTCGGGACTTATTTTCTTTGCATTTGGGTCCCTGAGTGCCTCAGGCACGCGCGTGGCGCGTGTTTTGCTGGGTTAATTGCACCAGACCCCCCAGACTCTTGGGTATTTGCACTTCGGTCCCGGTGCATAGTGCCCCCTCTTTATTTTTGAATAAAATAGCAAATCACCTCCAAATTTAATGAAAATTGGATACATGGCTCCTGCCATGTTGTAAAGATTTCTACGAATTTTGGAGACATTTTCGTCACTGTTTGATATTTTTAGAAAATCAAAAACATCTATTTTTGCTATTGTCTGACTTTAAAAATCACAAAAAAATATTAAATAGTGTCCAAAAATTACAAAAAAATTGTCTGCTGTCTATTTGTTGTGTTTGATTTTCTAGCCAATTTTGGCAATTTTTCATTCCTGAAAATCACTAAAAATTGAAAAACATTCAAAATCTTATAAAAATTCCAGTAAATCAATTAAAAATCCAAAAACAATAAAATAGGTACCTAAATTTTCCTTATTTTCTTCTCTTCACAGGAAAAATACCTCCCTGTTAATTTGGGGCTTTTAGATATTTTATCTAGGCCCTTTTAGCTCGGCTGGACAGTACCTTTGATTTCAGCTACTGTTAGATTTTTAGAAAATTCAATAAACATCAGAAAATCTCAAAAATTCACCAAAAACACAAAAAAATATAAAATACATAAAAATATTTTTGTTTGAATTTTTGATTGATTTTTAGTGCATTTAATAATTTGTTGAAGTGTGTGTTTCTTTACTTTTCTAAATTTTCTTAATTCATTAAAAATCCAAAAAAATCTTAAATAATTAAAAACTACCAAAAATATTTTCTCCTTTTATTTTATCTCTTTTTTGACTACTTCGTAGGCCGAGAGGCCAACCCGTGCTCCTCGAGTTCAACCCTGGTCGCTATACCAGGTTAATCCAATGGCAGGACCGCTATTTTGTGTTTTATCTGTTTTATCTCTATTAGTGGTTCATTTTTCTTGATTGGCATGTCTGAGTGACCGATGTCGCAACGACCATCTTAGATACACCTGATTACCTTAGTCTCTCGGATTTTCGTGCCCATCAGCCATGTGTGCAATTTTCGTTGGATTTGGAGGTAATTTGCTATTTTATTCAAAAATAAAGAGGGGGCACTGTGCACAAGGACCAAAGTGCAAATACCCGGAAGTCCGGGGGGTCTGGTGCAATTAACCCAGCAAAACACGCACTACGCGCGTGCCTGGGGCACTCAGGGACCCAAATGTAATGAAAATAAGTCCCGAGGGCTATTTGGCAACAGGTACCAAAAGTCCAGGGACCTATTCGCAAAATACCCAAAAAATCACGCACATGTTCAAATGTATCACGCATAGGGGTATAAATGCAAATAGTTAAAAACTTTCATTCAACTGATAACATCCAGAACTACAGGGCCTATATTGCAAATAAACCAGAAAATCACGTGTCGATGCACGTGTCATACAATGCACAGGGGCATAAGTGCAAGGAAAATAAAGTGCGAGGTCCTTAATGCAAAAGTACCAAAAACTCGACAACTACACTAGGTATTTATAGGACTAAATGCGAAATGAAATAAACAGGAGGGCCTAAGGGTAGTTTACCCTTTATTAATGCGGATGGCCGGATGTGTGACGCGTGGCAGATCCGACGAATGAGAACGAAGGCGCCTTAACCTTGAAACCCCTGGCCTGATCGAATGTCTGAGGGCGCTCCACGTGGAGATCGGACGGTGCTGGTGCTCTGGAGTCTAAGCCCTCGGTGGATCGACGGAGGAGAAGAGGGCACATGGCAGATCTGACGGTGGAGGCTTGCTGGTGCCTCTTCCTCCGAGCGGGTGGTCCAGATCTGTCCTCGGGATGATCGAAGGTGACGCAACGCCTAAGATGGATGGATCAGATGGAAACTGGGGCGCTGAGGATGATCTGACGGTCGACGAGGTTGCTGGAAGAACTGGCGACCGGCGAGCTTCGCCGGCCCTCTGCGTGCATGGTGGACCTCGCTTGATGATCCTGAGGTGCGGGGAAGCTTCGCCGTGAAGCTCCGCACCCGATGCGCTGCTCCGATGAAAGCGAGGAGCTCCAGAGAGCTCCGGCGACGTGGACGAACAGGAGCCCCTGTGCTCTAAAGACTCGACCTCCAGATGAGGTCGAATGGGCGCGATACCTGCACAGAAAGAAAGCTGGGTCGAGGGCAAACTGCCTCGACCCGTCAGAGCGGGTGGAAAGTGAAGGATGAGGCGAGATGGAGGCTCTCCGGCGAGCGGCGGAGGGTGAGAGCTGATACCCTGCTCCGGGGCGAGCCAGGGGGGGTAAAGGGTCGGAGAAGGTGGAGAGAGGTCTGGTGGACGTGGTGGTGGTGTCGGAGAGACGAATGGGTGGCCGGAGTCGATAGGCGAAGGTGGCGGAGCTAAACTATTAGAATCGGAAAAATCTAAACCTAAGCTAATCTACGGGCTAAGAAGGGTACCTGACGGATGCATTCGACTGGGCTGAAGCTCAGTGAGCTTCTGGTCGTTGCCTGCAAGGGGCCGTCGACTCCCCGAGGCTCGGCGCGCTCGCGGCGGTGCATGGCGGCTGAAAACCACCGGATCAATGGCTCCCGGCTTCCCGGGCCTCGCCGCTACTCCTGAGACCGCGGCTGTCACTCAGGGACTCCGGAGGAGGTCACAGGCGCCGAGGGGAAGATCCAAAGATGGAAGAATTAGGTCGCCGGTGACGACAATATATATGGCGAGGGATCCGAGAAGAAAGGGATCGGGCGAGATGCTCATGCCTCGGATCCATCAAACCCACCCCGGGCGAGGGTCCTGGATGTGTGCTGATCAATCGGAGCCCGGGGTTTGAGGTGTTGGCGTCGGATCGAGCGGGTAAAAAATGAAGAAATCGGGTCGGCTGCTCTGGATCCGGCTCTGGTGGTCCTGGGGGGAGAGTTGACCGGGGGTCAACATTCCCCCGTGGACCAATCAGAGCCCGCCAAGCGCAAATTTTTTTTGTTTATTTATTTTAAGATAGAAAATGATCGAATTAATAAAAACTTAAAACATGAAATATTTTTATTTTATTTTTTTATATTTTTTAGTGATTTTTAATTAATTTTTTAAAGTAAAAATAAAGTATTTACATAGTAGGGTTAGATATAGGTATATATACACTATATAGGTTTTTAGTTTTGATTTTTAATGAGTTATTTTTATACAATTTTATTCCCAATTTATATTTTATTTATTTATATTATGAAATGAGGAATAAAAAGATATTTTTATTTTATTTTTATTATTTATATACATATGTGAGATAAATACATATATACATTTATATACATGGTGTATTTATAATATATTTTTGTGTTTTTAATTTTGTTATTTTTATTTTGTTTTTGT
Organism: Ottelia alismoides; assembly: GCA_037367405.1. Lineage (NCBI taxonomy): Eukaryota > Viridiplantae > Streptophyta > Magnoliopsida > Alismatales > Hydrocharitaceae > Ottelia > Ottelia alismoides. The sequence goes on along the minus strand of JAZKJV010001193.1, from coordinate 818,751 downwards.
TTTAATTGTTTTTATTTTATTTATTTACATTATATACTATAGAATATTTACAAAAATTTTGGAGATTACTTTTATTTATTTATAAGGATAAATAAATAGGGATGATGGAACTATGTACAAGGTGATCATGTACATGAATGAGATTTTTGGTTTCTTTTTAATTTTTATATTTTTATATTGATTTTATACTTATAAATATATACAAATATTTACAAGCCTATTTTTGTGAGGAAAATACTTTTATTTTATTTACATATATATTTACACACATGAGCCCCTATCTCCCTCTACATTGGCTTTTATGCGGTCAGGCTCATGTTGAGCCCTCCCTTGGGTTAGGTTGCTCAATATTTATTCTAAATATTTCCCTCTTTTTCTTTTTAATCTTTATTCTTTTATTTTTGCACAAAAACATGCTAATTATTAAACTTTATACAATGCATGCTTTTGATAATTATTTGTATTTACATGAATATACATGCATTTGCAAAGGTTTTTGTAGCTAAAATATAAGAATAAAGAGTGATGAATGGGTATTCATCAGCAGGTGGTTGGTCATCTCTAACAGAAGTCAGAATTGAGGTTGTACAGTTGACTGGAAGTCAACGAAAGGAGGGATCTGGTACGTTGGTCTACGTGGATTAACTAGAAAATTCCAGTTAAGGAATTCATTAGTAAAAAATTAAAATAACAATTAAATTTATTAAATAAAAGTCGAAACATGGAAAATGATTCTTTTTTATGAGCAATTTTATGGGTATTTTTATTTATTTTTACAAGATTTTTTTATTAGGTGCTAATATTTACATGTAAATATAAGTATATTTACCTTTATTTTACGTATTTTATTTTTATTTTATATTTGGTATTTCATTATTGCATACACATAGTTTATATATTTATAAAATATTTAAGTATATATTTACATATATTTATTTTTTTGATATTATTTATATAATTAAGGGGTTGATGGGGTTGCCCCCTGACAGCCAACATGGTTGCACCATCTCATTTTGGGGCAAATTTTTTTATTTTTTTGAAAAATATCATCATGTATATTCATCTCTATATCCCTCCTATATGCCATTCGAATTTCGTCAAAAACAGAGACTACTACGGCCTCCATCGAGATAGGGTCGATTTAAAAAAATCCTGCCAACCGTTAAAAAATGACGTCTGGATGGAGGCCGTAGGAGTCTCTATTTCTGACGAAATTTGAATGACATATAGGAGGGATATAGGGATGAATATACATGGTGATATTTTTCAAAAAAAATAAAAAAATTGCGAAAAATGGGGTGGGGGCAGCCATGTTAGCTACCCTTAGAGGGCAGCCCTATTTTTCCCATTAAGTAAATAGGAGTTTATATTATAGGTATAATATATTTACATATTTTAATAACTTATTTCTTTTAATGTATTTTTAATTATTTTATTTTATGTTAATATTTTTAATGTATTTCAAATAATATTTATAAATATTTAAAAATATTAGAAAAGTGAAAATATAAAAGAATAAAATAATCATGTATATAGTACAATGGGACCCAAAGAGTAGGCTTTTGCATCTTAACTCAATTTTTAATGAAATAACTCCATTAGATATATAATTTAATTTTATAAATAATAAAGATGAGTTTGGTGAATTTTGATTTCATATAGAGGATATACAGGTCTGTGAAGTTTTGTTTGTTAATTTTTCCTCTATGTATCTCAAGTGCATTGTGTATTATTTTTATGTACAATTAATTTTGTATTTCTTTGTATTTTTATGTACAATTTTTTTAGAGGGTTTTATTATTGAGGTATGAAAAAAGAAAATAAAATGTGATAAAGATGGTTATTTATATGTATAGAATTATGGTTTTGGTGTGTTATTTCTATATTATTCGTCCTATCTCTCCCTATTTCATTCCTTGTCGACCAAGTCAATGGTTCATGATTTAGGGTCATTTAAGTATTTTCAATACTTCATTCTTTTTCTTTTCTTTCCTTTATTCTCTTATTTTGGAATTAAATGTCTATATTTATAGGGTAGTTATGTCAATTATTGAGTGTTATTTTATACAAATTAATGTATCTACATGCATTTAACTAGGGATTTAAGGTTAAAATGAAAGAATAATTGTGATGAAATAGAGATTCATCAATGATGGACACGTATTTCTTTAACAAATACCCTCGCACATGCATTAATATTATATTATTAGAAATACGTGCCTTTACGTAAGAAGTAAACATTAACTAAAAGAACATAAAGTATGCAAAAGAAACTCCAAAAATAAATAACTATGCATGCATGCATATAGGAACTAACTAACCAAAGAAGTTGGAATAAATAGCCGTACAAGGTTTATATGTGACCCCTACTAGAGATCGATGTCATAGATCTCTATCGACTTCTTATTTAAGATATTGGACAAAGAGGCTAGAATAAATAGATTGCAACCAGCGAGACATGAGCTTTGATGAGGGAAATCCATATATGGCCTCATCACATTAGGGCATAGGAGGCGTCGACAAACATACATACTTATAAAGAAATCAAAGAAGCATCCAAGAAATCAACATTCATACGTACTTATGTAGAATACAAAAAAGAAAAAAGAAAATCCATTTCCAGATTCTTGGCAAAGAGATTTTGAAAGAGAAAAAGAGCCTCCACTGCATCGTTGAATGCCCCAAAACTTCATCTTTCATTCACAGAAATATAGTACAAATGTAAAACGATAAATCTATAAGAATACTCTACAAGGACCAAATTTCAGCTAATGACTTTGCGTGCACCACAATACTCTGACCATAACATCGTTCTTGCCTAAAGATCACATCATTTATATCCAACAAGATAGCCCCATTGCAATTCGGCTTGCCCTCTCCTTCTCCAACCCATTCCACTTGCACCAATAGATTCGCAGAAGCCAGAAACCTACCACTCGGTTTCCAAACATGTCCCAAGCATCCATCAAACTTCTGCACTTGAAAAAAAAAGTGATCCGCGTCTTCGGTATCCACCTGACATTGACGATATACAAGATCCACCGTCTGCATGAAGCGCACTAATTTGTCCCCAGTTAACAGTCTCCCCCTTCTAAACAACCACGAGAAGACTAAAATCGATGCTTAGAAAGAGATACGAACACGGTCAAATACAGATAAATTCACCCATGTGATGCATCAGATGCGAAGGGTGGGTAAGTAGAGAATAACATCGCAAAAGTAAAATAAAATAAAATCGAGCATACTAGGAGTGAAAGTGTAGGACCCAAAAGTGGAGGTGGAGTCGCGATCATGGTGGGTGGAGCCAAATGGGCAATTTAGGTCCGCAACCTAACTACCAAGTGGGAATCAAGTGTTCGGTAACTGCACACAAAGGCAATGGGGCCTCCGGGATTTGGACCATCTTGTGACCACGACGGGAGTGCTCATCCGTGCCATTTCTTGATCGACCTTTGTCCAAACACGCAGGTTTTTTTTTCCACAGAGAAGTGACTTGAACTTAACCGATGGACGATTCTGCTAACTATATTCAGCAGATTTCGTGTGATTCTCGTGATTTATGTCTTTGCATGTTTGAACGTACGTTTATTTTCTTCGTTCAAACTATGAAATCCCAAGATATCCCATCTCTATCAGTGTTCAAAGAAGTCCGGAACGGCAAGGAAAAGAAGAAGCAGAAAAAAAAAAGATGTCTAACCTATGTTGTTAATATTCTCCCTATTTAAAAATAGCCTTCTGCTATATATATCAACACCTTTGCGTGTATAAATCCCAAGAATCACCTTCACAGTTTTCATATAATCACGCACGTAAATCCTATATGAACGGAATTACCTTACAGACGTGAAACAAATACCATAAAACGCAGTTTAACAATACTGAGCTGCAAAAATTAGGGTTCTGTGCAGATCTGGGCAACGTAATATCTGATTATAATTATAAGTAAGATGGACTAAATGTGATTACAAGTATAACTAAGATGGAGCAAATGCGATTACTATATAGCAGACGCCAACAGCCACCCAACTCGATCCCTCCCTTTTCCTTATCCTTCTCCTCCATATTTTATAGTATTATATACTATCCTACCACACAACCATGAATGATAAGGGGGTCCACTGTGTTTTCAGCATCCCGATTCTTAATTACGGGCAGCTATTAAAGTTTTAAGTTCTTAAGTATTAATCTCCGTCGAGACAGTCTTATCCTTCGTTTATGGATGTGTGCTAGAAGAATTTCTTTCGAACACGGGACAGATCACATTATAATTAAGTGGAAGAGGATCTTCTGCTGTAATTCCATTTAAGTGGACTTAATTATAGTGGCGATTACGTGGACAAGTGATTATTATATAAACATATATTTCCTTCCCTTCCCTTAATCGTTCAACTACCACATCTCATCCTCTCCTTCCTGAGGTCAAACTCCCACAATTTATATATGTCCACGAACCAATAATACCCTCCAAATTGGCCAAAGAGAGACACAGATATAGAGAAAGAGAGAGATGGGAAGGTCTCCGTGCTGCGAGAAAGCCCACACCAACAAGGGGGCATGGACCAAGGAGGAGGACGAGCGCCTCATCACGTACATCCGCACCCACGGTGAGGGCTGCTGGCGCTCCCTCCCGCAAGCCGCCGGCCTCCAGCGGTGCGGCAAGAGCTGCCGCCTCCGCTGGATCAACTACCTCCGGCCCGACCTCAAGCGCGGCAACTTCACACCCGATGAAGACGACCTCATCATCAAACTCCACTCCCTCCTTGGAAACAAGTACGTAGGGTAGAATTATCAAACATGTTGATCATACATCCATCGGAGCATCTTCATCTCTAATCAGTATCGAATTTGATGATACAGGTGGTCTCTGATAGCCGCGAGGCTGCCGGGGAGGACTGACAACGAGATCAAGAACTACTGGAACACGCACATACGCCGGAGGCTGCAGAACTCTCCCAAGGCTCACAACGTGATGCGTGCGGTTCACGACAACACGGTGGCGAGCGGGCACCGGCAGAGTGATGTGAATTTGGAACTAAGCATCAGCCTGCCGAGCTGTGTGGTGGACAGCGAGGGCACGGCGGGCGCGAAGGGGGCCGGGACGTGGAGCTGCTTCAGCTGCCGGCTGGGGCTGGTGGACAGCAAGGAGTGCAGATGCAGCAACGGGTTCCTAAGATTGGGGGTCACGTCCTTGTGGGACATTAAGGGGCTCCAGATGAAGTGAGGTGATTAGGGTTTGTGTTAATCATATCAACGTAATGTTGATTAATTTAGTGGTTATTAGTAGGGTTAGGGTGGACCCTCTTTGGTGCTTTGGATATATTTTGTAAATTGGTAATTATAGTAGTTAAATAATACTAGTTGAATGCATACATGACCTGTGAGGATGATTAAGGCTGGTGTTTGTGGATGTGTCAAGCATAATCCCATATTTGAAATTGGAAGCTTTGCATGGGAACTGGAATTAGGTCAAGAAACGGAAATGTTTTTTGTTCTTCTTCCGCAGAATAAGGGACATATTTCAAACTTTGACGGGTCTTTAAAAACAATATTAGTCAAATATATGATGTGTGTGTGTGTGAAAATATATACAGTCCTGTTTATTGTGATAAATGTGTAAATAGTGCGCAACTTCTAATGAGATGGGCAGAAGAGATATATATATCGGTGGCATTAATTAGACATATTGTTTTTAGTTTTATGGTTATTGACGGCCGAAAAAAGGCTGGTCAATGCTCCATCTAATTAACAAACTCTCGAGACTTTTCTCATTTCGATAGCACGATCGAAGGCTTTGATGTTTAAACCAAGAATCAAAATAAAACTATGCCCTAATTAAACGGAAGCCAGAAAATCTCTCTGTCGTCAAAACCATGCTTCCCAATCTCACTTTCAACCGCTCCATCTTGAAGAAGCTATGATCAGTTCGTGGGATGGGAAATCTGATACACATCCATTCTATAACTCTGACATGGATCGGATGTTGATATGCCATGAATCATTATCCGATAACACTATTGGAAGTACGAATGGTTGGGATTTGAAAATCTCATTGATATGGATATTAACAATGGTCGTTAGTGCATCTTTTATTGTCGATTAATTAGAGAATAAAATCTCTTTATGATGGATAAAAGAGGAAGGTGAATTGGCAACCATTTTGATTGTCTAGCCAAATATAATAAGGCCAAGGCTCTCCAAACAATATATGTTCTCTTCTCTATTTGTTTTCCATCGACAAGAGAGAGCTTGAGAGGCATACGTTCGTGAGGAAGATTAAGGGCTCTGTCGTGGATTGATCTACCCAACATCAACCATCAAAGCAATAGCATCAGGTATTCCGTTACCCTTGAACTCGGACCGATTTCTAGTTCAACAAGTGGTATCAGAGCCATCTCGACTACGATTTATAGGCAGTTTTTTACATGCATGTTGTTGATTTGCACTAGGGAAAATCCTATGCTTGTTATCTTGACAATATGTCTTTGTGATTTTTTTTCGAGTGGTCCTGGCATCTGTTTTTACATGATTGTACATTAATATATTAACAACATGAAATCTCATTCTAATTGGAATCTCTGATCATAGTAGTGGACATTAGATCTATGGTTGTTTATCAAGTGATTTCAGTATAAGGGGATTTTTGTTTCAACCATCACTATAGTTCATAGGCTTTAAAAAAATTATGACAATCATATATATATATATATATATATATATATATATATAGGGTAAAATGTGTATGCCCCCTAGGGGGGGCTAACTTAGCTCCCCCCGCCCCTTTTCCCCAAATTTTTTTATTTTTTTGAAATCTAAAACCGTGTAAATTCATTATTAAATCTCTATATTATGTTATTCAAATTTCATACGAAATCGAGACTCCTACAACCTCCATCCAAACGGGGTCGATTTAAAAAATCCTGTTACCGTTAAAAAAATGACTGTCTGGATGGAGGTCGTAGGAGTATCTGTTTCACACGAAATTTTTATGACATAATATAGGGATATAGTGATGAATATTCACGGAAAAAATTTTCAAAAAAAAATAAAAAAATTGAAGAAAATGGGGCGGGGGGAGCTAAGTTAGCTCCCCCTAGGGGGCAGCCCCATTTTCCTCATATATATATATATATATATATATATATATATATATATATATATATATATATATATATAAGGTTATCCTTCTTGATTTGGCTTTGGTTGCTCATTCAACCGTAGAAGTTAATAATAATAATAATAATAACTCGGCTGTGTTATTATTACCAATCATGGATTCAACTGCCTTTGTTTTTTTATTTTGAGATCATATCCTTCATTAAAGGTTGAAATTAAAAGGCATAATGTAGAATTCTAATTGCAATCACGGTTTTGATTTGTTTTGGACCAAACCAAAGCTTTAATTTTATATTTATAACATCTTTGTCTTGTGTGTAAATTAAATAATATCTTTGGATTTGTGGAAACGTCTATGATTACGGATTTCCAGTTTCAGAATGATGTTGTCATTATGCACCATGTGTTGTTGTCGTCCTAAGAGAGGACTAACCGTAGTGGGAGAGGGAAGCAGAAAAGAGTTGGAGAGAGGGAGTTAGGGTTTGAGGGTTGATAAATCCTCATTCATCACTCTTTATTCTTGTATTTTAGCTAGATATTTTGGTAAAACATCATGTATATAATTGTAAATACAATAAGTTACCAAAAGGCATGCATTTGTTAATATTCAATAATTAGCATGTATTTGTGCAAAAATAAAAGAATAAAGAATAAAAGAAAAAGAGGAAAATATTTAGAATAAATATTGAGTGACCTGAACCTAAGAAAGGGCCCAATATGGGCCTGATCACAAAATAAAATAAGTAGTGAGAGATAGGGCCATTCAACATTGCATGTATTCCTTCTTATTTGTACATATTTTATTTTCACAAAAATAAAAATTTATTTTTATTACCTTGTATATATTTCTAAAAATAAAACAAAAATGAAAAACAAAATTAAAATAAAAGCAAAATAAATTTTCTCTCTCTCTCCACCTTGTATATACGATGTACATATGTATTCATTCCTATTTATTTAACACTTGTAAATAACTCATAAAAATAAAATAAAAATTATTTTATACTCTAAATTTTATGTAATAAATATATAAAATATAAAATTGGAGTATTTGTACAAAAATAAACAAAATAAAAATTAAAACAAAAATAAATAAGTATTTTATATATGCACATAATATAATATATAGTATATACCTTAATTTATTTTTTTGAAAAAATAAATTCTAAAAAATAATATGGAAAATAAGGAACATTTTTCATGTTGAACATATTTTTAAATAAAATCATTTTCGATTTTTAAACTATTTTACAAATAATATTGACCCCTGATTTTTCTGAGTGGTCCACAAGAGACTGTTGACCTCGGTCAACTGCCCCCCCCTAGACCGGTCTTCTTAGCGGATCCTGTTTTTCCGCCCGTTTTTCTCTGAATTTTCATGAATCGATCCGCTCACTGTTTGCATCCTTTCGAGGTTCCGAATATCGAGGACGGATCCATGACCCCTCTCCCGATATCATCTTTAGGGGTCCGCTCCTCGATCCGCGCGCTCGAGCTCCACCTTTCTCGGACCCTGCATCATATATAGTCACCTGGAGCCACCTTTTTTTCCTATCTTCGATCATTGCCCTCATCTCCTGGGACCTCCATCTCCTTCCTTGAGTGACAGCGAGTGTAGGAGAGTGCTGCAGCGAGGTTTTGAGGCCTTTAGCCCTAGGTCCGGCAATCTCTCTCATCGTTCTCCGCCACCCGATGAGCCGGAGCCTCTGGAAGCGTCGTTCCATCGAGGCAAAGATCTCAAGGGGTAGTTGACCTCCAGCACAGACAATATCATCCATCGGGTAGCTTCGATTGTCTTTCATCTGCTTTAGATTCCAAATTTTAGAATCTGATCGTCCGAGCTTCTCCTCCATATCCTTCGTGACTGGACCATCGATTGGCCATCCCGACCACCCCATCATCTTTGTGAGACCTCTCTCCACCTTCTCCGCCCTGTCGTTCCCCTTGGTTCGCCTAGAAACAGGGTTTAGGTCCTCCTCCGTCGTTGCATCGCCGGAGGACCTCGCTCTGCCTCGCCCTTTCACCCATTTCGCCGGTAACCGGGTCGAGGCAATTTGCCCTCGACCTGGAAGTTTTCTTGTGCAGGTTTTAATGCTAGAGGGCTTCATTTGGAGGTCCAAGTATCAGAGCACAGCCGCTCCAGGTCCTTGACGTCGTCGGGGCACTCCATGTATCTTCGGCCTCATCGGAGCCGACCATCAGCTGCGGACCGACGTCAGCTTCATTTCGCCCATCTTAGCAGCCTCAGAGGACCTCCCAGTCGCGCATAGTGGCTGATCGAAGCTCGCCGGAGGCGAGTTCATCGGTGTTCTTCCAGGAAGCGTCCCGGCCGTCAGATCGAGCCTCATTGCCGGTTCTAATCTCAGTCGTCCACCATCTGAGGATCTCGTTTACTGGATCCATCTGGGGATCAGATCAATGCCACTCATCGTCGAAGGGGTATTGCCCGCTCTCAGCCGTTCGATCTCAAGTGAAGACCCCTCGACCATCGGATCTGTAATAAAGGGTAATTTACACTTAGGCCCTTCGTACTTTTCACATTTCCGATTAGTGATGTAAATATTATTAGAAGTTATTTTGAGCTTGGACATTTTGCACTTAGGACCTCGTGTTTCTTTTATTTGCAATTTAGTCCCTCTGAGTGTATTTCACGTGGTCTGGCACGTGCCTTGTGGGTTATTTACATATTATTGCCTGGACTTTATGGATGTTACTGTTTGACTTTTTATAAATATGAATGACATTTATGCCCCTGTTTGCCTGATTCATGTGCCATCCTCATGCGCCCTTGGGCGTTTTGCATATTTGGCCCCATGTTTTCTTTAAGTGTTATTGTTTGACCACTAGCACTTACTTTCTTTACACTTAGGTCCATGTATGTTGTATGTCTTTGATTGGTTGAAATAATTATCAAATCTTGCCCAAATTTCGTGAAATTTAGACACATGGCCTCTGCCATTGTATAAAAAATTCTTAGAATTTTTGGTCCATTTTTGTTTCTATTTGATGTTTTAAAATATCAAAAACCCAAAAACTTGCTTCTGTTCAGTTTTAAAAATCAATTAAAATAGTAAAAACCCTCTAAAAATCCAAAACAATTATTCTTTGTTTGTTTTTGTGTGCTTATACTTCTGTCCAAGTTTCATTGCTTTTGGATTTATAAAAAACCTAAAAATTGAAAAACACTAAAAACTTAGAAAAATCACTAAAAATTCTTAAAAAATCAAAAAAATACAATTTCAGTTTCTTTAGTTAGTATTTTATTTCTAGTATCTCATAAAATTATTGTTGAAATTTTATAAGCTATTTAAATATTTTTAAATAGCCTTTTGATTCTAGCTGCACAGTTGTTGTCATTTTTCATCTTGTTTCATTTTTATAAAATCAATTAAAAATCAGAAAAATCTAAGAAAAATATCAAAAACATCTGAATATCTCTAAAATCCAAAAATATTTTTATTTGAATTTTCTGACTTGTTTTGGTGTGTTCAATAATTGTTGGTTTGCGCCTTTTTGCCTTCTTTCACATTTTTCCTAATATTTAAAAATCCAAAAAAATAAAAATACAAAAATCCACCAAAAATATTTCATTCCACTTATTTTTGAATCCCGACTACTTCGTAGGATTTCCCAATCTGTGCTCCTTGTGTTCGACCCTGGTAGATATACCATGTAAAATAAAATAGCGAGACCACTGTTTTTGACCTGATTGTTTGATTTAATATTTGGTGGTCTTGATTGATTTTCTTGATTGAGTCCGACCCAAGGGGTTGAGCTCGCAACGACCATTGATACCTCTTTACCGTAGTCGCTCGGGTCGCTCATCAAGGGTCTAATCAGAAATGCATGGGCGGAGGGAAATAGAGGGAGGGTTCAATTTTAAAGAATATCATCATTATCAATATCAAAGTTACTATCAGATAACACAACAGAGATTATATCATGTAGAGAAGTCACAAAACAGATTCAGCAAGATATATCTCTGACATAAATGAAATTTATGTACTAGACCAAGAGAAAACAACATTCACTTGGATTTTTCAAGTAAGTAACCGCACATTTGCATTCCATAGAAGGCCATTTGGACTTTCTAATGCATATAAAAATATCACCAAATTTTTCAGTAGCCCATAGGAGTTTTTTAACTTCACACAAAGAACTTGAAAAGATGGCTATCTATCAAGATTGTCTTTCTTGAAAAACTTTCAACACACTTTCTAAAGAATGAAGAACACTCAAAAAGACAGAGAGAGATGCTCAGATAGGAAAATAAAGGCTAAGAACAGACAAATGCAAAGAGATAGGAGCTCACCTGACCTAGGGGGTAGGGAGCAGAAGCTCGCGGCGGAACTGCATCGGCTCGATTCTGGCCCTTCCTTGATCGTAAACCCCTGGAGAGGAGCATGTTTTCACCAGGTCCTTCAATCCGGCTCGATGTTAGGGTTTGGATGGGAGAAGAGGGATCAAGTTTGAAATGAAGTCTAGGATGGGTTTGTGTACAAGGTCTCTTTGACTCGGGACAAATGCATGGTTCAGCAATCCTAAGATCAAGGAATCATGTGGGCGTGAAAGTGCATTCATTGAAGAACAAAATCAAAGAAGGATTTGTGTCTAATTAATGAAAGAATCTTCGGGAAGAAATCGATGAACTCAAAGGTGCAAGTTTACAGACACAGACCTAGGGTGGGGAGTTGATCGATGTCAACTCAGACCTCCCTCCCATTGGACCACGTAAGTGAGCTACATGACAAAACATACTGAAAGATAATTATTATTTCAAAAAATAGTAATAAATGATTTTATTAATTTTAATTCGAAACATGAACATATTTATTATTTAATGTAGTGTTTTATGGTGATTTTTACCAGTTAATTTATTGTCTGCTACTTTTTCCAAGTATAAATATAGGTTTATATACCTATATAGTATGTATTTATTTTTATTTTCTATTTTAGATTTTATTGTTTGATAAAAATAATTTATATATTTATAGCTTATTTAAGTATACATAAATATAATTTTATTGTATTTTTCTGAAGTTGTTTGTACACTTAAATAAATATGTGTATTTATTACATAGTTATAAGTATGCATAATTCATCTATACATTTTAGTATATGTATTTATTCTAATGTAGTTTTTATGGTTTTTATTTTTTTATTTATATATATGTGTTATAAATAATATTTACAACATTATAAAAATATAAAAGAATGAAAATTTTAAAGAATAAATAAATTGATTATTTTATTCAGGTATGTTATACAATAGGGGTCCAAACCCAACTTTTGCATCTTAACTCCAAATTGAATGAAACTACCTTTATTAAATAGCTAATTAAAAGTTATATATAATTAATATTTTTTGATGAAGCTTGAGTTCATATGGAGAAGATATAGGTCTATGAAGTTTGGGTTTTAACTTTTTATTCTGAACGTGTAGGGCACATTGTGCACTATTTTTGCATGAAATCATTTTTATTTTTCTATGTCTTTTTATCTACAACTTTCATGTACAAATTTTATTGATTTGAGGTATAAATAATAAAGAAAAAATCGGTCCCTAAGTGGGCGTATTGATGAATTTACAAATTTGGGTTTTATTGTATTTATTGGTCCTTATCTCCCCCTACTTTATTCCATATTGACCTAGTCATGATGATGCCTAGGTCTCAAGGTTTAGGGTAATTCAATACCTATGGTATTTCATTTCTTTTTCTTTTATTTTCTTTATTCTTTTATTTTGGCTTCAAATGCAGTATTATATACAACGTTTACATCATAAATAATGAAGGTTGTTTTATGCAAAGTAATGTTATTTATATGCATTTAGCTAGGATTTAAAGGCTAAAATGAAAGAATAAAGGTAATGGAATAGAAATTCAACAGAGGATTGTCAAAAAGAGGCTCTCATGTTGTCTTAACTACTACGTTTGTCAAGAAACCAAAAAATAAAGAATAACAAAATGAACAAAAAACCTAGGACAATGCTAAACAGGAGGAAGCAACTGAATGTGAAACAGATTTTGTAGCACATGATGGCGACTCTAAAACTATGGAGAGTTTGATTCTATTTCTATTGGTAGTCATGTAAAATTTGATTTTGTATCGTCTATTTTTGTAAAAAAACTCTTTCAGATGCAATGAATTGTAGAAGTAATTCTGTTATTATTCCTTTCCCTGATGCATTATTAAGAGGAAAGAAAAAACAAAAAATACAAAAAAATAACAACACTAAATTTGAGATGGAGGGATTGTGTACAAAGAAATCTCTTTAAAAGGAGCATTGGGGTACTTTCCTGCCTTAGTGAAAGATCCAAAGGTGAGAAGCACATCACAACGCAGGAAGAGGACATCCTGAATCGAGTGTCATATACTGACCAAAGTCGCATCATGTACAATTGAAAATATATTTCTCTCCGAAAAGAATGATTCTAGTGTACATTACATCAGATGTTAGATTGCAATAAATACATCCGATCGGACCTTGTTGGCAAAAAGTTCTTTGATCGACATGATAACATCCTCGCTTCTCGACAAGCTCGAGTTGGGATCTCTTCGCGAATCACATGTGATCCTTCATTTTGCTTATCCATCAGCGAAGCAACCGAAGGGTACACTTTTAAAATATTTTCATGATTGTGGACGGATTGGAAATCTCAGTGGACTTCACTGTCATAGGCATGGACTCCCTGCCCAATAAACCTTAACCGCAACGAATAGATGGTAGCCTCCCTTTGAAATTAATGGGCTTATGATATATTACCCAATATGTGAAAGATAGTAGTGAAATAGGGGTATAACTGATTACTTGAGAGGAAGAGAGAGAGTCCTTGCATTCATATTACTTAATGGTTTTATATGTCCACCATCACCCACCGATAGGATTGACTTGGGTTGACTTATTGTTATTTAGCTATGGTCTAAGTGTAAGTGTCTTTTCTTGTTCAAGTGCAATCATCTTGCTCCTATGATTCTTCCTTCTTTGGTAGCGACCTTCAAAAGGGAGAAGAATACATAGTCCCACTCTTCTGTAACTTGGGTAACTTTTCGTTAATAGGGGAGGGGATGTTAAATTATTGCCATTAGATCGATTTATTGAGCATATTTTGTTCTTTCCTTTATAAATCTTTTGCAACTCATTTTTAGAAAGCTTACTATAGGGAAGAGAAAGGTGAAAGTACAAAGGAAGAAGAGAGGGAAGATGAGTAGAAAGAAGAATAGCATGGAAGAGAAACATCCACTCCATTCTCTCTTTGATGATGAACATTTAATCGTATTTTGGCTCAAAAAGGCATGGTTTCCATCTATAACCTTACGCGTCTTAGATAAAACCATTATAGCCCTTGAATGATAGTGATCGTAAGGTGTCGTAGACAAAAAAAACATTGTTGTCCTTGAACAATAGTGATCGATGTCTTATACAACAACTATAGTATCACGATGACAAATACCGTCTACAAAGTCTATTTCATATTCAATACTCTATTTCATTGGAATACTTATTTCTCCAAACCATTCTAGAAAGATTTTGAAACTCAGCAATATGACTTAGTGTATTTTGTTGTAAATAGTGATGCTATATATATACACGTTTTTTATACAATTGTTTCGTGAGTTGGTCGTCTAACTGAGCTTAACTTTGAAATCATATGAAATGATTGTTGGAATTTAATTCCAACGATGGACTTATATGTATACATATATAATTGATATTACTGTCAAGTGTCCCAATAAAATAAAAAAGGTGATCAAATAAAGTTCAAGAATTTATTTGGGCATAAGTGTATTTTGGTTACTTGGGATTTTAATATGTAGAGACCTAAGGGATAATTTCAGATCTATGATGGGTAGAACTGAAAATTATCAAGGTAGTTTTGAGAATGGGTCATGGTCCCCAAAGGAAACCACCCCAACGCACATCTCTTTTGAATCCCCATCTCAAAAGGGAAGTTATGGGATATCTCTCTTTTAAAAGGTTGGGCTTTCTCCCCAGAGAGGTTATGAAGATTAAAGGTTGGAGGTTTGGCTTCTCCTTTGGAAGATCCGACCCTTTTTTTGTTTAATGGCTACCCTTCAATTCGGTTAGTATATTCTACATGTGTTTCCTTCTTTTATATGCGTGTGGTAGATTTGTTTTATTGTTTCTATGGACAAAATATAGAAACTTTTATTCATTAAAAGTGCATGGCATGCATAGTTTTAAATGCAGTCCTAAATTGTACCCCTCTTATACATGTCATTCTAGTTCATATTATTTGCACTTTCTTTTCATTCATATACTCTCTTATAATTTTCAGCATGTTTCCTTTATTGTCATCTTAAATACTTGATCAATGTCTTTTATTAGTAGCTTTGATATTGTGAGAATCTCATAATTACCATGTTGTTCTAGACATGTATGTGTAAACAAATAGAAAACTAAAAGTCATACTTTTCTTATGAATTATCTACATTTGTTATGGCAATACCCATCAAGGATCAAGTGTTCGGAATCCAACAATGGGTTATGGGCCCATAGATTCCCATTAGGGCATTTTTGTTGTTAAAATTTAACAACGGTTTTGAATATAGGGATGGTTTTTTTACATATTTCGATATACATTTATTTGAACAATATGTCACCAAAGTGGTCGATGTTGTTGAAATTAATGTGTGATGAAATATAAATGCATTGTTAATTTTTTTAGATGATATTTACACAAAGGAAAATTGATATCCATTAGAAATTATGCATATGGTTTAGTATTAAATATGTGATGATTATTTGGTTATCGTGCAAATATTAAATCCACCCAAAGGTAGATTTCTATTTGGTACGTTATTATCATCAATATATATTACTAAGTCAAGATATCACTCACAAGTTATATTTTTAACCAAAGATAAAACTATAATGGAGTGGTAGATATCTTGAGATGGGATTTTACCTATATTCATTTTCATTTGCAGTTATGTGAGCATTTATGTTATTTTTTTCAGATATGAATTCCTCCAATATAACTGCTACCATCAATTCAATTCCAATGTTAAATGGCTCCAATTTTAAGTCATGGAAGGAGAACTTGTTGATAGTTCTCGGGGTCATGGATCTTGACCTTGCGATAAGGATTGACTCTCCTCCACCACTTACGGATAAGAGTACCTCTGATGAAAAGAGGGATAAAGAAAAGTGGGAGAGATCAAATTGCATGTGCATGATGATAATGAAAAGAGCCATTCCGGAAGCATTCAGGGGCACTATGTCTGAGAAAATAAGTACTGCTAAAGAATTCCTTGCCGATATTGAAAAACGATTTGCCAAGAATGAAAAGGCTGAAATTGGTACACTCTTGGCTAGTCTGATTTCAATGCGGTATAAGGGGAAATGTAACATCAGGGAGTACATCATGGAGATGTCTCATCTTGCTTCTAAGTTAAAAGCACTCAAACTTGAACTCTTTGAGGACTTGTTGGTGCATTTGGTTCTGATATCTCTTCCCCCTTCATTCAACCAGTTTAAGGTGAGCTATAACTGTCAGAAAGAGACTTGGTCTCTGAATGAGCTCATCTCATATTGTGTTCAGGAAGAGGAAAGGCTAAAGCAAGATAAGACAGAAAGTACTCATCTTGCCTCCACCTCTAAGGGAAAGGGCAAGAAAAGGAAGCAAGAAAAGGAAGCTGCAGTCACAGTACCTCATAAGAAACAACAAAATAAGGAACCATTTGCTACGGGTTATTTCTTTTGTGGAGCTGAAGGACACAGGAAGAAGCAGTGCACAAATTATCATGCTTGGCGTGCTAAGAAAGCTACGCTTCATAGTTTGGTTTGTTCAGAAATTAATTTGACTTCGGTACCACAGTACACTTGGTGGCTAGATTCTGGAGCTACTACTCATGTTAGTGTCTCCATGCAGGGCTGCCTGAGCTATCGAAAACCCAGTCAAGCTGAAAAGTACCTCTACGTGGGGAATGGTGAATCAGTAGATGTCGAAGCAATAGGAAAATTCAGATTATTGATGAAGAGTGGCTTTTATCTTGATCTAGATGGAACTTTTGTTGCTCCTTCTTTTCATAGAAATTTACTTTCAGTTTATCTTTTGGACAAAGCTGGTTATTCTGTTTCTTTTGGTGATGGAAAACTTAGTCTATTTCAAAATTCTATCCTCATTGGTTCTGGTTTCTTATCTGAATTTGATTGTCTTTATTGCTTGAATACGGTTGCCTCTTATAGTGAATCTTTTCTTTCTACTGCACGAGGTATGAAAAGAAAATCTATAGATACAGATTCAGCATCATTATGGCACAAACGATTAGGGCACATATCCAGGTCAAGGATAGAAAGGCTTGTGTCAACTGAAATTCTAAGTTCCTTAGATTTCACAGATTTTGATATATGCGTGAACTGCATAAAAGGAAAACAAACCAATAAAAGGAGATTTGAAGCCAATAGGTCATTAGACGTCTTAGAACTTATACATACAGATATTTGTGGTCCATTCCCTACGGTTGCTTGGAATGGACAACAATATTTTATAACGTTCATAAATGATTTTTCTAGATATGGCTACATATATCTCATTCATGAAAAATCTCAATCCTTGGATGTGTTCAAAAATTTTAAGGCCGAAGTTGAGAATCAACTCGGTAAAAGAATTAAAATCGTTAGATCTGACCGTGGTGGTGAATACTATGGCAGATATGACGGTTCAGGTGAACAACATCCAGGACCTTTTGCGAGATACCTCGAAGAATGCGGTATCGTCCCACAGTATACCATGTCAGGGTCACCGACCATGAATGGTGTAGCTGAAAGATGAAACAGAACACTTAAGGATATGGTGAGGAGTATGATTTGTCATTCTACCTTGCCAGAGTCTCTTTGGGGAGAAGCACTCAAGACTGCAGCATATATCCTAAATAGAGTTCCAATTAAGGCAACTAATAAAACCCCATATGAACTTTGGACGGGCAGGAAGCCCAGTCTAAACCATTTTCATGTTCGGGGATGTCCAGCTGAGGCAAGGCCTTACAAGCTAAATGAAAAGAAACTGGATGCAAGAACAATTAGTTGTTACTTTATTGGATACTTTGAAAGGTCAAGGGCGTACAAATTTTATGATCCCACAATTAAGTCCATTTTTGAGTCTGGTAATGCTAGATTTTTTGAGGATGTTGAGTTTGCGAGGGGAGATAAAGGTAAATACTTTGTCTTTGAAGAGGAATATGTTGACATTTCCTCAAGTGTTGTTAGAATTGATAGGGGATCACATTCCTATCATTTCTGATGACACAAATATTCAAGACAATGTTACTGAATCAACCCAAAATGAAATTATAGAGGAACAAACGTCAACACCTCATGAATCTTTGCCATTAAGAAGATCTACTAGAGAGAGAAGAAGTGCAATATCAGGTGAGTATATTGTATTTCTCCAAGAACAAGTTGTAGACATTGGAGTGATGGAAGATGATCCAATCACCTTTCATCAAGCCATGCAAAGTGTTAACTCTCTAAAGTAGATAGATGCCATGAATGAGGAAATTAAATCCATGAAGGATAACAATGTGTGGGAACTTGTCCCATTACCTGAAGCTGTGAAACCTATTGGTTGCAAATGGATATTTAAAACCAAGAGGGATTCAAAAGGTGATGTGGAAAGGTACA
The DNA here is from genome assembly GCA_037367405.1 of Ottelia alismoides. Taxonomy (NCBI): domain Eukaryota; kingdom Viridiplantae; phylum Streptophyta; class Magnoliopsida; order Alismatales; family Hydrocharitaceae; genus Ottelia; species Ottelia alismoides. Next base: position 799,991 of record JAZKJV010001193.1, on the reverse strand, counting down.
AAGCCCGCCTTGTTGCAAAAGGATTTACACAAAAAGGATGCATTGATTATAAAGAGACTTTCTCTCCAGTTTCTTCGAAAGACTCTTTCAGGATTATAATGGCATTAGTTACATTCTTTAATTTAGAATTGCATCAGATGGATGTAAAGATAGCATTTCTCAATGGTGACATTGACGAAACAATATATATGGTGCAACCAGAAAACTTTGTATCGGGAGATCCAAAGAATATGGTTTGCAAACTCAAGAAATCCATCTATAGACTCAAACAGGCTTCAAGACAATGGTATTTCAAATTTCATCATGTAATCACCTCTTTTGGTTTTGAGATGAATTTGGCTGATGAATGCATATACCATAAATTTAGTGGGAGTAAACATATTTTCTTAGTATTATATGTTGACGACATCTTGCTTGCTAGCAATGATATGAACCTTTTACAGGATACCAAGAAATTCCTTTCAAAGAATTTTGATATGAAAGATCTTGGTGATGTTTCTTTTGTTTTGGGTATTGAGATATATGGGGATCGTTCTCAGCATATCCTTGGTTTATCTCAAAAGAGTTATATTGAAAAGGTTCTAAAAAGATATGGCATGCAAGATTGTAGACCATCTGATACCCCCGTGGCTAAGGGAGACAAGTTCAGTCTAAATCAGTGCCCTAAGAATGATTTTGAAAAAAGGGAGATGCAAAGAATTCCTTATGCATCAGCAGTTGGAAGTCTAATGTATGCGCAAGTTTGTACTCGTCCAGACTTGACATATATTACAGGGATGTTGGGCAGATATTTGAGCAATCCAGGACAGGATCATTGGAAAGCAGCTAAAAGGGTCCTGAGATATCTACAAAGAACAAAAGAATATATGCTCACATATAGGAGGTCGGACCAACTTGAGATCATTGGTTATAGCGACTCCGATTTTGATGGATGTCAAGATAGTATGAAGTTTACATCATGCTACATCTATCTACTTGCTGGGGGTGCTATTTCTTGGAAGAGTGCTAAGCAGTCTCTTATAGCCTCTTCCACTATGGCAGCAGAATTTATAGCTTGTTACGAGGCATCCAATCATGGAATTTGGCAACGAAATTTTGTCACTGGGCTGCGTATAGTTGATGGTATTGAAAGATCATTGAAATTATTTTGTGACAACAAATCAGCAGTCTTATATTCCAATAACAACAGGAGTTCGACAAAATCTAAGCATATAGACATCAAATTCCTGTTTGTTAAAGAAAGAGTACAAAGTGGACAATTATCTATTGAGCATATCGGTACAAACTCCATGATTGCGGATCCGCTTACTAAAGGATTGCCACCCAAAGTATTTCATGATCATACCATGAATATGGGTGTCGTTTCAGTTAAAGATATTCAGTTTTAGTGGGAGTTTGTAATTTTGAAATGCTTGTAAACAGTTTTATTTGGTATTTGGGAAATTCAATTTGGGCATTGTGGTTATTGTTTTGTTAAACAACTCTTTTATGTTCACTATATTATTCATCAAGTATGATCTCAATTCAGTGGACCAGTTGGAAATTGATATGTTAAGATCACATAACATATGATTTCCATGCTACATACCCATGTTCTTATCCCCGTTATTAAGTTGTATTAACATATGTGACCATTAAAGGTTAAGTTACTATGATTGTAACGTAGTCATTTTGATCCTATGCTTGATACAACTTGTAGACAGGATTTATGGATACACTTAAAAGTGGTGACAGAAAGGTTGAGCTCATTCGGATATTATGAAATTATAATATCTACACATATAGTCCAAGTGGGAGATTGTTGGAATTTAATTCCAACGATGGACTTATATGTATACACATATAATTGATATTATTGTCAAGTGTCCCAATAAAATAAAAAAGGTGATCAAATAAAGTTCAAGAATTTATTTGAGCGTAAGTGTATTTTGGTTACTTGGGATTTTAATATGTAGAGACCAAAGGGATAATTTCAGATCTATGATTGGTAGAACTGAAAATTATCAAGGTAGTTTTGAGAATGGGTCATGGTCCCCAAAGGAAACCACCCCATCGCACATCTCTTTTGAATCCCCATCTCAAAAGGGAAGTTACGGGATATCTCTCTTTTAAAAGGTTGGGCTTTCTCCCCAGAGAGGTTACGAAGATTAAAGGTTGGAGGTTTGGCTTCTCCTTTGGAAGATCTAACCCTTAATTTTTTTGTTTAATGGCTGCCCTTCAATCCGGTTAGTATATTCTACATGTGTTTCCTTCTTTTATATGCGTGTGGTAGATTTGTTTTATTGTTTCTATGGAAAAATATAGAAACTTTTATTCATTAAAAGTGCATGGCATGCATAGTTTTAAATGCAGTCCTAAATTGTACCCCTCTTATACATGTCATTCTAGTTCATATTATTTGCACTTTCTTTTCATTCATATACTCTCTTATAATTTTCAGCATGTTTCCTTTATTGTCATCTTAAATACTTGATCAATGTCTTTTATGAGTAGCTTTGATATTGTGAGAATCTCATAATTACCTTGTTGTTCTAGACATGTATGTGTAAACAAATAGAAAACTGAAAGTCATACTTTTTATGAATTATCTACATTTGTTATGGCAACACCCATCAAGGATCAAGTCTTCAGAATCCAACAATGTTGTGATAATATAGTTGATGCTCTGTTGGAAAGAAGTCTACTAAATAAAGTTGAGGTCATTGTCTTGCACATTATTAACTTGAAACCATATTACATAGGTTAGGTATGCAAAGGAAGCCTACCATTAAAACCCCATCTAATTATTGACATGTTTCTTCTCATTAATGCATACTATTTTTAGGTAAGATTTTTACTATTCATAACCAACCTCTGTTATCATTTATTGGAAGCTTATATCAAATATATATATATTAAACACTTGTGATCACTAAAATTCTCAAATACCTCTGCATAAGCAATATATTTTTCATGTTTTAGAATAAAAGTTCATGATTAGCATATTAATGTTAAATCTTATGATTATCATTTCCTCAAAAACTAAATCCATTGTTTAAAAAAAAATATTTCTGCCTGTAAAAAGATTAGTAGTCCAAATTTATGATAAGCAATGTCTGGCATATATCATGATTATTGCCATGAAAGACCTTAATGACAATAGTAACAACAGAGGTCATATGTTGATGTGGATTGTTTAATAGATGGGTAAAATGGGTTGTCCCTGGGAGCTAACTTGGTTTCCCTCACCTCATTTTTCTTATTTTTTTAAAAATACTTTCGTGGATTTTCATCTCTATATCCATATATTATAGCATTCAAGTTTCATGTGAAACAGATACTCCTACAGCCTCCATTCAGATGCGGTCGATGCCAACAATTCTGTGACCCTTAAAAAAATGGCTATCTAGATGGAGGTTGTATGAGTCTATGTTTCGCACGAAACTTGAGTGACATAATATAGGGATATAGTGATGAATTTCCACTGACTCATTTCTCAAAAAATCAAAAAAAGGGAAAAATGTGTCGGGGGAGCCAAGTTAATTGCCCAAGGGCAGCCCATTTTACCATTTTACCCATATGTATGTATGTGTGTATGTTTGAAAAATGATCAGATTCATTCAACATATCAAAATTTATATTGAAAAGGATATATATATATATATATGGTTAATTTTATCATTCTAGTGGGAAAATAAAATGTCTTCATGAATCAAAATGATATTTTATCTATAAGGTTATCCTCGATATTCAATTCAAATTTGGGCTATTTTTTTAATTTACCCAATAAACTTTAATAGACGACTCTAATATATGGCAAAACATCTATTACGATATTTTCAAAGGGGATCTTGTGTAATATTCTCCAAAAATGATAATAGAATGGAGATTGAGTGGTTGGTGAGGGTTGGTGAGGGGTGATGATCAAAAGGAGAAAAGCCCCATGGCCTAACAGATGGGTCCACAAACAATAATATACCTTAATTACATGATATATAACCACTTGATTAGTTATATGAGGACCTCAAATGTCATCATCACTCCCATCTATTCTCCTCATCACTATGGATAACTACCAAGTGAAGTCACACATATACCAATCACTCTCCCTTATTTTTCTCATACAAGTGTCTCAAAAAAATGTGAACTTTTGTTTGTTTTTCAGGAAAATGATAAAAAAATACAGTAAGCAATAAGTACAATAAATGTACTTAATTAGAAATTATTTATCAAAACTTTGGAATTACATGAATCATGTTTGTAAGATTAATTTTCATTTTAATGAAAGAATAAAATATCATTAACAAAGCGTTATGTTATTAAGATTGGAGTCGCAAAATGGTGTATCTTGTTTACCGAGACCTTCCTCAATATACTCCAAATTTTGGGACCTTTCGTGCAGTTTACCCCTAAAGGACAATGGAGCTCATGGAGAAGGCATATGAACCCATCCACAAAGGCAACACAAGCAAGGAAGGGTACGCATGAGATGGGCTTTTGCTCGATCATTGAGTCGAAGAGGCGGAGCTTATGAAAGTCGTGGCAGGTTGAAAGCTCATGACTAAAAAGGCGAGTTTCACGTCGAAGGTTATGTTCAGTTGGGATGTCAACTCAATTGCAAGTTGAGAGCTCGACCAGACAGACGAGTTTCGTGTCGAAGGTCAATGTTCAGTTGGTATGCCAACTCAACCTCCTCGTCTTCACCTTCGATACGTAAAAAACCAACAAGAAACAAAGTCTATCTTGGATTAGACTTTGGTGTGATTCCTTGATCTTGAAACCCTACATGAGGTCTGGCATTCGTCGAATACTCGTAGTCATCTAGGTACTAAGATAAGTCTTTTGTTGGTTCTAAATGGACTCTCTCCAACCAAAGATCCTTGATGTCTATGTCCATCCTAGTTCTTGATGCATCTTCAAAAGGATGATCACAAGTTTAATCTATATTTATCCCTCTTCTGAACAATTGATTTGAGGGATAAGGAAGGGATGGTAACTAAATACAGATAAATAATTGATAATGTAATCAGACGTGACCATTTACCATGTGACCATTTATTCTTCAAAGGGATTTTCTTGATAGTTTTCCCTTATGGCCTGTTTGGTTGGTGGGTTGGATTGGGTTGAGTTGGGTTGGGGTACCCCTGTGAATAGTAAATTGTACCTCTGTGAATAGAAAATTTTAAGAAGAGGATTGAGAGGGTTGGAAGGAGGAGTACATCGATGTACCCCAACCCAACCCAGCAACCAAACATGTCATTAGAATAACAGACTTTTTCCCTGTTTTGTATTAGATTCATTATAGTTATAGTCGCGAATTCATAATCCAATTCAGACGGCAGCGCACCACGCATTACAGTACGCGATAGTCAAGCGGGAATCCAAGAAGGAATCAACTTTTATAAGTAATCAATCAGATGATATAAGGTGTGATTATTACTTTAATTTATTATCTTAAATGTACATCCTAGTGGGATGGCGATTGGGATAAAGTTGGAGGTAGTTGGCAGTTGGTGACTTGTGGTCATCTGATTTTGCCATTATCACTATTTTTTTCTCAAGGGATTCTCTGTCTTCATTATGTTGCCATCAAAAATATGTCCTTAAGGTTAACTCATCAAGTGAAATTTTCAAACACAAATTTTCATTGTTAAAAAGAAACAGCAAAGTTAAATCATTTATAAGAAGTTCTAGAAATAGTGAGACAAATAAATGAGCTTGAATGCCATTTCATGTCAAATTATACTTATAATCATAATATTTTAAAGTGATTGGCTGACTTTTCAAATAGACTATTAATTTCGATGGTGATTATTTATTTATTTATTATAAGTCTAATAATTTAAGCTTTCGAAGTCTATTGTTTAGAGCAACTTATCAAGTTAAATTTCGAATCAAAAAATTCATGGTCAAAAGAAGCTAACAAAATTAAATCATCTTAAGAAGTACTAGAAATAATGGGACAAATAACGAGTTTAAATCTCATTCTATATCAATAATACTTAAATTTTAGTTTTTTTATAAATCTAATAACTTAAATCTTTCTAAATATGTCACTAAGGGTAACTTGTCAAGTTAAATTTAATAAAAAATAATAATCAAAAGAAAATAACAATATTAAATCATCTATAAGGAGTACTTGAAATAATTGGAGATATAAATGATTTTATCTCATTCTATATCAATAATACGTAAATTTTAATTTATTTTTGATAAATCTAATAATTTAAACCTTTCTAAATCCGTCCCTAAAGTTAACTTATCAAGTTAAATTTCGAAAAAAAATAAATCATGATCAAAATAATTTTGAAATTGCATTAGGATTCATTAAACTAATTCAAATGACATAATGGATCAAAATACAGGAGTATAAAAGTCAACAAAAACAAAAATAATAATATATTCATGCAAGTCAAGATACCTAAACACAAGAGGCAATGGCAATCCTACATTGTAGGAAATATAGGATATCAATATAGATAAATATTTTTACAAATAAAATATTTATATAATGTATAAATATCACAAACAAATACATTTGTGTTTCAGTTTTTTGGTATATCGCGAAGGATTAAAATGCCGTTTTCATATATGAGAAAAAGAAAATTAAAGATGTATATTAAAGTTGCGTTAAAAATAAAAATAGGAACAGAAACACTACACTAAGACGAAGCAATAGTAACTTTTTTTGAAATCCATCGCTACATGGTTGGATATATAGGACCAATACCGTTCATTGTGAAATGATATTTTATACTTGAAATTAGCGGTGAATATTCTTTTACCATCTCCGTTGCTTCGTCCAAGACTAGGATGATGGGAGAAGCAGGTGGGAGTTGATTCTCGTCACTCTCCAGCATCCAACGCGTGTTACTTTTGTTTGGTTGATGAGAGGGATATTAAAGAGATAAGCATTTGAAATGGAGATAATTAAACAATGTTCTAACTATGATATGACGACCTTATCCTGCGGTGTCCTACCCAGAATAAAAATTCCTATGATCCAGGATGAAAGGATCCTATCGTCACCCAAAAAGGCCAACACCCTCGACCTATTTTCTCAACAAGTTGGACATCGCTGATCTTAGTCGTGTGTTTAAATACAGGATGGGGAACCCATGCTGTTACAGCAGGTGCTGTAATGCATGGATGCTGCTCGATCACCATCAGACGGCTCTCGGAGGAGGCTGGAGATGGTCAGTGCACATCCCAATGGTGATCGAGCCAGGGGCGGAACTAGGAATTTCATCAAGGAGGGGTCGAGTATACAACTATTATGTATGCTAAAAAATGGAAAAATCTATGTATTTTTTAATGATATTTTTAAATAGAATTAATATTTTTAAAATGAACCTTTTTCAATCTTAATAAAGGTAGAATTTAAATATATTATTAATGTTAAAATTTCAAAAAGTGATTGTTTTTAAAATTGGATAAATATAATAATTTAAGCCTCTCTAAATCCATCCTAAAAGGGCTAAATTATCAAGTGAAAGTTTGAAACAAAAAAGTTCATGGTTAAAAGGAAACAATAAAATTTATTTTATTTACAAGGAGTACTAAAAACAATGGAAGAGATAATTAAACTCGACTACAATTTTATACCAAATTATTTTGATACTTTAGAAGTGATTGGATAAACCATATAAAAAAAGTAAAATTGATGGAGATATGATTCGAACCTTAGTTTTAAAATAATAGCAATGCCACTCTGCCACTAGACCATTTAATGATTCTGCAATGCCCCCCCACCCCTTCATAATATATACTAGTTCCGCCCCTGGATCGAGCGATTCCCCTGTGTGAGGATCCGCTCACTTAGATACGTAGTTAACTTGAACTACAAATACTTAGCTACATAATAATATTATGCTAACGAACTTGACCTTTATCACTGATTTCTTCTCCATGGCTCTATTCCCAAATGAAGATGTACACCAAGAGGTAAGAGGGACTCCATAAGCAAATAAGTTATAAAGAAGGCTTCAGCTGTTTACCCCGTCATAGCTCTCTAAATTTACTAAGAGAATATAGTTTTATTCTAACCTGCTTTTAACTATGCATAGCTCATATGAACACAGCCCAACCACCTTACTTGTTGATGCATATTTTCTGAAGTTGAACCAACCCCCATTGTCTGCAAGTCAAGAGTCGAACTAACGACAGATAAATGGGATTTTCTCCCCTTATCCCATGATTTTCTTATTCCTGTAATAGCTATCCACTTCATTATTACACGACTGTTTGTGAATAGCTATTCTCTTTCCTTTGTGGCAAGTCGCAATGGAATTGGGCTCTGACGACAACACGTCGTGATCAGTAACTGTAGCTACAAGTCTCGTCGCGAGAGTTCTCTAACCACGAATATGTCATGACCACTGCAAGTGACCACAGAACTTGTCGTGGCCACAACTCTTGTATGAAGACTTTGGCCACGGATTGTAGCTACGAGAAACTAGTGGCCACGAAATTATCGTGTCAACAAGTTTCCATAGCCACATTCCGTGACCACAATTCATTTTTTGTAGTGTTTAAACAATCTGTAATATAATGTACTAAGCCTTTTCCCACTATAAGTAGGGCCGGCTACATGGATTCTTGCTCAAATCCATGTTGAAAGATTCCACTATTTTTTACGCCGGTAGTTGACGACCTAACGCAACCCCTGCAAGAGTGGTATTTGAACCCTGATTTTTGTGTGGTAGACACACTGTACCACCACTACATCATTAAACAATCTGTAATATGTAAAAAAAAATATACAAGGATAATAATCTTTATTTCTGAGTATCATATTTGATTGATTATTAAATATTTTTCCATCATTATAAAATAAAAGATTATGATTGAAAATAATAGAAAAATTTATTTTAACATTATTACTTTCACAATTCATGTACTTAGACCGATCAAGTGGGAGATGAAGTGGTCAAAGTGATGGGGAGAGGGGCTAGCAACCACCACTCAGGCCATGTATAAGGATGCATATACATGTATTTTTCATTAAATTCCAAAGAATGACCAACCATATGAGTTGGATAGTCATCCAAATTTCACTAATGGCCTACCACCCACTATGACAATATGACACAGAACACGCCCACTCCACATATATCAACTTCGCACTATGGACCACATTTTCAACGTAAAAACACTGTTTTTATACCCCACGGCAATTCTTACGGACCATACCTGCCCATGACCTAGCCAAAGGTCGACATCTATTTCGCTTTCTTCGGTAACTGGCGATTCAACCATCCATTCTTCGTCTCCAAAGCTTCTTCAAAAAGCATCAAAGTTGGTGGTGTTCCAAAACCAAGGTATCCAAAGTGCTCCCAAAAATTTTGATGATCTACATCCTCATTTCCACTACCACAGTGTATACACTATACACCTTGTCCAATTCAACCGCATCATTAACACCTTGTCCAAATCAACCGCATCATTAACAGCACCTTAGCTTATGGTAACCCCCATTTCAGTTAATCAATCTCAACGTTACTGATTCATACGTACAGAACAAACCTTATCAAGATTAGAGAGGATCCTCCGTTGTTACAGCACCTGCTGTAAGGTAGGGATCAATTGGATGAGGATCGGATGACCCTGGATGCGTGCCGACCATCCCCGACTCTTATGTGAGTCGTCCGATCCTCATCGGATGGATCCCTGCATTATAACAGGGGCTGTTACAGGCTACAATAGAGGATCCTTTTCCTATCAAGATACTTCACCAACAGGTAACTGAACGAATAAGTATTATCTGGTCTATTATAGCTTAAAACCGTGTGTAGCCTCCATTATTGTACAGATCCCATCTTGAAAACTCCATTTGAGAAACGCAATGGAAAGGAGCGTGCAGATAAACTATCTTCGCTCCTCCTATTCTTCACATGGTACACACAATCAGGTAAGTCACCACACTTTTCGACCAATGAGCTATCTTTGTTGGCAAATAGTTCATCTCTTCATCACGCTCACCAGACATCGGCTCTCAGGTGTCATCATGCACCAATGAATGGAACTCCCTCCGCACCACCGCTTCAGCGACTAAATCCAATGCTGCGACGTCGCATATTTTGGGTCATTGGACAAATCCAAATGCTCAAGGATTTCCAATTGCCTACTGACGCCAGCAGCATTGGGAGGGTTATGCCATTTACTCTCCCTCCAAAAGAGAAAAGTTCCCTCCACCCCCACTTGTGTTTCCCAAACCCTTTTAGGCACCCCTAATACTACAACCTTCACCACATATCCAGCTAGCCAAACTTAAAATTAGCATACTACCAACTGGTTGTCCCATTTGCCATTCATGTCTTTGTGTTATCGGCGTTCGCATCGTATTGTTGAACCATGGATTACTAAAGTTTCTCCCTTGAATTCTCATGTTGAAATTCATTCCGTCTATTATGACAACTCCGTCTCATTCGCAGTAGTTGGTTCTTACTTAAGTTGGCGCATTTGATCGCCCCATAACTCGGGTGCTTGTACTACTACTCTATCAAGATCACTGCCTCAAATTATCTGTTGTGTAAAGCTTAATTTGTTCCCCTTACGTTGGTCTTACAGATGGCACGGATAGATGACCTCCAGAATCAACACTATCTGTTACAGATTCTATGGTTTCTTAAAGAGAACTACATCCTCAGCCAACGACTACCCAACTGGTTAGTAACCTATATCTTTCTGAGAAGGTACTCCCTTCCGTCATTGGTCTTACAGTTGGCTTTTTTTAGAGAAAAGTTCTCAGCAGTTGGCATTTGGCAGTGATATTCCTCTTTTCACGAGTTACAAGTATTATTCAAGCATATGAGATAGGCATGCAACACAACATGATCAACTCCGAAATCCCCACGCCCACTGCCAACGTGGATCAGAGTTCTTCCCGTGGACAATCATGATACTCTCACAATCAATGATGATGAGGACGTCGACGATTCAGAGGAGGATGTGGCAGAACATTTTGTCCCGTTTATGGAATGTTTGGACGCAATCCTTGTAACTGCAGATTCTCTCACCAACCCACGAGCAAATCTTTTTTCAGGGTAAAGAGGAAAAGAGGGTGTGACGTCGGGTAGATGCCCATCCGTAAGCTTTGTATATTCCAGTAAGTATCAAAAAGGAGTTACAATGACCAAGAAGTCGTTAGATTTTCCGCATGTTGTATAACATTTCCTGATGGGAGAAACGTAGTCGATGCATTAGAGGTACCCGAGGGCTCTCTTATATAGGAGAAAAGCTCTGGGTTAAATACATGATAAGTACACTGAGAAAGAAGTAATTAGAATAAGACATACATAGTACGATATTTTAACTTAACACTCCCCCTCAACCTGGAGCATATATATCTATCATGCTCACAGCTTGGACCAACACTTCTGAAAAGGACTTCGTGCTAGAGCCTTGGTGAAGATATCTGTTGTCTGATCTCCTGTAGACACGTGAGCTGTAGATATGAGCCCCTTATGGATCAGATCTCGAGTGTAATGACAATCCACCTCAATATGCTTTGTTCGTTCATGGAAAGCAGGATTATTTGCAATGAATAATGCGGCTTGATTATCACATAATAGCTGCATAGGAAGAGGGACTTCTATAGAATGATCAGTCAACACCAATCTAACCCACATCATCTCTGTACTCCCTTGATCCATGGCTCTATATTCGGATTCTGCACTTGATCTGGAAACTACAGTCTGTTTCTTGCTTTTCCATGAGACAAGTGAGTGACCAACAAAAACAGCAAATCCAGAAGTAGACTTTCTGTCTGTGGGGCATCATGCATAGTCAGTGTCTGCACACGCTGTTACCTCCAATGAACTGCCCCTACTAAATAGGAGTCCTGAACCAGGTGAGTTCTTCAGATATCTCAAGATCATATAGATAGCATCCATATGAGTCTTTCTGGGACACTCCATAAATTGGCTAACCTTACTTACTGCAAACATAATATCAGGTCTGGTGATAGTCACATATAGGAGCTTCCCCACAAGCTCCTTGTACCTCCTACTATCGACTTCTTCAGTGTCATCATCATACAATTTCACATTTGGATCCATAGGCGTCGTAGCTGGCTTGCACCCAGTCGTACATGTCTCAGACAAGAGATCCATGGCAAACTTACTCTGGGTCATTACTAGACCCCGATGATTCCTGGCAAATTCTAACCCCAGGAAGTAACAAACGGTGCCAAGATCCTTGATCATAAATTCTTTACCAAGGAACTTCTTGGCTACCTGAATGCCTTGAGCATCATCTCCTGTTACAATAGTATCATCTACATAGATAAGAATGGCAACTGTACCTCGCTGTGTCTTCTGAACAAATAGAGAGTGGTCCGTAGTGGACCTCTTGAACCCATGTTGCTCAATCAATTCTGACAGCTTTTGATACCAAGCTCTAAGACTTTGCTTAAGTCCATATATGGCCTTATGTAGCAAGCATACCTTCTGTGACTCTCCCTCAGCTGTAAACCCAAGTGGTTGTTGCATGTAAACTTCCTCGCGAAGATCGCCGTATAGAAATGCATTCTTCACATCAAGCTGGAATAACGGCCAATCACGTGAAACAGCAACTGCTAGTAAAATCCGAAGCGTCGAGTGTCTCGCCACTGGAGAGAACGTGTCTTGATAATCTACTCCATATGTCTGGGTGAAGCCACGGGCCACCAACCTTGCCTTGTAGCGGTCCACGCTCCCATCCGCATTATGCTTAATAGAAAATATCCATTTGCAGCTTACTATTGAAGCACCCTGTGGAGGAGGGACAATAGACCATGTCCCACGAGCTGTTAAGGCTGCCATTTCCTCTTCCATCGCCTGATGCCTCCTATTGTCCTGTAATGCCTCCATATATGTTCTGGGTATAGTAACCACGGAAAGGCCAACCACAAACTTCTTGTACTCATATAAAAGGTGATCCAAAGAGACATGCACTGCAATTGGATATTTAGCACATTGACGACGTGGCTTCCTCAGCGCAATAGGAATATCCAGATCGTCCTCCACAATGTCCTCTATAGAAGAGTCATCATGTGAAACTCCAGGGCCATCAGTAGAAACAGTGTTATCATGACATACCTCAGGCGTGCTGGAAGATGTGGATGGCTGATGAGCATAAGTGCTAGTAGAAGACCTGCGCGTATAAACAATGGATAAAAATTTCGATTGAGGTGGTGGTAGTGACGGCGGTGGTGATAGTGGAGTTTGATTTTCTTGGTCGACTGATGTGGTAGATGGAGGTGGAGAAACAACAATATCGTTTGCATTGTCATTGGATAACTTGTCACCTGTAGGAGAAAAATACATGATAGACTCAAAGAAAGTGACGTCTGCACTCACATAGTATTTCCTATTTGTCGGATCATAACAGCGATACCCTTTTTGAGTGCGAGAGTACCCAACAAACACACATTTGATAGCCCTTGGAGAGAGCTTATCACGACCAGGAGTACAATTATGCACAAACGCAACAGACCCAAAGACATGAGGTGTGAGGGAGAAAAGATCCTTCTCGGGAAACGCAATCAAGAAGGGGACCTTTTCTCCTAGAACAGTAGACGGCATGCGGTTCAACAAGTAGCATGCAGTGAGAACCGCATCCCCCCATAAGGAGTAAGGGGCATGACTATGGATCAACAGTGTCCGGGTGACATCAAGAAGGTGACTGATGCAGCGTGGACCCAAATTATAGGGCCACATGTTTAATTAATTCTAGCCGTTATTTTTTATTTACGTTTTTTTAAGTTGTCGTAATTTTATTTAAGTAAAGGGATCGTGTGTGATCTCGAAATTAATTAGTTAGTTTAAATTTGATTTTCGAATTTGAATTAGAGTCAAATTAGGATAGAGGTCGACTTGAATTTTAATTCAAATCAATTAGGATCGAGTGGGATATGATTTGCTTCTATTTTTGTAATTCCACCTCTACTATATAAAGAGGTTGGTAGCCTATTGTAAGGGACAGTCAAGTGATAATTAAAATTGAGATTTTATCTCCATCTCTATCTCTTCTCCTTCTCCTTCCCCACGTGGTCTTCAAGGTTCTTCTTCTTCAACCCCTCGTTTCCGACGAGTTTTCTTCTTCTCAACCTCTCCTTTTCTACACCGATATTCCACCGCCCAAATTATTTTATTTATCGTCGACGCGCCGAATCTCGTTTGCATCATTTGGTATCAGAGCATGGCATCTAGGTCGTCCTCACGACCTAACGATCCGTCCAGGTGCTCGCATCGGCATCATCGTTCATTCGAACAAACACGACGAGCCATCTCCACCATCGACGCCTCCTTCAAGGAGACGGAGCACATGATATGTGATTTGCAAACCAACTTCCAGTCCATGTTTCGAGACCTAATGGCTAACTTTGAGGCCTACCGTGACGCCCAATCAAAGCCTCCAGTCCCCGAAGCCGTCGTCACGAGTTTTGACGAAGAAATCATCGCTATGGAAGACGAACCGGCTGCTGTCCAGAACTTTGATGAGGAAAATCTCACCGTCAGCGACAAACAGGCCGCTGTCCAGGCCATTTCGGAGGAGAAAAATGCTGAAACGACTCCTGTCCAGGCCATTTCGGGAGGAAAAAGGGGCAATCCGAGCGTTGTTCAGGTATTTTCAGACTCACAAAATCCCCCAACCCTCGCCGCACCTCCGCCTCCTCGCGCCACTGCTCCTTCCATGTACAGCCCCTCCCGCAGGCAACTCTTCCTCGCCACCGCGCCCGCCTACCCCTTCCCCGATCCCTCTCTTTCCCGCCGCGTCGTGACCTTCCCCCCACCCCGGTTGTTGCCGCACCGCTCAGTCACCGCTGCCACCGCCTTCCAACTGCCGCTACCTCCGTGCGAGTATAGCCACCGCCACCACCACGCAAAGCGTCGTGCTCCAGCAAACCGTCAGCACGATCGAACTCGGGGGCGCGCACCCCGCCCAGGGCTCTCCATCGCCATCATGGTCCGCCGCCCCTTATCAAAGGTGCGCAGAACCCTAACCAAGTTGTTTTCGGCAGGGGCATCCCTGAAAATAAGGGATAAAATATTAACTTGGAAGATTTACAAGGGGATCCCTCCTCCAAAAAGTATTCATCAAAAGAGCCCAGTGGAAGATAAATTAAACTATGGAGTTCTTTCAAGTGAAGGGGTAGAATATTTGCAGACATACCCCTCCGTGGAAAGAAATTACAAACGTAATGTTGAAAAAGATCTAATTGCAGGCTACAATTTCCAAGACGACCTCTCCAACGACGCACCTACATCAAGCAATTCGTCGGGAGACGAATTTTTTAAAGCGGCGGAGAGTTGATGCAGCGTGGACCCAAATTATAGGGCCACCTGTTTAATTAATTCTAGCCGTTATTTTTTATTTACGTTTTTTTAAGTTGTCGTAATTTTATTTAAGTAAAGGGATCGTGTGTGATCTCGAAATTAATTAGTTAGTTTAAATTTGATTTTCGAATTTGAATTAGAGTCAAATTAGGATAGAGGTCGACTTGAATTTTAATTCAAATCAATTAGGATCGAGTGGGATATGATTTGCTTCTATTTTTGTAATTCCACCTCTACTATATAAAGAGGTTGGTAGCCTATTGTAAGGGACAGTCAAGTGATAATTAAAATTGAGATTTTATCTCCATCTCTATCTCTTCTCCTTCTCCTTCCCACGTGGTCTTCAAGGTTCTTCTTCTTCAACCCCTCGTTTCCGGCGAGTTTTCTTCTTCTCAACCTCTCCTTTTCTACACCGATATTCCACCGCCCAAATTATTTTATTTATCGTCGACGCGTCGAATCTCGTTTGCATCAGTGACGATGTTTGCGTTCCGCCACACCATTCTGTTGCGACGTGTAACTACAAGAGGTTTGATGAATGATTCCCTGTGAGCTGAGGAAATCAGACAAATGCAGTGTTGAAAACTCTAAAGCATTATCTGTTCGAATGACTTTGATATTGGTAGAAAAAGTGTTATTAACTTCCAGAATGAGTTTTCAAATAATAGCACTTGCTTCAGACTTTTGTTTTAACAAGAATACCCAAGATAATCTAGAAAAATCATCAACTGCAACCATATAATACCTATGTCCTTGAATATCAGGTACACGACTCGGACCCCAAATATCAAAGTGAAATAGTTCAAAAGACCGACTACTGTGACGACTCAGATGAACAAGAAACGAAGACCTATGGTGTTTCCCAAGCTGACAGACTTCACAATCCAATGCGGCACGGGTAGATATCTGCGGCAAGACATGACACATCTTCTGCAGAGGCAGATGGCCAAATCGGAGATGCCAAAGGAATGGAGAAATGGATCCTGATAGGATAGTAGTAGCAGCACCAGCACATGATGATACAGCAAGCTTGTACAAGCCTTTCTGCTCATGGCCACTTCCAATCATCCTGCCAGTTAGTATGTCCTGAAACACAAAAGTAGAAGGGTCAAAGATGGCACAGCAATGTAAGTCTATTGTAAGTTGGCTAATTGATAACAGGTTCATCTGAAAATCCGGTGCATATAAAACATTCTGTAGACTCAAGGAAGATGTCAAGGTGATCTCCCCCTGACCAACAATGGGTAATAGGACCCCATTGGCAATGACCACAGATCTTCCTGGGGCAAGCACTCGGTAGGTAGAAAATTGCCGTCTGTCGCCGCACATATGATGAGATGCACCAGAATCCATAATCCAATCTGTTAGGTCCGAGCAAGTGGTACTGGTAAGTGCATAAGGGGTACCTGATGAGCTAGAAGATGCTCTGGCCGACGTTGCAGCATCCGTTAAACCTGGAGACAGAGACGGGGGTGTAATGATCATGTCACAAAGTCGTGAGACAAGATCATCGAAGCGAGTATCAGGCAGAGGCGCAGCTGTAGACTCAGACTGTTCTGCAACCCGTGCAGAGGCCGGATACCCATGCTTGTGAAAGCACGTCTCCTCGGAATGACCTGGTCTGTGGCAATGAGTACAGGGGCCACGGTGTCTGCCTCCCCCTCTACCACGAGGTCCACGACCCCGAAAATGTGATGCTCCTCCTCTGTCACGAGTGGCAGCCATAGCTGAAGGTGTAGGCTGGGCTGTAGATGTCGATGTAATAGTAATTCTACTCAATCTCTTAAATACTTCCTCCATCGGTGGAATGGACTCGCTAGTCAGAAGTTGAGTACGAGTAGCATCGTACTCTGGATCAATGGAGGAGAGAAATACACCAATCATCGTAGCATTTCTGTAAGCTTGTTGTTGTTCCATACTGGCAGTGATCGACATGAAGCTATGCGGTCTCTCGAACATGCTCCTTAAATGAGAAAAATGAGCATGTAAGGGCTTCCCATTCTGTTTGGCTGAGAAGATATAGAACTGTAACTGAAGAATCTTGCTCTCATTCTTGGACTGCCCATATGTAGCAGCCAGGATATCCCACATAGCCTTAGTTGTGGGTTGGTTCACAATATCATTGGCAATCTCCGTAGTCAGCGTCCCAGATAGCCAAATACGGGCATAAGCATCATCTTGCTTCCATGTCGCATTTGTTCCAGTCTTGTCCTCCGACTCGGACTCTATCAGAATGTGCTCCTTATTGTGGCATCGCATAAGGGTGCGGAACTGCATAGACCATAATTCATAGTTGGTCTCATCCATCTTGATTATTGGGGTTGGGCCTTTGAAGGCACCCGATGATGTAAATACGTCACCTTTGTTGTCTGACATGATTGATGAAGAGCCTAGGACCGACGTAGATAAACCAAGTAAGTTGTCTACAGAATCATATGAGGGAAGGTTGTATGTGTAGACTCATACAACCATCCCTAGGTCTTGTTTGACGCGCTGACCCTAGTTCTTGGCCCCGCAAGAGGCCGGCTAGTCCTGCAGTGTCTGTGAAAACCCTTGGGACCCGCCGAAGTGCTTCACGATGCCGCTAGGGCCTCTGGAAGCTGTTGTGCAGGCCCTTCAGGGGCTCCGCGGGGCCGTCAGGTGTTCCGTGCGACTGTCAGAATCACCGCGATGGCGGTAATGAGGTGGGTTAGGGTTAGGGTTAGGGTTTTGGGTGGTGGATAACGAAACCCCAGATTATCCATCAAGTCTGAAAAGCATGACCAGTCAATTGTTGACTCCAGCTCCACATGTGATGGTGCCCACACCTACTTTGCAATCAGGCAAAGAAAGAAGAGGTGCCCAACATCCTCGCTTGGTACAGGACATCGTTGGCATGTGCCACCAACACTAGGGAAAACCTAGCGTGCCGCTCCGCAGTCAACATGCAATTCATGCATAGCAACAAAACAAAAAATCATCACTCTCAGAGTGACCTACGACATCCAAATATCAATAAATCAGTCTGAAGCGCTCGTTGGATCAAAAACTATCGTTAATATAAGGTCATGTATGCCTTCCGTGACCATCAGCCCAAGTCCAGTGGTTCCTAACCATCATAAATGCTTTGTCAAAAGGAGTTGTTCGTCACCTTCAAGCTTTAGATCCCCAGCCCACCATCCTCCTCCCTAAGGACCATAGTCTTCCATCCCACCAATGGTACCCCTTGAGATCATGGCCTCAAATTTCAACGAAAATCGATCGAATTCCGTTCGAATTTCGATTTCAACAGGTTACCAAAATTCGATCGAGATGGCTGAAATGACTGAAATGGTCAAAATTTGATTGAAATTTCGTTTCGATCTGTCACCGAAATGGTGCTTGAAACTGACATTTAGGGTCTTGCCCGAGATTAACTAGAGGTGGACCAAAATATCTCCACATAATCGCCTCCAACTTCACATTCACCCTAACAGGTACAAGGCGCATAGATAAAAACACGGGAATAGCCGAGAGAACCACCTTCAACAGAACCATACATCCACCTCTAAACAAACAAGTCACACGCCAACCTACCAGCTTCTTCTCCATCCTCTCAACAACATGAGCCTAGTTTGCTTCCCTTAGCTTACCACCCACCAGCAGCATCCTAAGGTTAAGCACCCACCTCAACGTCTGCAAAGCCGCCTGAAAGAAAGCCACCTCCTCATTCACCGTGAAAGGAACAAAAGCAGACTTCGCGTGATTGATACAGAGGTCGAAGAACAACCCAAACAGCTTAAGAACAATGCACATCCTTCTGCAGATGTCGATCGCACCTCCATACAAAAAATGACATCATCTGCATATTGGAGCACATGGATGGAAATCTCCCCAGAAACTGAAGCTTGCCAAAATGTCCCCCTCTATAGCCTTCGACAACATCCTCGTCAGAGCATCCGCAACCACAACAAATGGTAATGGAGCCAGTGGTCACCCCAACCTCACCCCGCATTGAGGCTGGAAAAAGCCACCCACCTGCTTTCCGTTCAACAAAACCGTGTAAGAAGACATTGTAATGCATCTCTTCATCAAACAATCCGTTCACTTGGGAAACCCCTATGATTAAGGGACGCACAAATGAACCTCCAATCCATGCAATAATAGGCCTTTGAGAAATCCATCTTCCAAATGAACCCCTTTGTCTTCTTACTCTACCACTCCACCACAATTTCCGAAGCCAAAATAACACCATCTATCATGTAACGGTCGAGATGAAAGTCATCTAAACTGCATCAATAATAGTACCAAGAGCATCTCGCATCCTGTTGGCGATAGCATTTGATAATTCAATAAGATGTACACCCATCTCACTGCCTCCTTCTTAGGAAGAATGAAGAACAAGGACTTGAGCATTCGCTTAAAACAACCATTGATCAGGCAAAGCTCCTCCAGCACCTCCAAAGTCTCCTATCCCACTAAGTCCCAGAACTCCCTGAAAAAGAAGATCGGGAAGCCATCTGGTCCTGTAGAGCCATCTACATTCAAATCAAAAGAGGCATGCTTAACCTTCGAAAGCAAAAAAGGCCATAACAACTCCTCTGACTGTAGATCAGTCAAAATGGGATATCTCTTCATGTCCAACTGGAACCACCAAAAGGACCATGCTTACTGAGCTCAAAATAGTGATACCTCACTGCCTCATCAATGGCTTGATCACCCACCAACTCCCTACCTGTATCAATTGAGAGAATCAAGTTGCGCCTTCCGTGTCCACTTACCGATGCATGAAAGAACCTCGTGTTCGCATCGTCCTCCTTCAACCACCTTTTCCTCGAACATTGCTTCCACCCAATCTCCATCTTGTCCTCTTCGAGCAGGACACGGTTTTGCCCACATCTTGATGCCTTCTCGTTCTCCTGCATGCCCCTAGTATCTTACAACCGGTCGAGACGCATCACCTTAGCTTGTGTCGCATCCCTCTACGTCCCTAAGGAGACGACGCTCTACCAAAAAGGAATCAGCATGAAATGCAACAATCTAAGCTGATCTTCCATTCATCTAGAAGTCAAGCCAGACACATTCTTATCCTGCCAAAACCCAGAGACCTTTTCCCGAAGACCCACCTCTTGCATCCAGGATTGCTCAAAGCCAAACAAACTACTAGGCATTGATCATCTCCCGAGTCCCAGCAAATTGACGTATGATTCGAGCGTGACTTCGGTAGTCATCAATGAGCCCAACGGGAAATTCTCCAGAAGCCCCGCATGACCAAGAGGAGGTGCTCCTGTATATCTCAGATTAGCGACATCGAACACATCTAACGCCAAGTCCCCCACAGAGGCAGCAAAAGCAGGAGATCGAGCATCCAAACCACCCATATCACCAGGATGATCAGAAGCCAAGAGAATGACATTGAAATCGCCACCAATTATCCAAGCTACATCCGGGAACTGCGAGCGCACCATCCAAAGCTCATCCCATAACACAATCGAGATGTGAGATCCCATGAAGCCGTAAACAACAAAAAACAGCAATAACATGCCATCAGCCACCCTTCGGAACATTATGGATAAGACCCTATTGTCACACATAAAGCCCAACATATCCACCACATCACTGCTTCAACCGACCAAAATGCCACTCGAAGCACCGACAAACATATTTACCCAAAGCACATTACTCGAAAAACGAGACCCTGCCACCTCACGCCATAAAAAACAGTCCCAAACCTCATGATTAGTCTCCTGCAAACAAAAAATATGTGCCTTCCACGTCCCCAAAAGCACCCAAACCATCCTCTTGTTCAGTTGTCCCAGACCCTGGACAATCCGGGAGAGGATCTTCATTAGCAACCAAGGGAGAGCATGAAGGAAGTAAATAAAACTTTATGAACTTTGAAGTGTTCATTGTATAAACGCCAGTTTTAGCATAAAAATTATGCAAAGTGAAACCATATACTTCAAGGAAATAATTTCCTAACATGATTTTAAATATTCTTATGAATATTAGGAAGATATCAAGGTTACAATTTTTAAGCCAAGAAAGGGGGAGACACTCAATGACGTTCACCCCTGATATTTATTGAAAGAAGGAAAAGAAGTACAACAAGATGCGCTAAGCGTTCCAAGAGCTTAACAAGCTTGACACTTGCAATTTTACATTTTCCAAATAAAATCTCTGTCCCGAGATGCGTTCCTAGCCAGCCAGATGGGCCAAATCATAGCCAGCGGCCGCAACAAGACCCTCCTCGCCCGTTGGCCCGTCGCCGCTAGACCGCCGCAAAATTTCCCGGTGTTCGTAGTGTCGACCCATCGCAGGGACGGGTCGTCCCAAAGGGGCGCCACCCCCCGACAAGAGAAGAAAAGATGCTCTGTCGTCTCAATCATGGAAGGACATATCGATATCGGTATTGGTATCGGTACCATGTCGATACCGATATATCGACGATATATCGACCCATATCGCTGACATCAGACCGAGATTGTGCATTTTTGGCATGTCGATACCCGATATCGACCATATCGGCGATATATCGGTAACCTGTCGATACCGATATATCGCCGATATATCGTCGATATATCGAGATACGGCCTTCCATGGTCTCAATCTCAGTGTCGCAAATAGGGCACCTGTCGGAGACCACCCCTAGTAGCCTGGCACATCGGTCTCGCGTCATCAGCCTCTTTCTTCTGAACAGCCATAGAAAGAATCCGATCCTCTCGGGAAGACCCAACCCCCAAAGGACGGCGCAGTCCCTCACCAAGTCCACCGAGTGGGAGGGCGGGGGTCTGGAGATCGCTAAGTACACCCTACGAACCGTGAAATCCTTATCGCGCCAAACCCAATGATCACGCCCCGTCGAAGGGGCCAATAAGTCCCTCAATGCGTCTAGCAAGCGCATGAACTCCTCCAGTCGCTGATCCGAGAAGTTCGGGTGGAACAACGGCATCCAGTTTCCATCAGCCCAGCACGAGCCCACCCGCACGTTCGAATCCTCCGCGAGAGCAAAGAGACGAGGGAAGCGAGAAACAAGATCGCCCCCGTCAATCCAATTATCCCACCAAAAAGCAAATCTCTAGCCATTCCCCATCATCGGTCTAAAGAGCTCCTGGAAGTTGCGCGTGACCTTGAGAATACCCTTCCAAAAGAGAGAGGGTCTCGCCCCCCTCCCAACACTAAAATGGTCGACGGCGTTGCACCACTAATCGAGTAAATCTGTCGAACGAGCCTGGTGCATAGGTCTTCTCTACCACCCCAAATCCTCGCCACCCACTTCAACAAGAGTGCCTCGTTCAGCGCGTCCAGACGGCGCACCCCGAGCCCACCGTCACATTTCTGCCTTGTGACGTCTTCCCAGTTGACCAGATGCATACCAAATTGCCATTGACCGTTCTTGCACCACAGAAATCTCCGCATCAGCCCCTCAAGCCTCTTCCTAATGCCAACCGACAGCAACCTCGTGGAGGAATAGTAAACAGGCATCGCGAACAGCACAGCCTTCAGGAGTACCAACCTGCCGCCCTTCGAAAGGAGCGTCGCCTTCCAACCCGCCGGCCTCCCCTCAACCTTCTCCACCAAGGGAAGCCAGTCAGACAATCTCGATCTCCCAATGGAAAGCGGGAACCCCAAGTAATGGATCGGGAAATCGGTCCGCGTCGTTCCCAACTCCGAGCAACACAGGTCCACCTCATCGTCACTGAAAGAGAAATGCACAAACTTTGATTTACCAGCATTCCGCCTCAACCCGGACATCTCACTGAAAAGCTCAAGCACCGCCGCCATCCCCCCGGTGTTCTCAATACCTCCCTCGATGAAGAAAATGGTGTCATCGGCATATTGAAGTAGGGGGATATGCAAATCTCCCTTCGAGAAGCCCCTCGTGAGGCCCCCGCGTTGCACCCTGTCAACCATACAAGCCAGAACGTCTGCGGCAATGATGAAGAGCAAGGGGCTAGGGGGCACCCCTGGCCTCAACCCCCTCTGTGGTTGGAAAAACCCACCCTTCGGGAGACCATTCACGAGCACGGCCATAGAAGATGTCGTCACGCATCGCCTCATCCAAATAATCAAGACGGCCGGGAAACCTCTCCTATGCAGCGCCGCCCAAAGAAAGCGCCAGTCTAAAGTGTCAAAAGCCTTCGAGAAGTCAACCTTCCAAAGCAAAGATTTCGTTCCGCATCTTTTCTAATCCGCCACAATCTCAACCGCCATGACCAGAGAATCCGTAATTTGCCTACCGGGGATGAAAGCCGACTGAAAAGGGGAAATAATGTGTTCCAACACCCTGCTGAGCCTGGTCGCGAACACCTTGGCAACGATCAGATAGATGGCATTGGAGATAGCAATGAGTCTGTAGTCTTCAACTCTGTTAGCCCCATCAAACTTTGGAAGCAGAACTACGAGAGCCATGTTTACCCTCTCAAACCCCGCATTACAACAGCAGCACTCCTAAACAACCTCAAGCACCTCTCTGCCAACCAGATCCCAAAAATCTCTGTAGAAAGAGACGGGGAAACCATCAGGGCCCAGCACGCCATCGCTGTTGAGATTCCACACCACTGTCTTTAGCTCCTCAAAAGTCACGGTCTGAGTAAAGCTAGACGCATGGGCGTCCGAAAGCCGCACTGCCCCCTCTTCCGACCATAGCCAGCGCTTGTCTGGCCCCCTCGCCGAGAACTCCCGAAATTGGTCCGCAATAGAATTACCCAGCTCTCTGTTACCCTCCACCCGCACATCACCAACGATCAGAGAACTGATAATATTAGCCCTCCGCCTTCCACTAGCGATCCTGTGAAAGAAAGCCGTGTTCGCGTCCCCCTCCTTGAGCCACCTGTGGATGGACCTTTGCTTCCATTCGGCCACCCTCTTTATGTCCTCAATAATTATTTTCCTCTGTGCCTCTGCCCGTAGGAGCAACTCATCTACCGACAGCGGTCGCACATCCTCCAAGCCGTCCAATCGGCCAATCTCGATCTCTGTCTCAGTCATACTCCCCCGGCGCGTTGAAAATGCAAAGCTGCGCCCGAAGGGACTCAAGTTTCTGAACAAATCGAGCAACCGCCGAGCTCGCCACCACCACCGAGCTCCAGTGAGACTCCACCAGCCCCCGAAAGGAGTCCTCAAGCAGTCATGCCTTCTCGTAGCGGAAGAGGCCTCGAGGAAGCAAGGCCTCACCAGAATCCCAAAGGATGGGAGTGTGATCCGACCAAGAGCGAGGCCTGGCAGCAACGGAAGAAAGAGGGAAGATCTCCAGGAACTCCGCCGACGCCAGGAAGCGGTCTAGACGAGATCTGGAGCCAGAGCTCCTCCAAGTATTACTAGCATCCGAAGCATCCAGGATCTCCAGCCCCAAAGAGTCAACGACCTCCACAAAACAGCCAGAGCCAGGGTCCTCCCCCCCCCTCAACCTCGGTCGGTCCGAAGAAAGGAGCGTAACGTTAAAATCACCCCCCACCAACCGGGGGATGGTCGGGAAGAAGTGCCGAGTAGCCTTCAGATCCAACAAAGCTGATTCCCCGAAGACGCGACACACGGACCATAAACGCAGGACAGGGCGAACGTAATCCCCGATCTTTGGCACTCCAGAAGCACCGTGAGCAGGTGAGAACCCTTCAGCTCGGCCCGCAAGGAGAAGGGTGATCCCCTTCAGGCCACAAGCAAACCGCCAGCAGAACCAAGCGCCTCTAACGAGCAAAAGTCACAACATCACAACCCCATTCTAGAAATCTCGACCCCACAGCACTCCTCTTGACTGGGTCACCCAGGCCCCTGATGTCCGAGAGAGAATCTTCATTGAGAACCGGTTTGGCTCCCCCTTTCCACCATCACCACCCAGCAGCTTTCGTCCCCTTTGGCCATCAGCTCGGAGACCAGAGCAGGGGCCGCAGCAGCAGATTTGGGACGCTGCCTCCTTCCGTACCTCTTACCCGATTTCTTCTCTGAAACTCCCTCCCCAGTGAGGGCCACCGACGAGGACCCCAACCGCACGTCAGTCGAAAGAACTGGAAGAGTAGTGACCGCGCGCGAAGATGGAGCAGGCCCGCTCCCAACTTCTGCAAACCCTCTGCCACCTAGCCCTGCGTCATGCTGGGAGCCCGAAATGCACTCGGAGTCGACAGAGCGGCACCCCCCACATCCCTCCGTGTAGGCGAGGCAAAAAAGGCCCTAGAATCAAAGCCAGGCAAGAAGCACCCATCTCCGAACCCGAGAGGGAGAGAATCTGGGTCGAGGAACCCGGAGAAGGAGATCCAATAGAGAGCAGGCTCTGGAGCATCACGCGTGGCAAAGACAAGATCCACCTTTAGGATTCGAAAAGCTGGCTCCGCCTTCAGGGCCCGCATAGGAGGATCCGACCTGAAAGACTCCCCAAATGGCGGGAATTGCAGTGGGTCGATCACGCGAGGAAGAGAAAGATCAAGAATTGCCACGTAATCGCTCGAGGGTCGAGGAAGCGCCATAGTCGAAGAGTCGTCTCCCCTCTCGTGTCGAGGGGAAGGCAAACCGTCATCCGAAAGCCCCGCCACAACAGCCTAGCGCTCCACGCACGCAGGCCCCGCCACATCAGCATCTCCCCCCACGCCCGGCGGCGGAGGAGCAAAGAGTAGGATCTGCAGTCTGAAGGAGAAGCGCCCCACCTGAAGGACCACCTCCGCCTCAGGCCCCACCCCAAGCGAGCACTCCATCAAGATCGCCGTGAGATCCGGGTCAGAACCCGCGAGGCTATCATCGGCAACGATCCTGATCACAGAGCCAACATGTTTCAGAGTCGGGCCCAACACCCCGGTCGAGCGGGAGAGAAATGGAACCCCGCGGACATGTGCCAATCGGACCATCAATCGATTGAGATGACCGTCAGCGAATCTGGGAAGCCTCCGAAGAATGGCCTCGCTCGCCCCCGAAGCCAAAAGCGCCACCTTCTGCTCAGTCGATAGGCCGCGAGCGCAAACCCGATCTGCCCCCAACCCAGCCACATCGTCGTTGAAACCACCTTCAACGCAGCGAGACCTCGGTCTCTATTGAAAACCCAGATGGCAGAACACCCGTCAACACACCAATCAAAGCTCCACCGAAACCGACCTTCGTGCGCCCCACACCTCCAAGCTCCTCGAAGAGGACCTCTACCACCTCCCGCGCGCCCGGTCCAGATGCAGAGCTCCCTTGCGTGCCCAGTCCAAAACCAGAGCTCTCCGCCTCATGCACCAGGCTGCCCTTCCCTCCAACGCCACTCGAAGCCTCGCCGGCCACCAGGAAAGGGCAAGTGAGCCTACGATGCTCAGCAGACCCGCGGGCAAAGCATCTCGACGGAAGAGGGTAGGCGTGGGCGAGATGGCCCCGCTCCCCGCAACGGTAGCATCTCTTGCCCGGCTTCCGATGAGTAACCAATCGCCAAGCGTCTCCAACACCCCTGAGACCACCATCCCCACCTTCACGATTGCATGAAGCCTCCGATCGCGGGGACTGCTCGGGTCTGGAAAGACCCCCACACACCGCCCTCCGGCAGACTTCACGCCAGGCTCGTGCCCCCATCCACGCTCGCCTATCGCCTAAAGTAAGAGATCTCTCGAATCAAGTCTGATTTGTGCTTGCTTCTCTCGTGAGCGCGATGATGACTCGTATTGCTTCCCATGAACTTTTATGTCGACTTCTTAAACTTATCCTTACAAGGATGATCAAGCTCTGGATTTAGCCATACGAAATTAATCCTTCTTCACACACGAAGAGCAGAGAGAAGGAGATGATCTTCTCCTCCACAAGCCCACGCCAATGAAGAGAACAGAGGCTTGACAATGAAGAGAACAGAAGCTAGGGGATAGGAAGCACAAGATCTCTTCTGCTTTCGAACTGCAATAGGAATATCCAGATCATAGGGAACATTTTCCATCTATGCGGTAATTTTCTGCAATGATTCATGCACCAGATACACCTCCAGACCCATCATTAGATGCTATGTTATAAAAACAAACATGGAGCTCCGTGGAAGATGGTTGATGACCATGAGCTGAAGTAGACCAATGAGTGTAGAACTTAGGTAGGAGTGGAACATGTGGCGCAAGCGACTGAGTACTAGGAGGTGGTGGAGGAGGAGGAGGAGATGGTGGTGGTGGTGGTGGTGTTGGTGGAGGTGGTGGGACAGCAGGCATGGGAGGAGGTGGCATATAGACAGCTTCCTTTGTGTTCGAAGAAGCCAGCCTATCACTTGTAGGAGAGAAATACATCACCGACTCAAAAAACGTGACATCGGTACTGATATAATATTTTCTCTGCAGAGGATCATAACACCGATATTCTTTCTGAGTCCTGGAGTATCCAGCAAACACAAATTTAATAGCTCTAGGAGCAAGCTTGTCAAGACCAAAAATCAAAACTGGTGAAGAAAAGCGACAGATCCGGACACACGAGGGGTGAGTGAGAATAACTCCTTCTCAGGAAAGGCAACGGAGAAAGGAATTTTCTCACCCTAAACAAATGTCGACATACGATTCATCAAGTAGCATGTTGTGAGAACAACATCACCCAAAACGAGTGTGGTGCACGACTTTGAATGAGAAGAGTTCGAGTAATGTCCAGAAGATGACAATGCTTTCCCTCAGCAACATCATTTTGCTGAGAGGTGTAAGGGCAAGATGTTTGATGAATAATACCTCTGGATGAAAGGAAATGAGATATATCACCAGTACAAAACTCCAACGCATTATTAGTTCGAACAAACTTCACAGAGGTAGACAAAACATTTTGGACTTCATTAATAAAGTTTTTGATCATATGCCCTGCTTCATATTTATTTTTCAAAAGAAACACCCAAGATAAACGTGAAAAATCATCCATAACTACAAGATAGAATCTGTGTCCCTGGTAATCAGGTACACGACTTGGACCCCATATGTCAACATGAAACAACTCAAAAGAGGAGCTACTGCTCTGACTCTGATGACTGGGAAAGGCAGACCGATGATGCTTTCCCAACCGACAAGCTTCGCAGTGAAAGGAAGACGTAGGTGAAATCTGCGGCAACATATGGCACGTCTTCTAAAGAGGAAGATGACCAAACCAGAGGTGCCAGGTGAATGGAGAGACAGAGTCAGACGAAAGAGATGATACGCCAGCATATGAAGTTCGGACCAGACGATAGAGGCCACCCTGCTCACGGCCACACCCAATCACTTTGCCCGTAAGAATGTCCTGAAAAGCAAGAGTTGATGGGTCAAAAACAGCACGACGGTGCAAATCCTTAGTAATCTGACTAATAGAAAGCAAATTCATAGCGAAATCTGGAGCATGTAGCACATTTTGCAGACGCATCGACGGTGTCAAGGTAATCTCTCTCTGTCCTGTAATCGGGGAATGAGCTCCATCAGCTATCACAACTCTTCGCCCTGACTTAACTTGTCTATATGACGTAAGTTGATGTTTGTCTCCACATAGATGATGTGTCGTACCGGAGTCCATAATCCACTCTGAAATGTCATATCCATGACAGGATGTAAAAACATAAGTACCTGAGGTGTTGGCAGCAGCAGAGGTACTGGCAGAGGCTGAGGCTGCCACATCTTACTGATTTCCTGAGGATGATGATGCGGAAGGAGGTATAATGTCCCTCAGTCTGGCTATGAGGTGATCAAACCTCTGATCTAGAATAGAAGCAACAGGAGACTCAATCTGTTCTGCAACACGGGTTGAAGCTGGGAACCCATGCTTGGAATAGCATGTCTCCTCGGTATGGCCTGGACGGTGAAAAAAGTGCAGGGATGACCAATGCGACCTCCTCTACCACGAGGTCCGCATCCACAAAGAGTAGAATGACCTCCTTCTTCCTCGGGAGGTTGTCATGGCCGAGGAAGTCTGATTAGGGACACTGGAAGGAACAGTAATCATGTTGAGCCTGCGGAATGCTTCCTCCATAGGAGGAATTGTGGCATCTGCTAGAATCTGAGATCGAGCAGCATCACATTCAGGCATGGAAGGCCGGATCCCGATATATCGGCGATATATCGGTATCGACAGGTCACCGATATATCGCCGATATGTCCGATATCGGGTATCGACACGCAAAAAAGGCGAGCTGAATCCCGATGTCGGCGATATGGCGTCGATATATCGCCGATATATCGGCGATATATCGGTATCGACATGGTACCGATATCGATACCGATATCGATATGTCCTTTCATGCATTCAAGGTCAAGTGCTGCTAGGAATACCCCTACCATGGTAGCATTCCTGTAAGTCTTCTGCTGCTCTGGAGTTGCCGTCAGAGGCATGAAACTGTGAAGCTTCTCAAACATGCCACGCAGAGATGTACACAACGAATGCAGAGGACGTCTGTTCTGCTTGATAGTGAATATATCATGATGGAGTTGGAGGATCTTTATCTCATTCCTCGCTTGCGAATATGTAGTTGCAAGTATATCCCACATTGCCTTAGCAGTGGGCTGATGTAACACGTCATTGGCGATCTCAATCGTCAATGTTCCGAAAAGCCAAACTTTGGCATATGTGTCGTCCGCCTCTCATGAGGCATTTACCCCAGTCTTCTCCACCGATTCTTCCTCGATAAGAATGTGTTTCTTACCATTCGATTCATAAGGCTCGTGAACTGCATAGCCCAAAGCTCATAGTTTGTTCCGTCCATTTTAACAATAGGTGTTGGACATCCGAATGCGCATGTGGTCGGTACATCAACTTTGTTCTCCGACATCTTGCCCAATGTAGAAGACTAGGGTTTTGTAGACCACGGATGAACGTTAAACAAACATACGTGGATTTGAGTGCATATGTAGACTTATGCCCTCAAATCCATTAATGAGAAGAAGCGAACGACGTCGGTGCTTGGAGAAGGGGCACGTGGAGGAGCCGTGCGCGAAGAACTGCGCCCTAGGATGGACGCTAGAGGCGCACGGCGGCGTGTCTACGCACTAGGCTGCGCACGTAGAAGCGCATTGATCAGTACATGTGAAGGCACACGAGGAGGGGGCAGCGCGCGTAGAGCTGCGAGACTCGGGGGGGCGACGCGCGAGGGGCTGAGGCGCGCGAGAGGGGGCGACGCCCGAGGAGATGGGATCGGCGACGCGTGAGGTGGCGACGCCCTAGGAGATGGGGCCGACGATGCGTGTGTGGGGCACGAGGTGGGGTTAGGGTTTTGGGTACGAGAGCTTCGGTCTAAGACCGTCGCTCTAATACCATGTTGGAAGGAATAGAATCGTTGTTTATTCTTGTAACCCTAGGCTCTCTTATATAGGGGAGAGACCTATGGGTAATTTAAATTACATAAAATAGACAAAAAGAAATAGAATAACATAAAAGATACATGGAATGCTGAAATATCTCCACATATATCTCACATAGTTAAGAGAGCAAGGAGTGTTTAGTTATAAGAGTATGGAGTGTTCTTAAACTCCACCTTATTTTGTGAGTCCCACTTACAAGATCAATTGTTAAGAGGCTCCCAGCTCCCACACTCATGTATTCAACTCACAATCTTTATGTTGATCACTTGTGTTAGAGGTACATGGTAGAGGGTCAGTACGGAAAGATTCATAGGAAAACATGAGTAAAAATCTTATCCTCTGAGACAAGGATATGGAAGATGTTCAATTCGAGACTCTCATCTGAGAAAGATTCATTTCAGAGGTTTCATGAGGAAATGGATGTTATAGATCTTCATACGACGAATGCAATCATAAAGATCTCCAAAGGAGAGACCCACTTCAGTCTCTGTATCTATAGGAAGTTCATAGCCTAGCTATTGTAGATTCCTATGATCAAAAGCATGAGAACTACAATGTAAAGAAGCTACAATGTAAAGTTTGAAAGTTGTTTTGAAGATGGTTCTAGACTCATGTGTGTTGACTGGTGTATTGTCCAGTTGACCATCTCATGCTCCAAATTGATGAAGGGTGTTGAGAAAAAATTGAGAAATTGAATTGTATGTGTGGGCTTTGTGTTTCATAATGGAATGGAAATAAAAATGAGAAAAGGTGTATGGAGCGTATGTATAGGCATATATAGCCCCTATCGTTTATTGAAATGCAATATTCAACCCTTTTGTATCTTTTCTCCAATGATTTCATCACACACTTCTAAAGTAGAATTCCACGTAAACCAAGGCACTCTACATAATTTTTTTTAAGTCTGGTTGAGGGGGAAAACACACGTGGGATCCGCCCCAAGATTTCATTTTATTAATCAAAAGTTAAAACAATTACAAAGCTAAGTTATTACAAAATCCAGGATCCACAAGGCCCCTTGACTGAACGCATACATTTTCCCTATAGAATCTTTGGCTAGAGAAAAGAAGGGTGTTCCTAGCCAACTAGATCACCCACAGAAGGGCCAACAGACGAAACAGTACTCTCCTAGGACGATGTCGCCACCAGAAGGGAGCTCTAGAAAGAGGCAAGGCTCCTCACACATACCCAATCTAGGTCAAGATCAGACCAGATAGGCGTCGTACACTGGCAATTGAAAAAAACATGTTCCACTAATTCAATCCCTAGTCCACAAAGAATGCAAGTGACCGAAATCACCACAAAGATTCTGGCGCAACGATCTCTCGTCATAACTCTCTTCCGCCTTAGCAGCCAGAGGAAGAAACCCACCTTCTCAGGGAGGCCAATCTCCCAGATAAAGCTGCAATCTCTAATCAGGTCCTCCGAGCTAGAAGTGAGCGGTCTGCAAATGGCCCCGTAAGCCTTCTTCACTGAGAAAGAGATACCTCTCCACACCCAATGATCACGCTCCGTTGATGAACAGCAAGAACCCTGTAAAGAGACAAGTAATTGGAGAAACTCTTCAAGGTGTTGATCAGAAAAGTTGGCCCGAAAAAGCGGCATCCAGTTTCAGTGGCACCAACAGTCAACCACCTACACCTCTTTGTCACTAGCCAAAGCAAAAAGTCAAGGAAAGCGGTTCCTGAGTGAGCCGTCGCCCGACCAGTCATCCATCCAAAAGGCAAAGGACATCCCATTACCCAAAACAGGCCGAAAAAGTTCATGGAAGCGCAGAAGAACCAAAAGTATTCCCTTTCAGAAGGGAGAGGGCAGAACCCCCAAGGTAGAGGACAACGGGGACAAGCAAGAGATGGAATAGATCTAGCGAACTAGAGTACAACAGACATCATCTTCGCTCCCCCACAGTCTGCTAACCCACTTCAACAACAAGGCCTCATTCATCGCATCCAGACACCTAATACCACGGCCGTCCTCCGCCTTTGGTAGAGTGACAGTCTCCCAATCAACAAGGTGCATAACTGTTGTGTCATGGTTGCTATGGCCCCACATAAATCTCCGCATAATTCTCTCAAGGCGCTTCCTAATCCCCACAGGCATCAGGCAAGTAAACATGAAGAACACCGGAATGACAGACAGAACCACCTTTAACAGCACCAGACGCCCCTTTAGAGAGGATAGTAGATTTCCAGCCTGAAAGCTTCTTCTCAAGCTTCTCCACCACTAGTAACCAATCCGCCAGCCAGACACGGCCGACAATCAGTGGAAGACCCAAATACCGCAGAGAGAGGGAACCACAATATGTGCATAACACCGAACCACGGATGTACGCCTCAGCCTCAGAAAAAGCAAAAGGAGCAAAAATGGATTTGTCCCGGTTCAGGGATTGATGCAAATACGATTCGGCGCGTCGACGATAAATAAAATAATTTGGGCGGTGGAGTTTCGGTGGAGAAAAGGAGGGGTTGAGAAGAAGAAAACTCGTCGGGAACGAGAGGTTGAAGAAGAAGAATCGTAAAGACCACGTTGAGGGAGGAGAGAAAATAGAGAGGGAGATAAAATATCAATTTTTTCAGTAATACTTGACTGACTAAAAACATTGGACCCTCATCCCTTTATATAGAAGGGATGACATTACAAAAATAGAAATTAATTTAAATTGACAACCAATTTATCCTAAAATGACTCTAACTAATTTGAAATTCAAAATCGACAACTAATTGATTGAGATTACATGCAATCTCATTTATTTAATTAGAGATACGATAATTTAAAAAACGTAAATAAAATTGACCACTAAATTAATTAAAAATTCGGCCCTATAATTTGAGGTCACGCTGCATCAACTCTCCTCCGCTTTAAAAATTCGTCTCCCGACAAATTGCTTTATGTAGAGGTGTCGTTTGGAGAATTCATCCTTGAACTGCAGCTTCAAACTTCCCAATTTGATCATTTTCCAGGTTACGTTTGTAATTTTTCTGATGGGAAGGGTACGGCTGCAAATATTATACCCCTTCACTAGAAAGAATTCCATAGTTTAATTTATCTTCCACTGGCCTCTTTTGATAAATATTTTTTGGAGGAGGGGCCCCCTTGTAACTCTTCCAAGTCAATACTCCATCCCTTATTTTCAGGCATGCTCCTGCCGAGAAAGCATGTGCTAGGGTTTTGCCTACCCTTGATAAGAGGCGGCGAGGCATGGCGACGATGGAGGACTCAGGGCGGCACCTCGACCTCGGCGATGGCGTGGGCGAAGGAAGGCGGGGGTCGCAAGGGTTCCCGCATGGGAGGGCGCGAAGTGCTGGGAGGCCGGGATCGGGTTTTGGTGGGGTCGCGTGGTTGGTGATGAGAGGGGGTCCGAGGGTGGCGGTGGGAGGGATGGCGAGGGTGAGGCTGGCAGAGCTCAGAAAGGGGAGGAGGGCCGGGGGAAGGCGGCGAGGTGGGTTGGCTCCAGGAGGAGGCACATGCGAGAGAGGGGGGCTGCTGGCGGGTGGGGAGTTGGCGCGGAACTGGGGGAAGGCGAAGGCGTCGCCTGGGGAGTTGGGGTTTGCAGGAGGCGGTTTGAGGGTGCGGAGGGGGGAAGTGGTGGACGGGGTTGGGTCGCAGGTGGGGTCGGGGGTCGCGGGGGGTTCCGTCGGTGGTGCGGCGAGGGTTTGGACGCCTGGGGTGGGTGTCGGAGTGGAGTCGCAGGGGGGGTTTGTTGGTGGCGAGGGCTGGCTAGGGAAGGGAATGACGGCCGTGAGGGTTGGACGAAGAAGCGGAGATGGGGATGGTAGGGGAGTTATCCGGGGTGGCTAGGGTCGTGCCGGGACGGTCGAAGGGACCAACGGAACCGATTCCGGTGGCGAAATCGGAACTGGAAGGTGCTGGACAGCGGGTGAATCGTCTTCCACGGCGAGTTTGTCTTCGTTAAAACTCGCGGCAGCGGCTTCGGCGATTGAAGGCTTTGATAGGGCGTCGCGGAAGGCCTCAAAGTTAGCCATTAGACCTCGAAACATGGAATGGAAGTTGTTTTGCAAATCACGTAGCATGTGCTCCGTCTCCTTGTTGTAGGCGTCGATGGCAGAGATGGCTCGTCGTGTTTGTTCGGATGAACGATGATCCCTTGATGCATGCCGGTGCGAGCGCCTGGACGGATCGTTAGATCGTGAGGACGACCTAGATGCCATGCTCTGATACCAAATGATGCAAATACGATTTTGTGTGACAAGAATAATTTGGAGGTGGATTTTCGGTGGTAGAAATGGAGAGGTTGAGAAGAAGAAAACTCGTCGGGAACGAGAGGTTGAAGAAGAAGAATCGTGAAGACCACGTTGAGGGAGGAGAGAAAATAGAGAGGGAGATAAAATCTCAATTTTTCAGTAATATTTGACTGACTAAAAACATTGGACCCTCATCCCTTTATATAGGAGGGATGACATTACAAAAATAGAAATTAATTTAAATTGACAACCAATTTATCCTAAAATGACTCTAACTAATTTGAAATTCAAAATCGACAACTAATTGATTGAGATTACATGCAATCTCATTTATTTAATTAGAGATACGATAATTTAAAAAACGTAAATAAAATTGACCACTAAATTAATTAAAAATTCGACCCTATAATTTGAGGTCACGCTGCATCAACTTTAGAGTCGTCGTCATACCACTAGTCTCCTCCCTGCCACCCTCAATGAAGAAGACGGTGACATCGGCATACTGAAGAAGAGGGATATGCAGCCCTTTCCTCGACTATCCTCTTGTGAGCCCACCATTCTGGACCACCATACACGCTAGTACATCCGAGGCAATGACAAACAGCAGCGGTGGCAGAGGGCACCCTGGTCTGACCCCCCGACGGGGTTGAAAGAAACCACCCTCCAACTGACCATTGACCAAAACCGCCAAAGAAGCCGTGGTCACACAGTGCTTCATCCAAGAAATCCAGATCTCCGAAAAACCTCTCCAATGTAAGGCCGACCAAAGAAAGCGTCAGTCCAAAGAGTCATAAGCCTTCGCTTCTACAGCAAAGCCTTTACCTTACATCTCTTCCAATCATTAACAATCTCAGTAGCCATAACCAAATAGTCCGCAATCTGCCTCCCAGGAACGAAGGCCGACTGGAAGGGGGAGATAACGTGCTCAAGCACTCTACTAAGCTCGATAGCGAAAACCTTCGCCACAATAAGATATAGAGCACTGGAAAGCACGAACGGTCTAAAGTCCTCAATCCATTCAGCCGCATCATGCTTAGGAAAAGGAAAGATCATAACCTCGTTCAGCTTATTGAAGCTTGCATTACCCCGACAACACTCCTTCACCACCTCTAACACCTCAAACCCCAAAGTGTCCCAGAACTCCCTGTAGAAGGAAACTGGGAAGTCATCTGACCCAGGTGCACTCCATACGGCATTCTTCAACTCCTCCAAGGTAACCGTATGAATGAGGCTGCTAGCATGTACCGGAGACAGCTAAGAGGCGCCAAGACCACCCCACCTCCAAAGTCTGTCAAAATCTCTCAACAAGTATTCATGAAAGTGATTCGCAACCGTCCTCCCCATCTCTTTGTTGCCAACCACCCTGGTGCCATTCACGATGACCGAACGGATAGTGTTGGCCCGACGCCTACCATTAGCCACCTTGTAAAAAAAACTGTATCCACATCGCCCTCCTTGAGCCAGTTGTATCTGGCTCTCTGCCTCCACTCGGTCAAACGCTTCATATCCTCCTCAGCAATCTTCCTCTAGGCTTTAGCTTTCTGCGCGAGTTCCTCCCCATTCAGTGGCTTGACGTCCTCCAACACGTCCAGCGTCGCCACTCTAATCGCTGGACGAGCCCCTCTGAACTCAAACTCGAACGCACACAGCCGCGCATGTAAGAAGGTTAGCTTCTGAACAAATGTTGAAGCAGCGGACCCAGACACCTGCGATGACGACCAGTGGGAGGAGACCATCTCCCAAAAAGACTTCTCAAGAAGCCACGCCTTCTCGAACCTGAAAACCCCCCTAGGAGGCGTGAGTTCCCCAGACCCCCCAAATGCTTACGAACCCTAGCGGTAACAAATGATAAAGGAACCAAATCCAAAAGCTCAGAAGAAGCAATGAAGAGATCAATGCGAGAACGTGAGCTCGAGCTCCTCCAAGTGTATATGGTGGTCGCAACATCCAAAACCTCTAGTTCCAACAGTTCAACAACCTCCGCAAAATCTGCAGACCCCAGATCCTGACCACCCCTCAACCCCGGCATGTCCGAGGAGTAAATGGTAACATTGAAGTCACCTCCCAACAGCCAAGCGCAACCCTGGAAGGCGGCCCGCGCAGCCTCAGATCAGACCAAAGATGTTTCCTGAGCGCAGGCAGGCAGGGACCATAAACACAGGAGAAAGCAAAACAAGTACCCGAACAAAGCTCCTCCAGCAACACCGTGAGGACATGAGTACCGGGAAACTCCGCCTGGAACATAAAAACGGACTCCTTCCAGGCAACAAGCAGCCCCCCTGCAGAGCCAGCGAGCCGCAATCAACCGAAAGCCCGTGAGGGCACCCGCGTCAACAGAGCGCCAAACCGCAGCCGTGATAGAATCTAGTTTGTTTCTTGCAGCAGCACAACAATGCATCCCCATTCAATGAAGCGCGCGCCCAACACCCTCCTCTTTTCCGAGTCACCCAGACCCTTACATTCCAGCTAAGGACCTTCATTTAGCACCGGACGTAGGTCCCCAAGCCCAAACCTCCCTTGCCATCTGGGCCACGATAGCCTTTTGGTCTGAGACCGCTGGAGGATGAACATGTTGCGCCTTTGACCTATGTCTTCTCGTGTACCTCTTCCCAGATTTCTTGTCCAATCCCGCTCACAGCGCAGTGTCCCACAGAACCCTAGATCAACCAAAGCCAAGGAAAGAGGGTGGTTCCCCTGGCTGGGACAATGCAGGGAGGGCCTGGGAGCCCGAGCTCTGATCCGAGATCACCACAGAGCAAGCGTCGTCCAAGGGTCTAGAAGACTCCCAAAAAGGGCAGCTTGAGGGGGAGTCTAATTCCAGAGGCCTACTCCACAAACGGCTCGAAAGCCTGGTAGGGAGAACCGGGGCCACCCAGATGGCAGTATCCGTGAAAACCACCTGGGTCTGAACTGGGTCCACGTGCCCGTGAAGCACCCCAACCCGGTCATCCCAAAGGACACGCCTACAATAGTCAAAGCCCAGGACCCGAGCAACAGTCGAGGTCGTCAGCTGACTTGCCCCCAAATGGCTTAAGGCCAGCCCTAAGCAAGCCATAGGCCGAGAAAGAAAGGGCACCCCATGGACCTGCGTAAGAACTCTGACCGAGCGGTCAACGAAGCCGTCTGCAAAGTGGGGAGCCCTCCACTCTACGTCGCTTTACGGCCCCAAAGAAAGGAACCTCGCCATCTGTTATTTTGACAAGCCACGTGCACAACGCCTCCGAGCACCAAGCTCTGTAACATCGCTAGAGAAGGCCTCGCCAAGAAGGAACGAGAGGCCTTCCCTTACCGAAGACATCGATAGGGACTCCTTTATCCAAGACCCTATCAAGAAGCCTGAGTGCGGGTCCTCCAAAGAATTATCGACCACCGCCGCATAGGACCTATTCCCACGCAAGCCGCGAGACTAAGGCTCCGAGATCTCCACCTTTATAGGACAAGAGTTCTTCTGAACCCTACCTCCCAAGATCGAGCGACCCGCTTCCAACAGACAGCGGCGACGCAGATGTCCAGGCATCCCACAGAAAAAACATTGCGAAGGAGAGGAGCAACCCGCTACCAGATGACACCCTCACCACATCTGAAGCAGTGGCGTCCAGGTTTCCTATGTGACACAATCGTCCAGTCTTTGCTAACCCCCTTCAACACCTCAAGCCTCGCACGCACATTGGTCGTTTCCTTCCAGATCTCCCCTCTTCAAGCGACCCACCGTAGCCGGTCAGTCTTCCGCCCACGGAAACCCCGCTCCCCTCCTCTTCGCTCGCACATGGTCTTGTTCTTTCTTTCTCCTCTACATAATTTTATATTGCTTTTTATTGCTTTGATTATCTGATTATTCTATTATTTACTTATTTTATATTTCTACATATTAAAGCTATCATAGAAAAACTCATATTAAAGTTTTTTATATTTCTACATATTAAAAGGGGCAAAGGAAGACGCAAAGAAAAACTCAAAGCTATCATAGACATATCAAATATCACAATGATGGCAGTGGCCTAAGCAGATTACTAGAGGTTATGCATGCAAATGAAGAATGGGCTGCAGGAGTGAAGGGAGGCCTATGAATATGTGAACGGATTTGGACTTCAGCAAGGTTCAAGATGAACGGAGGAGCATTGTGAGCAAAAGAAGAGTACTTCTGTAGGTGCGGAAT
The DNA here is from genome assembly GCA_037367405.1 of Ottelia alismoides. NCBI lineage: Eukaryota > Viridiplantae > Streptophyta > Magnoliopsida > Alismatales > Hydrocharitaceae > Ottelia > Ottelia alismoides. The sequence continues at coordinate 761,149 of JAZKJV010001193.1, read as the reverse complement.
GGTTGATACAACTCTATTCTTGATGGATACTAAAGCCTGAAGGCTGTTAAATCAGCTCAAGAAACTGAAGTGAGTTTTCCTCCAGCTCCTAACTCCAAATATATTACTAGAGTATATATAACAAATCTCTCAGTTAATCCAGTTACTGAACAGACCAACTTACAGCAAAGATGTCAGTTGGACAAGATGTTTCCTTATTGCTGATCAAAAAGAAACATCCCATCCATTTACATAAATAATAATGAAGGCCACGAGAAGATATAACCTTTAAGATCTGAAGACAAAATCATACACATTCTGCTAATGCACACCAAAAAACAATCAGATAGCTCAAGATCTATTACACAAAATATTAACAGGGATCGGAACCAAACTGACCACTTACATCATACTAGATACATATGTTGCAAAAGCTAAACAAAGACACTAACCTATAAAATAAATGCCCATTGGCATAGGTTGCTTGCTCATGGGAAGCAACCATTCTATTTCTTAGTTTTGACGAAGGCAGCTTTGACAAGGGATGAGGGCTTCATGGAGCTCTTAGGATTCAGAGCTTTCCTGATCTTGAAAACAGCCCATGCAGTTCCAAAAGCATGCCCTGCAGCACCAAGACTCTCATGTGTCGCTTCAGCCGCTTTTTCACCATACCTATAAACGACCAGAAATAAACATCAGCATTTATACAGGCACAGAAAGGAAACATTCAGCTAGCTCTTCCATAAACAAAGTGGAATAAATGCTTCTATCAAATGTTCTTTATTTGGTAAATGAAGTAAATCCCAATGAAAATTACTTCATTCAGGTAAGTTCTGCTCCGATTAGATCATCATCCTGTTCTGGCACAAGATAATCTTTTACATTTTATACATGCACAGAAAAGAGACATTCATCTAGCTTTTCACTAAACAAAGTGGAATAAATACTTCTATCAAATGATGTTCTTTTATTAGGTAGATTAAAAATGTACTAAGCCGTCTCCCACTATAAGTAGGGTCGGCTACATGGATTCCTGCTCAAATCCATGTTGAAAGATTCGATCATTTTTTACGCTGACCCTCGACTACCTAACGCAACCCCTGCAAGAGTGGGATTTGAACCCTGGTCTTTTGTGTTGTAGACAAGGCCCTAAATATCGGTTTCGATCACCATTTCGGTATCGACCAAAACAGAATTTCGGTTCGATGGAATTACGATCATTTCGGTCATTTTTTGTACTAGGACCCCCATATTTCGGCCATTTCGGTCGAATTTCGATTTCGATTGGATATCGATATTCGACAGAAATTCGACCGAATTTCGCTGAAATTTGAGGCTATGGTGGTAGATACATTGTACTACCACTAGACCATTAAGTGGGTACTCTTTTATTAGGTAGATTATCTCCATGAAAATTCTTCATTCAGGTAAGTTATGCTCCAATTAGCTCGATCATTCTGATCTTGCACAAGATAACCTTTTTACATTTTATACATTGGTATTGACACGTAGAAATTACAAACGTCCGATCCTCCACAAATGAATAAGTTTGACTGCCCAGCTGGCTATCAAAAAAGGATTAAAGAATGCATTATGTCATTTTTTTAGTTATCTCCCCTCATAATTCTTCACCGATGAAAAGAACCTCCACTGTTTTGGCTCTATTGTTTGTTTACCAACCAAGATAGACATTGTCTCCGGCCTTTCCATATTGAGCAAAGAGCATTCTCGACATTCTTTTCCATTGTCTTCAATCATGTATTATCATATCATTATCTTCTTTTTGCTACTTCAATTAAATACAGGCGTCCCAGTAATCAGTAATCCGTCTGTCATCAGATTAAATAAAATCTTTCAGGCATGAATCTAACTACAAGTCCCAAATCTCCCAACCTAGATATTAGTGACATTACACACTACGAAATGAAGGAAACACACATGCACACACAACAGAATGTCTGGACATTTGTGTGTGTGAGACAAGACAAAATCACTAAAGAAGAGAAGGATCTGAAACAGTTCGATGAATAACAATTTTTTTCAACCACCGTGGCTCATTTTTACAGTTGTTTCTCTGCCTTGCGCACCATGGTGGCTCAACAAACCTGCCTGAACCAATCTTTCACATAACCAAAAATTCTAGATGCTACTGCATGAATCAATATACCTAAATCCATCCATCAAAACCTCTTGATACCATCACCTATAAATCCACCATGACCCGGTTGTTCCTTAGACCAACCCATTGGCATCATCATCTTACATAACAGCCAACAACCTCTCCGCTTACATCCCTTCCCGAACCATGTCATGCTGCTCATCTCGTCTATTCTGTTGCCTAACTGTTCCCAGAAACTCTACAAGCAGTTTAATTTCTAACACCCCCCCCAAACCCCCGCTCTGGCTGCAGACCTTTTTACCATATACCAACGGACAATTTCATTTATAGGTTCTCAAACTTATTCTCTACTTTGAAAAGTGAAATTCACTGGTGGATATCGTTGATGAAAAAGTGATCATCATTCTTGATGGTGTATGTTAACAAGAAGCATGGTTAATCAGAATCATGTAAGTGGCCGATCAAGTTTCTATGGAAAAAGAGCAATGTGCATGGAAAACTAAACAGATGTAAAACTGAATTACCTGTGAGAAACAAGTTCAGTAGTTACATCAGATGATGTCGAAAGAACGTTTTTTCCTGCCTCCTCCACAGCATCACAAATTTTAGCTGTCCAAAACATTGGAAGACTGTTAATTGTGTCCAATACTAGTGCATAGAACAACTAGATAGTAGAGTATGCATGCGATATCGGATATGGGGGAAAATGGTGTAACCCAGTTCACCACAATACAAAAAAAATCAGTTAAAAGTTGACTTGAATCACCTCCCAGCCCAAGGAAAAGCAGTCGCCACAAATCATTTCAAACAAGTATACAAAAATAAAATGATAATAAGTGAATGAGATTCCTTAGTGCAGCCTTCTCGAAGTAGCATGGCATTCAAATAGAACCTCCACTAACTTGCACTATAACCACCAACCCTAATGACAATGGAAATTATATTCAAGAGCCGTAAAATGTCTCAACTCAAGGGGGCAATACAACTTCAAGTAGCACCATGTTGACTCTATCAAATACATTGCATCTCTAATTATAGGAAAATTGAATTGTTATCGTGCCTCATAAGCAGAAACATTACCTGGGAGGCCCATGATTGACAAAATCAATAGTGCAACAAGGAAGTATTACAGCAAAGAGAAATATCTATATCAAGCCAATAATGATGGTAAGAGTCAGATAAGCATACCAAACCCATCAAGAGTGGCAAGAACGATTTCCCCAGGAAGAATACCAAAAAATTTCTGGCCTACTTTTGAATTAACCACAGAGCTTGTGACAACACCAGAAACTTTAATGACTCCAGAAAGAACACCATTTGCAACTTTCTCTGACATTTTTGTCATCCTTTTGACCCTGCAATGAAGGTATCACAACTCTCATAAATGACTAGGGTAGACGACACAAACCAATCGGAAACTTCAAGTACAATATTAAAAAAGGTAAGATAAAACATGCAATATGAAGTACTCAATGTTCAAGATCGTATTGTAGGATATATCATATTAATCTATGACTCCTTTGTAAGTTTATGCTGCATAAAAAATAAACTAATGAAATTCATAGGTGAATCTGCATAAAAACTAATGTTGGAAAATATATAAAGCCATTAACATGTTATTGTGGGTCGATCCTGTGATCGGACTAGTGACATTTTTGTGTTGCTTCCCACAACCCAAGTCAACCCTTACTAAAAGTAGATTTTAGAGGTGGAAAAACAATGGAGCAAACAATTTTCCATGAGACAAAATCCTGCTATAAACAGATGTTTCCTTCAATCCATAAAATGACAAAGTTTGAAGCAAAAAATCACCATGGAATACATAAACAAAGACTACAGCACCTTTAAATCGATAGAAGATCGCAATGCCGATCCTACATAATCAACAACTATAGCAGATTACTAACCAAAAACGGCTGCCAACATTTAAAATCATAGCAAAAACATCCAGCTGCGCAAGAACATGCAAACAAACACCGATTGGATTACAGAACCTCAATATGCATCGAAGAATTCGCAAACCTCTGTATCCTCCGAAGAGTCTCAGGGCTGACCTCGGCATCCTTCTCGCTACGATCCATCCTCCCCTTGAGGAACTCGTTTCCCCATCGCAGCCGCTCCACCGTCACCTCCCCGCACCACAGTATCCCCTTCACGAGCTTCCCGGACCCTTTTGCGATCCCCCTAGCGACCGATCCGCTGTACTCCTCAACATTAGGTGCCAGCGTCGTCCAGTACGCGGACGCCTCCCGCTCCATGGCATCCTTCCTCTCCGCGATGGCCTCCTCTGGAGCAGTTCCCTTTGCGACGGACCCATCCAGTACTTCTCCGCCCGCCACCGCCTGAACCTCCTGGACGGAGAACGCGCTGTAGGTCTGGAGAACGGCGTCGAGCTCCCGGAGGAGCTCCTCCTGCCCCTTGGACGCGAAGGTCAGGCCGTAGTTAAGGAGGACGGAGGAGTCGTCGGGGACGCGGAGGGAGAAGAAGTAGTGGGAGGCGTCGAGTCGGACGGCGGGCTCGTCGCGGGCGAGGGGCCACTGGACGGCGTCAGAGACGCGGGCGAGAGCGGCGAGGACGGATGCCCCCTGCTTGAGGAGGGCGACGGAGAAGTCGCCGGAGGCGAGCTCGACGCTGCCGGAGGAGTCTATGAGGTGAAGGACGGCGCCGGGGACGCGGAGGAGGGTCTCCTCAACGGGGGGCTCGTCCAGCGCGGTCGCGGGGAAGAGGTTGTCCACGAGGTCGCTCATCTCGACTTTGGGGTACAGAGAGGAGGATGTGGCGGCGGTGGTGGTGGCGGGATTGGGATCGTCGTCGATTTGGGGGTACAGCGACTTGGGGGGTTGCAGCTGCTGCTGCTGTTGAGGAGAGGCCATTGGGATGTGTGTGGAGTGGGATTGGTGGGAAGGAGATTGGAGGCGAAGGAATGGGCGCGGAGCAGTGGAGAGTGCGTGGCGATGCAACACGGATGACGCGTAGAGGTGGGGGAAGAAGGACGTCGTCAGCGGGGGGGGGAACGTCGTGGGGAAGCGTGATCTCGACGTGTGATTCGAGTTCGGACAGTCTGTTTCTTTTTTAATTCTATTTATTATTAGGGGATAAATTGCATATCTGTTCATGCGAGATTATGTAATTAGGAAGCTGACTACTCGAGATTTTTTTACCCAGTTGCTATTGGAGGTTTCTCCTGTAAGTATAAACTATTTTCGTAATTACGAAAGTTACTTGGGGATAAGTTTGCATGTACGTAACTGCACTTTACCTCCTGTGAAGTTTGTTTTTACGACTTAGATTCGTTTAAACTCGTTGATTCTTATAATTGGATCCTTATTTGGAAATCTTTATTTTGTTCTTTCGATTTTACCGAAATGATAGAAAGGTTTAAAGCTAGAGGTGTCTATCGAGTTCAACGAGGCGAGTTGGCCTCAACTTGGATTCGAACTCAATAAGAAACCTAAGGTTCGAACTCGGGCTCGATAAGGGTCGAGCCTTGGATCACCAACTCGAACTTGAACTCATCGAGTTTGAGTTGACTCACGAGCCTCTTATCAAGCCTCGAGTTTCTGAGCTGGCTCACGAGCCTCAAATGAGCTGACTCACGAGCTTCTTATCGAGTCAGGAGTTTTTGAACTGGCTCACGATCCTCAAAATGAGCATGCTCTTGAACCTCTTAATGAGACATTGTTCCATTTTATACATTAAACTATGCAAATGGCATTTGTAATTTTGATTTTTTATACTCTTTTCTATAGCTTTTTGGGCAAGAAAAATGTTAACCTCTATTTTATATCAAACTCAATGTGGAAGTTTCGGTATATATGTTTTTTTTTAATTTTTTGTTGAGATGCAAAACGAGTTATCGAGTCGAGTTTCTGAGTTGAACAGTGTCCAACTCGGACTCGACTCGATAAGCTAACGAGCTATAGAACCCAACTTGAGCTCGGACTCGTTAAGGTTTCGAGTCCGGCTCGCAAGTCCTTAACGAGCCGAGCTCGAGTTGAACTCATCGAGCTCGAGCTTTCTTGACAGTCCTATTTAAAGCTCTTTCATCCTGTTCCATTTTATTATATAAGCACCTTCATCTCCCTTACCGCATTCTTTTTTATACAGTTGTGAGCAGCCTTCGCCCTGGCCAATGCAACCTTCTTGAACCTCACCATGGTTTAAATTTCATCAAATTTCAGAAAAAAAATGTCAAAATGTTGATCACCTCAAGTGGATGATATCAATATTCAACTTGTTTTCTTTTCCAGGATTATGTTCAATGCCAGTGATATATCTACAAAATGCAGTGTGTGAAAAATTTTAAGTAATTTTTTTCAGATTTTTTCATATATCTTAATTTTTATATTTTGGGAGAGAGGATGTAGTTGTTTCTATTGCTTCTTTAGTCAGTCATCTTACTCTAATAAGAAGCTTGAGATCAAAGTTTTCTATAAAGCATCGTATGCCACTGAATTGCAGACAACTATTTGCAATAATTCTAGCATAATACATAGCATGTTTTGATTGTCATGAACTTAAACACGGCTCAATCAACACATGTATTTCCTATTAGGTTTCGAAAGTTTTGCTCAAAGGATTTGTTTGTTTTGATTTGTTAAGGTGTCATTAAAACCTCTTAAAACGTTTACAAAATAATTTCGTTTTTATTCTTTGCTTTGTATAGTTCCAAACTCAACATAACGAGGAAAACTTTGTGTTAGGAGATGTAGTTCAATTCTTTTTTAATTCTTTAAATTTTATCTTTTGGCTTGGATTTTTAAGCTAATATAAAAATTTACGTGTTTTTTTGAGCTAGACAGTTGTCAAATCATCAAACAGTTTTACATATAATGGGGAAGAGCAACAAGCTATTATGAGGTCTCAATCACCCTAATCATCCAGCGTTGAATACCAAGGGAGGAGGGCGGAGCAGATAATCAGTAGCAAGAGGTATGCGCGTAGTCACTATATCAGAAGATGAAGAAGCCGCTAAATCTACGAAGATGAACAAGGAGTGGCATGGCAGTCTATATGTGCGGACCTAGGATCCAGTACCAATAGATTTGATATACTTTTCAGTTTCCATTCATCAAAGGGGTAGGGCCCGCAGTAACCACCTCGATCATCGATGCTCTACTAGTGATTTTTTAGTGATTTTTGGTAAGTTTCATATTTTAATTTAATTTTAATAATATCATTTAATTTCTTATTTATATTAGTGATTCATATTATTTTTCTATAAAAAGAGACAAGAGAATGACTTGGTTTTCTATTTTTGAGGTATATGAATTATGTACTAGGTTAATCTCATAAATAAGAAAAAGTAAGTTTTTTATTTTATAATATTTTTACTATTTGTGTACTTGTATAATATTGTTAACTTTTTTATTTTCAAGTAGGATAATAGATTTAAACGTAAATATAATGTAAAAAATAGGTTGTATGTACCATATTAACTATAAATAATAATATAAGTATTTTTAATATCGGCATAATATTGAATATAAGAAACTTTAGTTTTAACTTGTGATTTTTTTATTTTATTTTTTTATGTATTTTTTTTGGGTTTTAATATTTTAGGTTAAAAGCATAATAGTTCGCAATGAAATCTTATAATAGGTATATATGCAATAATACCTATTATAAAATTGATTTGTGTTTTTTCGCTTGTGGGGTGACAGTCCACAATTGCATCGGCTATCTTCTGTCTGGTGACGACATTCTTTCCTTCTCAAAGTTGTTTTGTCCATGTTTTGAGTTTGATATTTACTATTGTTTTCTTACTGTGATGCACATGTAAATATCTCGTCTTGGTTGTTTATGTCTAGAAGGCATGTGAGCTACTGTTTGTTGTTATTATTTTGTATTTACTTAAGTTCAAAAAAATCATATGCATTATGCTCTCGTTTCAAGTTGACAATCACCTAATGTGGAGTATATTTTGGTTAATCTAGATGATAAGTTGTCCACTGAGTTAAGCTATCCATTGTTAAGCTATCTACTAAATATCATTTTGTGATTATGTATGAGATAACTAAAAATCAAGTTTGTTGATTAGTGCCTAGTTAGAATGATTGCATTTAACTAAAAGAAATAGATTTAACTAAAAATCAAGTTTGCATAGTGGCTCTTAAAAAATAGAAAATACCAAAAAGATTCGTTTCTCGTAAAAAATAGAAAGTTGTTGAAAATTGTAATAAATGAATATTTGAAATTGTGCATTGTTTTTCATGTTGTGAATCGATCATGAATTGTCTTTTCATGTCTCTGAGGATCGACCTTGTGCTCATCATTGTAAAATTAAAAATTCTGGACTAATTATTGTGTTAATTGATGTATTGTGGTTGCAACAACATCACAATCATCTGTTTTGCACCTTCTAAAACCACATCGAAATCGATTAATCATACATTTTTAAGTGATGTTTTAGTTTTAAAAATGTGATGAGAAAAATCGATATATATTAGTGAATTCCTTAAGAAGTCAATGACATAAGGGGAGAGGGCCCAGCTAAATGAAAATAATTGAATAAATTAAAGACCATCGAGAGGGTAAATGTGCAATTGAATAGAGCAGGTTAGGCTTTAGGAGAGTACGCAGGGTCATTTTTCTAATCGATTGTCTATCACAACGTGAATGAATGTTCCATTATGTGCAATTGACTTTAGGAATGTCTTCCTCATTTTGAAGGATGCCACCATCTCGGATATGAAGGTACGTACATGAAACAATTAGACAATTAACTAACATGTATTTGTTGACTATTTGATTTGTCTACTTGTTATGCAGAATACTTTTGATTGGAGGTGACAATCTCGAGCTCGAGGAGGGGATCTTGCATTAGGTTGTGGAACTGCATCGTGATAACTGAGCGAGGGGAAAGAATCTTAGTACTTTCGGTATGTTAATTAAAAATATGTTTGGGTTTCATTCAAGTTGGTACTTAATGTAAAAAAAATTTAAAGCGCTATGACAGGTTCGCTACTATAAAAAAAGCATTAGCCAATCTGCCCTTAGATTGGCATTCGATTGATTGGGAGGCGGCCATTCATTATTGGGAGAGTGAAGAGTTCAAGGTGAGATGAACAATACTCTTAAAGATTTTAGAATCTCATCTAAATAATGGTATGCTCTCCTAATTGTAGGATTATTTAGAGATGAATAAAGGTAACAAAAATAAAGCATCCGATCCTACTCATACCTTGGTGAGACAAGTTTGATAACCTGAAACACAAACATGTAAACTTCTTGTCAGCTAACATCTTACAAAGCAATCATGGCATGATATAACTCAATAGGATTGTTGTATATTTTTCTAGGCCATGATAGGGGACGAGAACGACTGTGCTGGACTCTTTGAGATGACTTGGCAGACAACTGATAAGGATGTGAACAAGTTCTTTATTCAATGAGAGGTATGCGAAATCCCACATAAGTCATCATTGATTTAATTGAATTTATAAATATAACTATATATCTAACACATTTTACTTGCAAATGTGCATAAAGATGCATGATCGAGTTCATTAACAGTCAACCGCCTTCTGACCTAGACTCTTCGGACCACAAAGATATAAGCGAGGAGGCATTTTGTCATGTCTTCCCTCCTTCCAACATTCTGGATGAGTGCTATCGGGTGGCATAGTTGCCACCTACTCCAACTTCTACGGACGAGGCGACGATCCTCACAATAGGAGTTTGATCAACTAAAGAAGATCATGGTGGAGATGCGATGAGACCTCAATAGGTCACATGAGAGGGAAAATCATATGCGACAGGCTGTGCAGTAGAATATTCAGACTATGCAGGAAAATACACAAACCATGCACGAGATGTATAGGATGATTTTAGAGCTATCTGGGAGGAGCACATGTAGTTCAACTTCAACCCATCGAGACCACGACGACAACCATCCCTCTAACGGTGCGAGAATTTATGATGTTGGATTTAGTCATAGTATATAGTTTGTTGTTCTTATGCTCAGAACGTTTGTCCATGTTGTAGTACATTTCTAATTTGTACTTTCTAATCGTTCGTCTATGATAGTGGTGATTGAATGTAATGGTTGCATATTGTATTTGGGTTTGTTATTTTGGTTGTGAGCCATGGAGTTCTTGGGTATTGCATGGGAATTTTAGCTATTTCAAGTAACATGTGTATCAATGGGGGAACACGATACTTATAACAGCTACAACCAACTAATTTTTTTAACACATTCATTTATGTCGGTCAATCAAGTCGTTACCATTTCATCACCTTTATTCCTTCATTTTAGCCTGTAAACCCTAGATAAATGATTGCAATATCATTATTTACATAAATTAGCATTCACCACTTATTGTATAAATAGTGTATAAAATGTATTATTTAAAGCTAAAATAAAAGAATAAAGAAAAGAAAAAAAGAAATAAAATGTCAAAGGTATTTTATGACCTAAACCCCAAGACCTAGCTTTCACAATGACCAAGTTGACAAGGAATAAAGTAGGAGGAGATAAGGGTCAAAAACACAATAAAAACCCTAATTTTTACTCTTCGATAACTCATTTTTGGGACCCATTTTGCTCTTTATTATTTTCACCTCAAAGAAAGAAACTTTGTACATGAAAGTTGTAGATAAAAATACATAGAAAAATATGAAAAATAATTTCACACAAAAATAGTATAAAGTATACATGTATACTCAGAATAAAAATCTAAAATCCAAACTTCCTAGACCCATATCTTCTCCATATGAACTCAAAAAGCACCAAAATCATCTCTGATTGTATATGACTTTTAATAAGCTATTTAATGAAGATGGTTTCATAATTTAGAGTTAATATGCAAAAGTTAGATTTTGGACCCCCTTTGTTCATTTTATGTGAATAAAATATTCATTTTATTTATTATTTATACTTTCATAATTTTTATTTTATAATTTTGTAAATATTATTTATAATGTATGTACTTATTTATATTACAATAAAACCATTAAAAAACATTACAATAAAACTATATATAGAAACACATAGATGAATACATTATACATATACCTAATATTTAATACCCTTATCTATTTAAGTGTGCATATATATCAGAAAAATATAAAAATAATACATTGATGAATCTCTATTTCATCACCTTTATTCTATCATTTTGGCCTTAAAAGCACTAGTAAATGAATGTAAATATCCTTATTTTGCATAAATTAACATTTATTCTTTATTTTATAAATATTATATAAAATACTATTTTTAATGCAAATTAAAGATAAGAAAGTAAAAGAAAAACATAAAATATCGAAGATATTTTATGATCATAAATCCCGAGACCTAGGCATCTTGATGACTAGGTCGACAAGGAATAAAATAGGGGGAGATAAGGGCCATTTAAACAATAAAAATCCCTTTTATTCATTCATTATTTATTCATATTTGGGATACTTTTTATTTTCCATTTTTATACCTCAAATAAAAAAACTTTGTACATGAAACTTATAGATAATAAAATATAGAAAAATACAAAATTGATTTCATACAAAATAATATACAATATGAAAGATATATTCTAAATAAAAAGTCAAAAACTAAACTTCACAGACCCATATCTCTCAAATGAAAACTCAAAATATATCAAAATCACCTTCAATTTATATAACTTTTAATAAGCTATTTAATGAAGATAGTTTCATTTTTTTTGGAGTCAAGATGTGAAAGTTAGATTTTGGACCCCTATTGTACAATATACCTGAATAAAATAATTATTTTTATTAATTCTATACTTCTTTTATAATTTTTTTATAATTTTGTAAATATTATTTATAATATATGTCCATATTAAAACTTGAATAAAAAAATAAAAAAATACTAAAATAAATTATGTATATAAAATACATATATGAAATGCCATAATTATACCCATATAATAAGTATACCTATTTATTTAAGTATATATATTATTTCATAATAAAAATAAGGTATAATTTTATAAAATAATAAAATAAAATAATTAAAATCCAATGTACAAAATAAAAATAAAATACTTAAAACATAGATAAAAATACCTATAATTAACCCTTAAAAAGTAACTTGTAATTAATAACCTCTAAAAAATAAATAATAATAAAATAATATAGAAAATAATAAACATTTTTTATTTTACAACTTAGAATTAATAAAATTAATAAATCTTTTTCATGTTGCTTTTTTCTGGTTGTACCACGTGGACCAACTAGGTTCCTAGAGTGGACTCCGGTCAACTCCTCCGACCCGCCTGCCGCTTGTGTCAGAACTCGATTGTGACTCATCTTCTCCATTTTTTCCAAGTCGATGCAAGCATTGAATTAGTTAGATCTCTTCATGACTTTTCCACCTCGATTATCCACCTATCACGTCGGCTCGATTCCCCGAGCTTTCGATCGTTGGCGCTTTAGTTTGACCTCATTCTTTGGAGCCATTCCACAACTCATATAAAGATCCGCCTCCGCCCAAAGTTGTAGCTTGATCCTTCTTCCGCCACTTTCAACCCGAATCGATGACAACAACATTCGGCTAGTTCACGACGTGATTTGGTGAAAAATCGAACCAATCCGTTGCTCGCCGCTGATGAATACCCATTCATGACTCTTTATTCTTATATTTTAGCTACAAAAACCTTTGCAAAGACATGTATATTCATGTATATACAAATAATTACTAAAAACATGCATTGTATAAAGTTTAATAATTAGCATGTTTTTGTGCAAAAATAAAAGAATAAAGAGACAAAAGAAAAAGAGGGAAATATTTAGAATAAATATTGAGCAACCTAATCCCAAGGGAGGGCTCAGCATGGGCCTGACCGCATAAAAGCCAAGGTAGAGAGAGATAGGGGCTCATGTGTGTAAATAACCCTGTAAATACAATAATTATATTTTCCTCTAAAAGTAGAATAAAAGTGGCCTGTATATATTTGTATATATTTATCCATATAAAATCCAAATAAAAATTGAAAAATTAAAAAGAAGATAAAAACATTCACATGTAGATATTCATCATGTACATAGTCCACCTTATCTATATTTATTTCACCTTATAAATAAATAAAATTAATTTCCATAAAATTTGTAAATATTCTATCTTTTATGGTGTAAATAAATAAAATAAAAACAACAAAAACAAAAACAAAATAAAAAGAACAAAATCAAAAACCAAAAATACATTGTAAACATACCATGTATATAGATGTATATATCTATTTATTTCCCCCTTATATATAAATAATAAAAATAAAATAAAAATATCTTTTCATTCCTAATTTTATGCTATAAATAAATAAAATATAAAATAGGAATAAAAATGTACAAAAATAACTAATTAAAAATCAAAAATAAAAAAAACCTATATTGTACATATACCTATATATAGCTCTATAATGTAAATACCCTACTTTTTATTTCAAAAAAATTAATTAAAAATCACAAAAAAATAGAAAAAAATTAAAACAAATATTTTTCATGATTTAAGTTTTTACTAAATCGGCCATTTGCTATTTTTAAATGAATTTATAAATATTTTCCACGTGGCCAATCCCCATTGGTCCACGGGGGATGTTGACCGCCCGGTCAACTCCCCCCTGTGGACCACTTCCCACGGGTCGTGACGCCCGACCCGACTTCCCCGATTTATCGCGTCACGACCCGACCTCCAGACACCCAAACCCAGGGTCCTAATTCACCCCAATCATCCGGGAACCTCGCCCGACATCGTGCCTAGGGGTCCGTGCTCCATCGAGCCGAACCCGATCCTTTCTTTCCGGACCTTCCACCATATAAAAACCGAGCTCCGCCACCCATTTCCCGATCTTTGGCACCCCACCTTTCAATCCCGTGACCTCCACTGCCTTCCCTGAGGTGACAGCTCGCCGTTGGTGGTGTCGAAGAGAGGTGAAGGTGACCGGACCTCAGATCCGGCGAGCTAGCGCCGCCGTGCTTCGCCTGAAGGAGGAGCTCGAGCCTCGGGCCTCGACGACCGCGAGGCAACGACCCAGAGAAAGCCCAGCTCATCCATAGTCGATTCCTCCACCAAGGTAGACGTAGTTTCCTTTCTTTTTCGTCAATTTCGCGTTACGCCCAATTCTCGCCGTCGCCGTTCACCTCCGATTCCGGCCACATACCTTAGTCTCGATCATCGGACCGCACCATTGCGTTCGCCTTCTTCCCGCGCACCTTCTCCATCCATTCACTCTACCCAGCTCGCACATGAGCTGGGGTTTCGAGCCCCAGCGTCTACACCTCGCCGGAGCTCGACCGTCTCGCCTCACCGATCACCGTCACCCCCTCTCACAGGGTCGAGGCACTTTGCCCTCGACCCGCGAGCGTTCTGCTTTGTTTTGTAGGTCCAATCGAGCCCATATGAGGGCCCGACCATTCAGGTGCAGGCGCTTGACCTCCGCCGACCTCGCCGGAGCTCCCCAGAGCTCCGTCGAGTCATCGGAGGCCGCCAATCGACGTGGAAGACCAGCAGGCATCTTCTCCGATCTTTAAAGGCCCGCGAGGAGGACGCCAAAGCACACACGGGCCCCGCGAAAGTCGCCGGCCTCCAGTTCGTCCACCATCTTCCAGAGCCGTCCGATCGACCCCGGGCTCCAGTTTAGATCATGACCGTCCATCTGAGGAGCTTCCAGCACCGTCCGATTTTTGGAGGAGTGATCTGGACCGGTCGATCATCGAAGTTTAGCCACCAAGCCTCACGTCCGTTCGATCTCCCACGTGGCGAAATCTTGGCCGTCGATCAGAGCCGAGGGAGCCTTGCGTTGGGTGCCACTAGTCCTCCACCGTCCGATCCACCACGTGGCAGCCATCCATCCCTCGCATTAATAAAGGGGTAATTCCTCTTAGGCCTCCCTGTTTACTTTATTTCGTGTTTAGTCCTGTAAATATCATAGTACGTTGTTTTTATTTTGGTACTTTTGCATGTTGGACCCTGTCTTTTCTGCTATTTGCATATATGCCCTTGTGTGTAGTGTATCACGTGCGTCGACACATGTTTGTCTGGGATATTTGCATACTTAGACTTGTAGTTCTGGATTGTTATTGAATGAATGAAATGTTTTAGATAATTGCATTTATATCCCTGTGCGTGTTGTTGAATTTGTGCATGTGCGTTTATTAGTGGGTCATTTACATCGAAGCACCTGGACTTTTAATACTGGTTATTAAATAGTCCAAGAACTTTGTTTCTTTGCAATTAGGTCCCTGTGTGCCCCAGACACGCTCCTCGCGCGTGACTTCTTGGGATTTTTGCACCGGACCCCTTGGAACTTCTGGTATTTACGTACAGGTCCCTGTACACTGTACCTAGGTTTTGATTTTTAATAAAATATCAAACTAACTCCAAATTCAATGAAAATTGGACACATGGCTCTTGCCATAGTGTAAAATTTTGTATACATTTTGGAAACATTTTTTATTGCATTTATTATTTTTAAAAATTCAAAAACACGCTCTTTCTTTACTGTCTTACTTTAAAAATCACAAAAAATATTAAAACTCATCTAAAAATTACAAAAAAAATTAGCTACTATGTATTTTGTCTTGTTTGATTTTCTGACCAATTTTCGTCATTTTTCATTACATAAAACACATAAAAATTGAAATACATTAAAAACACTATAAATATTCTAATAAAAAATTTAAAAATCCAAAAACTATAATTCCAGTGCCTAAATTTTCCTTAAACTTTCTAGTTTACAGAAAAATCACCTCCAGGAGTTAGAAGGACCTTTTTGCATTTTAAATTGCCCTTTTACTCCTGACTGGACAATACCTTCATTTATCTGCCTTGTTTGATTTTTAGGAAATTCAATAAAAATCAGAAAAATACCAAAAATTAAACAAAAACAGTAAATATCATTAAAAACATAAAAACATTTTTATTCGAATTTTTGAGTGATTTCGGTGCATTAAATAATTGCTTGAATTGGCTTGTTTCCTTGTTTTCTTTATTTCCTTTATTAACCAAAAATCCAAAAAAATATAAAAAGACTAAAAATCCACCAAAAACACTTTGATTTTATTTTATTCCCTTTTTTTTGACTACTTCGTAGGCCGCAAGGCCATTACGTGCTCCTTGTGTTCGACCCTGGTCGCTATACCAGGTTAATATAATAGCGAGACCGCTACTTGTGTTTCATCGATTTTTATCCGATTTGGTGGTCTATTTTTCTTGATCGACCACGCTTGGTTACTTGGGTCGCAACGACCCTTGACAACCTTTTACCCGAGTGATCAGGCATGTCATCAGCCGCCACTTCGCTGGAGCTCCTGCTTCTAGTCTCCCTCGACTGTGAACTTCTACCCTTTTAGCCCTTTTCGATACTTTAACATATCCTTAGCATAGATCTCATTTTATCTTCGTTTGATTCCTGCTAGTTCCGTGTATCTCCGACCTTGTACCCTCACCAGAGCTAGCTGCTCCGCCTTTTGTTTCCAGCCACTCTGTTCAATCTCCGCCTCCGCAATTGCATCCATCTTCTTCCCCTTCCGCAATCCTTCGTCCATGTCACCTCTAGCCACCCAAATATTGTACAGATCTAGAGATCATGTTCTCCATCCCCATCTCCCGTCGGAGGACATCTCTGCACCCCATCTCTGCTTCACTCCGACATTGGAAGCCTCCAATGGCTTCGTTTTTGTTCCCTCTAACATCCCCTTCAGGAAACAACGAAGAACGACCTACTATCGAGCCTCATCAAGCCCGGAGATACCCCCCTGGAGCTCCATCGTCGGATCAATCTAAACCCTCCCGCGCCCTTTTGAGCTGACCCATCGTCGTGGGATCAACAATCTTCTGGACCTACTTGCAGCGAAGGAGAAGTGGGGATCGCGAGATTTTATGGATTAAAGCCAAGGAGGGGTGACAATTCTTCGCGAGGAGCAACAATCGTTCGATCGATCCTCGCCTTCAGATCGAGTCAGAGCCATTGGATGAAGTAGCACCAGCACCGTCAGATCTGCTTCAATGATCTAGTCCAGATCGTTCATCCACGAAGGGGTATCGTTACGAAATGATTTTTTGTACTCGAAATTAGCGATGAATATCATATATGTCATTATATCATTAGCAACGATCCACGTAGCGACGCTTATCCGTTGCTATTTTTCAAACTTCTAATTAATCGTCGCTAAATTTTAAACTAAAAAATTGTAACGATTAGTTGATATTATGAAAAATAACAACGGATAAGCATCGTTATGTGGACCGTTGCTAATGATATAACGACATATATGATATTCATCGTTAATTTCGAGTACAAAAACTTCATAACGAATAATATTGTTACTATATATCTAACAACAGCTAATTTATTGACGGATTTTGGAAAAAACGTCGTTATATCTCAATTTTATTGTAGCGAATATAAAGATAAAATGGATAAGGAAGCAAATCAGGGACGAGTGCACCTACAATTGTTTGTATATTAAAGTTGATATAAGAGGTACACGGATGAAACAAATACGTGAAATATCATTATTTTGTAATAGTTATATCAAATATGTTTATGAATAATTATATAACTAGAAAAAGTTATCGAAATGAACTGATATGGATATCAAAGTAATATCTCTTTCCAAGTTGATTTTTAAATAGATACAAATTCAATGGAATGGTAGATCTGGTACAAATGTATTCTTTTTTGTTTGCAGATTAAAGTCAATATAAGAAATTTCAAGGTTAATGTTGTGGAATTGTGTTTGCATTCTAATATTATATCAAAATAAAAACTATCAAGTTCAATTTGATTATTAGTCCCTTATATCAGATATATCAAACATATAAAAGAAATTAAGTCTGATGATTAAGATCTGATTCTAAACTAAACAAGACATATAAAGAAAATTTTAACTCCTTTCTTTTGCTTAGTTCCATCAAAAACAATAAATAAATGAGTCTATTGTTCAATGTCCAATTTCAAATGTGAACCAACCGATCGAAAGGAAAAGTTGATTCATTTCCATTTCCTTTTTAAATTCAAATCCTTGATTCCATTCTCATCTAACAAACAAGACAACGGTTCGGAAATAAAGAAGATAAGGGTCTATTCTCTATTTGGTTGGAAAAATAGGAATAAGGAGAATAATGTAACACATATTCCCTCAAATATAATCTCACATCTAAAACTCACACAGTGTGAAAGTGGATTATAATAGACAGGGATTACTACTTGATAACTTGAGCTTAAGCATTTTGGGTGGTTGTGAACGGATCCATTTGTGTCAAAACCCAACAAGTTGTCAGGTCAGTTTTCTTCGATAACGGACCGAGAACCAAAGTTCGAGACGATACAATAATGTGGAATACGAGTAGGTACGGTGGAATAAAAATAGGAATAATGGTAGAACAATGTGAAATAATGGAATGTAAATGAGAATAACCATACTTTTGGAAACCTTGTCGGGTAGGAAATTGACTCTTTATTCCAGTGCTTATTCTCCAAACGAATAAAGCCTTCGTCCACCACTGAACTTTGGTGCAAGATAAATACAATATTTTGCAAACTATTAATATGACATACTCCATTTATATAGTTCAGGTTACAATTCTTAACGTCTTGTAGCATTCGTGTATGTTGGTTAAATTCAATTTATATTAGTATTAAATGGTCCTTGGGAATGCCTGAAAAGCCTTCAAGTGTACATATGTATTTCAAATAAACAGGTAAATATTATCCACCGATTTACTATAGTTGCCTTCTGAAATACGAGTAGACGTATATCTGTACAAGTATTTGTATCCTTCACTTCAACGTAATGTACGAGATGTTTTTCTGTGGCACAACAAAACCCGCATATGTTGTAGAGTTTTAATTATCTCGACATAAATGGGTGTCTAAAGATGAGCTTTCATGAATCCCGAGCTTTATTTAAATCCAAAATTTCTCCCGTTATCCATATTGATTGCATCTGTTTATAACATATTTTTTTTGTTGATTAGGCTATACTTATATGCACGCGAAAATGACTAAAACAATAAAAAGGATGCTGACATAAAACGATTTCGAGCGAATTTTGGATGGAAAAGAACCACAAAATTCCCTCTAAATTCTTTATCTTGAGCATTTAATTCGATTTATGAAAATATATAACAATTCAGTGCAAAAACTATAACACCCTAACTGGATCAATCCAGATCATGTTGAATTTAGTACAGCACTTAGTTTTGATAAATATATAAATTATTTGATTGATCGAAGATAATTGTTCTATTTGTTGAACCGATGCTTTGTTGTAGAATCAATCTCATAGGCAGACAGTGTAACGTCCTGAGTCTAGACCTGAGCCATCATCGATGAATACTAGACTACACAACTTGTTAGGCCTAGGCATACTAGACCCTTTGATCACAACTCAAAGTGCTTAAGCTCCAGTTGGGCCCAAGGACATCAAGGTTTGAGGTGAGTCTATTGTAGCATCCTAAACATTGTCCCACACCTAGTAATCACAAAATGTGAAGAGTGGATTATAAGTAGCGACATTTTGTGGTTATTAGATGTGATACTGTATTTGGGGTGTCACAATCTCCTCCACTTATTTCTCCAGCGTGCTCGTTGCGATATGGCGCATTACTTATTCCTAGTAATAGTGGTGACGGTATGGTCTTGGGTAGCTCTTTCCTCCTATCATTTTGGTGGGGGTGGCTCCATCTCTTGAATAGACTTTTCCACTATTAAACGGAACATGTTCCGATACTAGTTTTAACATCACCCATCTAAACCCAAGTTGTTATCGAGAATTTCTAGCCCATCGAATTTGTTGGGCTTGGCCCAACTGAACCCTTTTACCACATCCCAAAGTGCATAAGCATGAGTTGTTTGGTATTAGTCTCTGCTACTTATAATCCATCGTCACATTTTGTGATTACTAGATGCGAGGCTATGTTTGGGGTGCTACAGATCGTGTTGTATTCTTAAAATCATCTCCAATCATCTTACTATGATCTTGTGCTACTAGGAAATATTTTTGATTTTGTATAACATGAATAAATTCCAAGGAGTTGTTTATTTTGTTATCAAGTCAGTTTGTAATAATTTTGTATATTGACTAAGCAAGTAAAGAGCTTTTTATGCATAAATGGCCGACACAAACACTTTAAATCGGCTGCACCTATACACAAAAACCTTGCACATGTACACCATCAACAGCTCACTGTTCGCCAATTGCTAAGTACCATTGCACATGTTAGTGTGCGGTTTATTATTGGGATTTTTACACCCATAAACTTGAATAATTTTGTAATTACAATCATAATCCTCCATAATCGTGAATTACACCTAAGACCCTATATAAATGTTTCATTTTACACCCATAACATTCTGTTAGTTGAGTTCATTAACTCAACCAGATAATTAAGTTAATCTAATCCTCCGTGATCTAATGGTTGGGATTAATAAAAAAAGAAAATATTTTTCCAATGGATTTGAGGACTTAGCTGGTGTGGGGACTGGCAAGGAGCGGGGGTAGAGGCGCATCTGACGGACAGGAGGAGGGCTTCTGGCGGACGACTATGCGAGCTAGAGGACGGTCGGGGAGGGGGGTTTCGGTGGGAATCGGGTTCGAGAGCTTGAGGGCGGCGGGACAGAGGCCTGCAGGGGGGGTTCGAGTGCGGGTGTGGGGGCTGGAGGGCGGGTTGTTGGCGGTGGGCAACGGGGCGGATGCATGCCAGGGCAGCGAGGGGCTGGAGGGTGGTCGTGGGGCGCTGCTCGGGGGACGACGCTGCGGCGGAAGCGGGGGGGCTCGAGCAGGTGGGAGAAGCTCGGCGCAGGTCGCGGGGACGGCGCACTGCGGAGCAGGTGAGAGAAGCACGACACCGGGGGGGGGGGGGGTCGAGCATGTGGGAGAAGCTCGGCGTGGGCCCTGGGGGGGGGGGGCGGCAGGTCGGAGGATGGATCGCTACGTGGGATCAGATGCGAGAAGCCTCCGTGCACGGGTGGGGGTCTGGGGGGGGGGGGGTCGAGCATGTGGGAGAAGCTCGGCGTGGGCCCTGGGGGGGGGGCAGGTCGGAGGATGGATCGCTACGTGGGATCAGGTGCGAGAAGCCTCCGTGCACGGGTGGGGGTCTGCTCAGGAAACGACGATGTGGAGGGGTGCTCGGGGGGGGGGGGGGGAGTGCGCTGCTCGGAGACAGTGCTGCGGTGGGACGCATACCTACTCGGTTCTTCGAAGCAGGGGGAGGACGACGAGGTGCTGATCGACATGAGAGGGAAGCCCCAGCCTCCTAGACTCCTGCAACACCTCCAGCCCCCCAGCTTCCGCCTTCCTGTCAACCTCAACTCCCGAATCATAGCATGTTTTGCAAATATGAATGAGTTGTAGGGGTAATTTTGTCTTTTTAAATAGAAATCATCAAATTTAACGGTTATCTCAAACGGAATATGACATGAGGTTACGTCATGTAATAGTTAAACATTACTTGGGGTTTGTCATGTAATTCATGATTATACAAGGTTATGATTGTAATTGTGATATTACTCAAGGTTATGGGTATAAAAATCCTTTATTGTTACAGTGTTATGTATTAAATTTGGACATATGTACCCTCTATGTTTTCAAATGAATGGACTAAATCGTTTTCAAAAAAAAAAGCTAAGTACCATTGCATCAGTAGATAGACCCATGCACCGATACATTACTATTATATATCATGCATTGTATACTTGTCACTACAACAAAATTGAGCTGTAGTGATGGTTTTGAAAATTTCCATCACTAAATTAGTCGTTGTTAAATATATAATGATGATATTATTCATTACGAAATGAGTTTTCGTACTCAAAGTTAGCAACGAATATCATATCTGTCGTAATATCATTAGCAACGGTCCACATAGCGACGCTTATCCGTTGGTATTTTTCAAAATATCAACTAATCGTTGCTACTTTTTAGTTCAAAATTTAGCGACGATTAATTAAAATTTTGAAAAATAGCAACGGATAAACATCGCTATGTGGACCGTTGCTAATGATATAACGACAGATATGATATTCGTTGCTAATTTTGAGTACGAAAACTCATTTCGCAACGAATAATATCGTCATCATATATTCAACAACGACTAATTTAATGACGGACCGTCACTATAGCTCATTTTTTTGTATTGTGTAAATTGGTACACACTTGATTATGCTCAAATCAATGTATTTTGTATTGTTAGAAATACACGTTTTTGTATTGGCACGCTTTTAAATGTTGGTCAATGTTCTATTTTGTGAATAATAGAAAGTGCTCCGATACAATATCCTCCCTGATGTGGGCCCTACGCAAAAGAAAAAAAGGAGGTCCTTACAAAAAAAATCTTAACAAGAGCAAACTGTTCCTAGTGTATTTACCATATAGTATAAAATGAAATATTCTAATTTAGGAGAACAATTGATCCTTATATAATCTCATTAAAATTTTGATTTTAGCATTGAATTGTTCATCGAGAATTCGAATTTATAAGAGCCCATTTTCAATAAGTTGTTTAATCGGCAAACACTATTTTATTCTAAACTAAAAATCAGACCACACGTAAGCATGGACCACTAAAGTTAATTGACCCTGAGCAATTGCACTTCCAAACTATACCCAGGACCGACCCTGCTCCGACATATACTCTTTGCATTGGAATGCCTTGATTGTTGAGTTATTCTGATAGTATGTTTAGCCCTCGATGCATCACGATTTTATACACAAAAGTACATCGAAAGCTATATGTCTTTATTCCTTTTACTCGCTCATTCCAACACACACCAAGCGATACGGCAATATCTATTCACATACACTATATTTAACTCTTTAGTGACTTCTATCCATGTAATAAGAAAAAAATTCTACAAAGCTTTCTCTAATCTTCTCTCTCTCTCAAGCTTTGCTCTGAAAGCTCGCCCCGAATCGCTCAATTGCATTTCATAATGCATTTATATTTTAAAAGATTTTAGTTAAAATATTATATTTAACTTTGCTCTTTGTTAAAATGCATTATGTGTACAAGCATTTCTCCACATTAAATCAAAGATAAATCCTTGTGAAAATTTTCGCTTTGAGGCATTTTCAGTGAAAGTTTTCCTTCTTGTGCAGAAGACGATTTCGGTAAGTTGCATGCTTTGCAAATACTTTGGACTATATCATAAGGAGTTCGATTTGTAAGATGTGATAAGCCATGTATAGGTCAAGCTCAACCACAATACGTAGTTCTTGTGTAGGGCGAACCTTTATAAATATCTACGTATATTGCTTTCTTGTGAGATTATCCCTTCTCATTAGAGCTATAGTTATTTTTAAATTGACACCCCGAGATCGAGTCATGTCGTGAGTAGTATTTAACTTCCTCTGACGAAGTACATAAAAGATATAAAATATATCAAATGAGTATGAATAAACAAAACTTTTGCTGGATGCTAACATATGTGACATCAAAAGAAATGAACTGGCTACAAAATATAGAAGCAAACTAAGGGCACGTTTGGTTGGGGGTGTGCCCCGGGTCGATGGGGGTCACCCCCTCCCAACCCCGTGCGCGATACCGTGTATTAGCGTCTTTTTGAGGGTTGCAGCATGTGAGTTCTGAGCCGAATTAATGCTTGGCAGTGGCTCCATCACATCCATTTCAGACAGAGGGCTTCATCTCGAAGCCAACGCCATCAGGCTTTCTCCCCCAAATCCGCCCATGCCTCTCCCTTTCCTCCATCGACGCCCATCTCGCGGCAGCTTTTTCAGCCCTTTATTCACCTTGGAGAAGACAACTCGAGGTCCTCAGAAGAGAAATCCGTGATGCATCCATCAACTATTGCATCCTCCATTGACGATTCCATCCCATCGGCACTCAATGGAGGAAGGCCCGTCCTCATGTGAGTCAACCGCGCCCTCGGTATCCCCTCTATCATTGAGGGGCGGGAGGAGAAGACCACTGCAACTCGTCGACGATCTGTGGCCCTATAAATTGGGGCAATACTGATTTCGGCCTTGGCAGCGGCTGGCGTGTCACCGGCGGTGGAGCTCGTAGAGCCAGTGGTTCGAGTGATTACGAGAATACTAGGCAGGTCAGTCGACCAAACTCATCTTTGTTTCCATGTTCTTGTTATGGAAGGGCCTCTCCAGGTCGAGCTTTAGCCCTTGTGTATAAACTGCATTGTATTATATCTTGAAAGGACCTGCAACCACGCTTGATTTTGTTTCTGTGTATAATCTCTGTTTTCGACTACGGTGTGTTAGATTGGGTACTGTTAAACAAGGAAAAACGTGGCATCTTGTTCATAAAAATGGAGTGAGATTTGATTGCCACCCAGTTTCATTTTCTTCGGATCTTGTTTGTAAACAAAGCATGTCTATATTAAAGCATAGAGAGTTAAATACACATATTAAGCTCTTCTCCCAGATTAAATACACATATTAAGCATAGAGAGCATGTGATATATTCTTCCTGATATATTCTTCATGAGATATAACTCCTATTTTGGATTGACATTCTTCACAACGAGTGAATGATATATTATTCACAGCGAGTGAAAGATAAATGCTTCACAGCGAGTGACTGATATATTCTTCATGATATATTCTTCACAGAGAGTGAATGAAATACTCTACATGATATATTTCTCCTATACTTGTCTTATTTTGGAATCGCGTTCCTCACAGCGATTAAAACATAAGTACACACTCCTATGCACTCAAGTGGACATCATTGCTATTATGCTGATAAATAAAATACCGGTTGAATTGGTAACTTCTATACCCTCAATGAAATCGATGTTTGCAATTTGTAATGGTTTGAATATTCGTCCTGTTTACGATTCTGTGCTAATTCATGTTACATACATTGTGCTAGTATAAGCTGTGGTAGTTTGTGCTAACGATTTAGTTTTAAATGACGGACTGTCTGTTTTTTAACGGTGGACTGGACTGTCTATGATGGTGCGTTTGTGTGTGAAGAGTCGTCTTGTTTTTCGCTTGAACGCAAGTTATTTATATCGTAATATAGTATATGACTCAACTGGTTGCGTTAAAAATTAAGCGCGATGGCGGGGAGATTCCCACAAGGGGAAAGGCTTGCATCGGAAGGAACACAATGCCCGGGGAACGTCAGTAGTGAAAATGCCCACTGGAACCCAGGTTTAGATCGGATTTTCATTGATGCTATGCTTGAACATGAAACCTCCTGGGCGGGAAGCACATTCACAGTGCCTGGATGGCAGATGATCATGACAAGATTCAATCATGTGGCCTGTCTCCACTATACGAAGGCTCAATTGTTGTATAGGTGGAAAAATCTAAAGAAAGACTACGCAGCGTACATATATCTGCGCAACAAGTCAGGATGGGGCTGGGATGGGATTTACAACAGACCGATTCCTCCGTCTGAATCGGCTTGGTTTGAGGTAACCTACAAGTCCATTTTCCCGTAGTTTGCTTCTTGTTTTTTTAGTGGCGAGCAATCTAATTTGTATATTTCGCAGCTGCCTGATAGGTATCGCAAGTACCGCAACAAGCCATTCCTTTACTTTGGAGACATTCAACGCTTCCTAAGTAAAGACATTGCAACAGGGGTGCACGCAATCTCGTCTAGACCGCCGAGGGATACTCCTGGGTTCGGCGCGTCGACCTCATTTTCCCCTCCAAGCCAGAGAGAGTTAAACTTCGACGAGAACCTCGACGAATGTATGCAAGAACCGGGGGATGAGTTTGAACCTAGCGAGGATGTGACACCAACTCCGTCCCGTAAGAGGAACACGACAGGTGGACGCGCCATGAGCAAGAAAACGAAGAGCGGACCGTCACGGACTGTAGGTGGCCAGGAGGTGCTTAACGACTTCCTGACAAGTTTATCTGAGAAGTTGAATGCGAGCAAGAGCGGGCCAGAGGATGTAGCTCTTGCCGCATGCAGGGAAATAGGTCTCACGCGACAAGATCTTGATGCCGATGAAATAGATAAAATTGCTGAGAGGTTGGATACAGCTGTTGGAAGGAATGCGTTCATGATCGCCCGCTCTGATCCGGAAAAGCTGAAGTCGTGGATCGACAGGATTCTCTCCCGTTGAAGACCGAAAAAAACTGCATTTCCATTTAAATTGTCTTAGAACTGTCAAACCATTTAGCAGTACTCTTAAAACTCCTAAAACAATATCGCTTTGTCAGTACTAGTTTACAACTTTGACTATTTAACTTTCTATTACAAGTGGTCATTTGAACTAACCATCTCTGCTGCAGGTCATACAGAATTTTATTCACATAACAGGGTTGCAGACAACTACCTATGATTGCAGGTGGTTTGCAAGAAATGCATTTCCCATAACAGGGCTGCCTTCATTGGTTGCCATTGCAGGAAAATATTTTAAACATGTACATTGACATTGCAGGAGAAATTTGTAAACATGGCTGGCTTTGAACAGGGCATTATACATGATGTGAATTGCCAATAGATAAGTCGACATTGCAGGAGATTTTTTTTAAACAGGGCTGCCACATAAACAGGGCATTAAACAGGGCATTAGCTACATTGCAGGAGAATATTTTTTAACAGGGCTGCCTTTATACGTTGACAGTGCATGATATGATTTGAATTGACAATAATGACAAATGGTATATATAGGGATTACTATAGAGGCTTGACAATTAAGCCATCGTAAAGTACAGGTGCTATGTAATATATATTGGACTCCATTTGCTTCCCTTGCTGCCAATTTCAATTTGCAAGTCTAATACTTTGTTTGCAGGGTTAATGTAAAAATGCCTTTCTTATGTACTTATTTTTCGACGTGTGATGCCCTCCTTTTATTGCCTATGCTTGGCCATTGATTCGTATTAGTACTTCTGTAGGCATGTCAACTCGGTCGTACAATCCCTTTGCGGATGTTGGCGACACAATTCTTGCTGCGTGCGTGGGGATAGTGGGAGCTATCGCCATAGAGGAGTGGGAAGCAACCAGTAGACAAATCCCCCGTCCTCTGCATATTAGGCCGCTCACCGGGGGACAGTGGATAAGGGAGATGCTAGATGGTCATGACGACCGTGCCTATCAAAATTTCCGCATGAAGCCCAGTATGCTCAGAAGATTTGCTCGTGTCCTTACGGAGCATGGATTAGCACCGACTAGACACATGGATGTCGAGGAGCAGGTCTGCATCTTCTTGTATGCGTTCGCTAACGCGCACTCTAACAGAGTAATTCAAGAGGCCTTCCAACATAGCGCTGAGACGATATCGCGACATATAAGGAATGTTCTTTCCAAGGTACTAACCTTGGAAGGAGAATATATCAGACTTGCACCCCCTGTGACGCCTGATATAATCACATCGAACCCACGATACTTCCCATACTTTAAAGTAAATACCTACATCCTTTGCTTCTATACTCGCGCTCGATGGAGGTAACTTACGTGAGCATCTTTCAACAGGGCGTTATAGGTGCCATTGATGGGACGTACATTCCGGCTCAGGTCGCTCCCCAGGAACAAGGAGCTTATCGATGCAGGAAGTTATTCACGGCGCAGAACGTTATGGCCGCTGTTGACTTCAAACTTTGTTTTACTTATGTCGTCACGGGTTGGGAGGGCTCTTGTGCAGATATGACGGTGCTGCGAGATGCTGTGGAGACGGGTTCCTTTGTCGTCCCAGAAGGATGCAAGTATTTGGTTGATTGTGGTTACGCAAACACTGACACATTCCTAGCTCCTTACAGAGGATCCCTTTATCACCTTCCTGCATGGAGGGCTCGGGGATGTTTATACGAAAACCACAAAGACCTCTACAACCATCGCCATGCGTGTCTCCGCAATGTTGTGGAGCGAACGTTTGGTGTTTGGAAGAAAAGATTCCGTTGCCTTCGTGATATGCCTGCATATCCTTTCAACATACAAAGAGATGTCGTTAGAGCTACATGCATTATACATAACTTCATACAACTCAACGGGGGAGATTCGACATCCGATGATGACGAGGAGGAGGTATTGCCTCAGGAGCCCATTGAGGAGCATCATCGTGTTGTGGGCATACTGCGTGACGACATTAGGCGAGGGCAGCTGTTGCGCGATAGAATTGCTATCGCAATGTGGAACAATAGAAGAGCGACGCAATCATAGTGCACTTGGTCTTGTATTTGTTTGTACTGATGATGTGTACTACGTAACCGTTGTCTACTTGATATTCTTCGATAACTATTTTCGCATTCCAAACATGATATGTGTTCAATATTTCCTTAATTTAATATATGCCTCTTAATTACATCTTCATCTCCAATTATAGGTGCAAACATATGGATCCGGCAGCGGATAAATGCAGATGTGGTTATCCGATGATTCTCACATACGAGGAGGGCCCGCACCATACGAGGAGGTGCGACAAAGGAAAACTGAGGAAGATAATGTAATCGTATCGTATGCAGGGAAACCCCCTGCTAAATAATTAAGCTCGTCAATTTTAAGCTTATCCCACATTCGTAATACAAAATTTTCTACGTTGAATTTTGCAAAAACGCCACTACATGTGACTAAAATCACACTCTCAAAGGTTGAATTTTGCAAAAACGCCACTACATGTGACTAAAATCACACTCTCAAAAAATCAAGAATTCTTTTTTTATTTGCAATCATATACAATCATAACTCAATCATAAATCACCCCACTCCAATCCATCAATACATCACATCCTGTCACATCCAACTCTAATCCAACCATCTTCTTATCCAAACACCTACTATTACAACTGGGCTATCCACCCTACCAACCCACCCTTACAGGGTTGCCCCAACCCAACCCATACCCCCAACCAAACGCGCCCTAACTGAAAAGTAGCCACCTATGTGACAACAACTTTAAGTGCCATGTAAGAGTACTTTGAATTTAAGACAGTCCCATTTTTTTCCATATAATTAGTAAATAATATATATATATATATATATATAAATACTCCGAGAAAATCCCACTCAATTCTAATTTGGTACGTTCATACCTTCCTTTCAGAATTTGGAAGTTGACGTTTAATAATCTCACGAGAATCCATTCCATTCCCCTGATCTTGGCCGGCCCTTCAAGGATCGCTGCTAAGTTGGACCGAGTTCTAGGCAATGAACGGTGGGACCCTCCCCATAGCAGAGATGTTGTGGTTTTCATTCTTTGCAAAATCGATTCCAAAAGATGCAACTGCATTGATTGAATTTTGATTAATGTATGTACCTACCAAATTTCGCTAAAATATGATGTCATTTTGTTATTTTATCTTAACGATTTTGATTTTTTTAAATGGAATTTAAATTGCTCAAATATTGAAACTACATCGGATTTGAGCAAATTTTGGCAGGTATGTATAGCATTAATAGAAGATTAAGTCCATGTGATTAGATCTTTTAAAATTGATTTTGTCAAAAGAAGGGAATCACAACAACTCTGTCGTAAAAGGGATTACGAGAGAGGATCTGCTCCATCCCCAACACTAAGTTGAAGTGTAATCACCTTTCTAGGATTGGCCGCTTACTCACGATGGTTCGATTAGTTGGGTTCTGGACTAAGCGAGGGTTATACAGAGCTGTAACTCAAACTTAGGAAAAATCAATCGTGAATAACCTGCCTTTTGAGCTTGCAAGAATATCAAGAGGATCAAACAGGCTCTAAAAAAATTGTAAAAGAGGTAAAGATAATAAAAAAAATCTCAAACTAATAGGGGTTTACTAGAGGCTATCAATGATTCTTCAACGACCAACCCCTTTCAATTTAGATGGAATGAGAGATTAAAGCTCACAGAGATTTTTTGGACATGAGAATTCTTCGACAACCAACCCCTTTTGATTCAGATGGAATGAGAGATTAAAGCTCACACAGATTTTTGGACATGAGAACGAGTCCGTGAAGATGCAACATAGTAGAGCAACTAATTCAAAATGGATGATCCATTTTTCCATCACGAAAATTGATCGTCATACACAAATTTGGAAGTCGTCCTGCTAATCTATTTCCACCTACTATTTTTTAAAGGAAAACTTCAACCTGCTAATTATAGAATATATATAATTGGATTTTTTATGCTACTTAACTAATTACATACAGACACATATATTAATCGCATATATTTTAATTCCTATCCAAATGTTTACTCGTAACAAACAAATATATATGAAGAAACAAGTTACACGAGCAAACTCAGAATAAATTATTGATTTTCAAATTTTTGTCTACAAATAAATAACAATAATGCAACATGTATCATATGGATTTCCCTTCCCCCCTCCTTGGCAGGGACGGAGACAAGGGGGGCGGGAGGGGGCTTGGCCCCCCGTCTCCCAAGTAATCCTTACAAATATATTATATTATTATAATAGAAAATAATTTGTATATAAATAATTAATTATAAATATTAATAAGTTGTATATAATGGCCCCCCATCTCCTACTTACAAGTTGGATAGATATGGATATGCCCATATACGATCCATCATTGTATCCACATCATAAAGATTTTCTCATCCATGTCCGTTTTCAAATGTATACATATACCGATATCAAATTCATATCAACAAAAATCTATATTTGTATCAGTATATCCATTTTTGTATATAAGTATTGTTGTACATTTATTTTTAACTTTATATAACATAAGGGTAAAATGGGACTGCCCCCATGGGGGGAGATAACTTGGCTCCCACGAGTCATTTCGTTTATTTTTAATTTTTTATTTTTTGAAAATTTTTTCTGTGGATTTTCATCAATATATATCTATATTATGTCATTCAAATTTTGCGTGAAACAGAGATTTCTACGACCTCCATCCAGAAGGGTCGTTTTTAGCAACTTTGTTATTGTTAAAACATGAAGGCCGTAAGAGTTTCTGTTTCGCACGAAATTTGAATAACATAATATAGGGATATAGTGATCAATATTCACGGAAGAAATTTTCAAAAAAAACAGACGAAATTACGCGATGAGAGCCAAGTTAGCTCTCCCAGGGGCCAGCCCCATTTAACCCATAACATAATCGTGTACCTTCTTTTATCATATTTGGTATAATTGTTATGATATAAGCACATTTAGAATATTTATAACATTTGTATTCCAAACAATACATGTATATTTAAGCTAATATATAGAATATTCATAGTATTATTCCCATGCGATAGGTATCCATTTTATATCGATATCCATTTTTACGGATATGGTAATATATTTTTCATTCGTCAATATCTTTATGTGCATCACATTCGTATTTAAAATCAGATAAGGATACTGCAACGCCTATATCCATATCAGCATCCGTCTATCTGCATCCCAAATCCCTCCAACATATCAATAAAAAATCATAATTTGACATGAATGCAATAATCTAATTAGCAACATTTGTAAGTTTTACGTAACTACATCTAACACATAACCCCAACAAAAAAATAACTATACAGTGATCTTTTTAAATTCATCACCATAACTTCCCTTTTTAAATTGTTAATGACATGTATTATTTCGTTGTGAAATGATCTTTTTTGAGCCATAATTTAAATGTTGAGGGCTAGCATGCGATAAAGTACAAACATGAGAGCATAAAAAATTGAGATGGAATACATAAGTATAAAAAAATCCGAGCCAATCTGATCCAATCTGTAATCCAATGGATTGGATTGGTCTGGATTCAGATATTTGATGGATTGTGCTGGATTGAAAAAAGTTAAAATCCTTTAAGATTGGATTGAACATGGATTGAGCTAAAATCCGATCCATATACA
Organism: Ottelia alismoides; assembly: GCA_037367405.1. NCBI lineage: Eukaryota > Viridiplantae > Streptophyta > Magnoliopsida > Alismatales > Hydrocharitaceae > Ottelia > Ottelia alismoides. Next base: position 729,375 of record JAZKJV010001193.1, on the reverse strand, counting down.
CCCCTAATATGCAATATTATACATACATGTGTGTGTGTGTGTGTATATATATATATATATATATATATATATATATATATATATATATATATATATGAGGAAAGGGAGCCTACCATCTGAAGTAGGTAACCTTACCTACTTCACATCCAATTTTTGCAAAATTTTTTTATTTTTTTTGAAAAATGCCACCGTGGATTTTCATAATTATATCCCTCTAATATGTCATTCAAATTTCATCAGAAACGGAGACTCCTACGGCCTTAATCCGGAACATGTAAAATACAGCAAATCTGTTACCGTTAAAAATTGACTGTCTGGATGGAGGCCGTAGGAGTCTTTGTTTCTGACGAAATTTGAATGACATATTAGAGGGATATAATTATGAAAATTCATGGTGGAATTTTTGAAAAAAAATAGAAAAAATCGCAAAAAATGAAATGTGAAGTAGGTAAGTTACCTACTTCAGAGAGTAGGCTCCCTTCCCCCCCCCCCCTCTCTCTCTCTCTCTCTCTCTCTCTCTCTCTCTATATATATATATATATATATATATATATATATATATCTTCTTTACATTCCTACATTAGGAACCATATAATATTACTTTTTTAAAATCTTAATTTTACTGATATAACTTAACATTGTGTTAATGAAAGTGCATTTTGATTTGAAGAATTTTGTAACGATCTTTTCGTCGATAAAATATGTGTTGGGATATTTATGTGAAACTGTAAGTTTACAAAGGTATCTTTGTGAAATACACATGTAAACATTATGAGAAATAGTAACAAAGATAAATTGCATACGAGAAAAATGGGGCTGCCCCTGATGGCTATCCTCACCCTAATTTTCTCCAATTTTTTTTATTTTTTTTGAAAATTTCCACCATTTATTTTCATCACCATATCCCTCAAATATGTTATTCCAATTTCGTCAGAAACAAAAACTCATATGCCCTTCATTACAACATGTAATTTTAGTGGTCTTAGAATTATTGTAATCTACCTATTCTGGATGGAGGGCATAAGAGTCTATGTTTCACATTAAATAGAAATGACATATAAGAAGGATATAGTGATGAAAATATATGGAAGAATTTTTCAAAAAAATAAAAAATTTTGGAGAAAAATGAGGCAGAGGCAACTCGTTGGCTGTCATTTGGGGGTAGCCTCATTTTTCCATTATATAGTCTCAATAATTTGCCCCCCCCCCCAAGCAGAAATTCCTGGCTTCGTCCCTGCTCCTTGGTCCCTACGTAGAAAGCTCTCTTTATCTCTCTCTCTCTCTCTCTCATCAATAGCAGCAACTACCCTCTCCTCTCCATTATAAATCCAATTCTTACCCTTCCCTCCCTCTCACAATAGCCTCATGTCCATTGTCCTACAAATTCAAAGGGACGATTCAAGTTTGTTGCGCAGTCACGGCATTACAAACATGGATGATGGGCGGAGCTCCTATGCATGGCGATGGAGAGGAGCGAATGTGTGAAAGGTCATTAAGAGGAAGAACTTGAAAAAATACAACCTCCCAATCTTCACATACGAGAAGAAGGTGAAGAAAATATTACCTTTGTGTTGACGGCTTATAACTATCAATAGAATGGTGAAGTCACCACCGCAAAAAATCTACGACACCTACCTGAAACTATCGAGTGAGGTGTACTTTTACAAGCCTTCAATGATTCCTATCCATTCATCAGTCAACCATTGGAGCTCGACCACCATCGAACTAGACAACCAGATCGCTTTCTCAACATCAATCTAGCACCAATGAAATTGGTCGGATGTCTGTCATCTGAATGAAGCTCCTTCATGGCTTCCATCGACATCAGTACACAATCTCCAATGATGAGGAGTCCATAGAAGAGCAACTATCTCGCGGCTGTCAAGGCCCTATCTACCCGAGCCATCGCTACCTCCTTCCTTCGACAAGCTTTAACCCTAATTTGAGCTCAAAGTCTCCTCATATTGTCACCTCAAATCTACATCAAACAAGCATCGTAGCAACTCCACCACACTGTGGGTTGTACAACCATGCATACACCATCGATCTTCATCGAGTTGAATCAGAGAAAAAGAGGCAAGGACCTCTACCACTCGTCATAGGTAACACAGACCCTTGAGCTCAACATGTGTTCTATGAAAGCTTCATAGCCAAATCCTCTATCATATTTGTATTTTTTTCTGCTCTATATAAAAATTTATTAACAGATTGAATATTGAGGAGATTTACTGATGAATATTGAGGATGTTTACATATGATTGTTTTTAATAATCATTTATTTGGTATTATAATCTTCTATTAGTATTATGAATTAACATTTCACTTATTTTTTATAATTTTTAAAATATTCCACAATCCAGGGCAGATACACTAGTAAAAATAAAAATAACGCCCTACCCATCTGTGCCCAATACCCCCACCGTCGCGCGAACTCCACCCTTCGTCGTCTCTCTCTGCACAAGCACGCGCGCACACCCATGTCGGAGCCTGCCGAAGCTGGTGAAGGTAACCTGGATCATCCCACATGAAGTATACTGCCCATCTGCACTGGTTTTTGTCCTTCTGTGGTGTCTAGGGCCGGCCCTAGGCATAGTTTTGAAGTGCAAATGCCCAGGGCCCATTAGCTTTAGGGGCCCAAACTATATGTGATATGGTTTTTAGCTTATGAATAAAATAACATCTTTCTTAGTAGGTCCTTATAAAATTGAATTTTCGGTGAAACAACTCACTAAAAAATGGGTCCTTACATATTTAAATTTTCGCTGAACAACTCAATGTTAAAACTAAAAATTTAATGAGATTATATAAGGGTTGATTGTTCTCCAAAAGTATAATCTTTCATTTTATACTTGATGGTAAACACATTAGGGACGATTTGCTCTTAGTAAAAAAATTTGTAAGGGCCCATTTTTTTTCTTTTGCCTAGGGCCCATGAAAAGTCAGGGACGGTACTGATGGTGTCGTTGACGCTGCTTATACTTTGCACCTTATATCTGGAACTTGAATTTTTGGAAAAACATTTTGAAGCTATTTTTGCTCGAATTCCGGATTTTGTTTACTTTTTTGTTTATGCAATAGTCTCTTTAGAGGCTCATATAATATACGCTTGCGCTAAATTTATTGGTAATGTTTGTTATGACTCATGGTCTATTCTTTTCGATTAAATCAGAGAGCCCTGTTAAGGAAAGATGTTGGCAACAGAGAGAATCTCTTCCCGGGGAACCGCAATGTGTCATTTGCGCTCGCTATGGTGAGTACATACGCGACGAGATCGAAAGAATGCAAAAGCGTTGTTCTTGAAAGACTCGCAACATCTCAGATTGGACCAGCGAATTCCGTCTGTCCTGTAAAAGTGGCAGGACATGATGAGTGCTTCTATGTTAGAGGTAGTGATCATGAGACTGCGGAAGCATTGAGGAAAAAGATTGGTGTTCATGTCAAGGGACATTCTGCCCCTCCTCCTGCTGGCTCTTTCTCTTCTTGTGATCTTCCATTGAAGCTTCAAGAAAATCTAGAATCTGGTGGTTATGAAATACCCACACCGGTCCAAATGCAAGCAATTCCGGTCGCTCTTGTCGGAAGAAACTTGTTGGTGTCGGCTGATACTGGATCTGGAAAGACGGCTTCTTTTCTAGTCCTTGAGTTAATTGTTGGAACACCAGGGAAGTTAATCGATCTTCTTGGGAAGAATGATTTTGAACTAGACGATATTTCGATATTAGTTCTAGATGAAGTTGATTCCATGCTACAGAGAGGTTTTAGGGATCAGGTAATGCAGATCTTTCTTGCCATCTCATGTCCTCAAGTCTTGATGTTCTCTGCTACAGTATCTCGGGATGTTGAGAAAATGACAAGTTCATTAGCCAAAGACCTCATCTCTATGTTGGGGAGCGTAGCATGCAATTTGGGTAGAGTCAAAGCATAAGAAGCAGAAGCTTTTTGAGATCTTGAAAAGCAAACAACATTTTAAACCATTTGTTGTAGTGTTTGTGGAGTCAAGGATGGGAGCCGACCTGTTATCTGAATCTATCACTGTTGGAACTGGAATCAAGGCTTTACCAATCCATGGGGAGAAAGCAATGAAGGAACGGAGGGAAACCTTGAGGCTTTTTTGGCTGGGGATTTGCCTGTGATCGTCACGACAGGCGTGCTGGGAAGGGGAGTAGATCTCTTGAGAGTTAAACAGGTGATTATTTTTGACATGCCGAAATCCATGGAGGAATATGTCCATCAGGTTGGTCGCGCTTCTCGAATGGGACAAGGAGGGACATCCATCACATTTGTGAACGAGGAGAACAAGAAGCTATTCAAGGAATTAGTCCAGAATCTTAAATCTGCAGGATCAGCTGTCCCCCGTGAACTTGCTAATTCATATTACTCCATTAGTTCACATGACACAGGTTTCAGAAAGAAGAGGAAATTGGTATTTGGGAGCAATGTGATATGACAACTTCAGGGACTAACTACTCCTCTTTCCTATTCTATTAGTTCACATGATTCTCTTTAGTCACCCATAAATTGTGCCCTTTTTGGATCTGGATTATGAGAAGTCCAGCATGTGGACAATTCAATAACTATATATGCAGGTTTAAATCTTGGATATGTAAGCAAATCCAATTGCAAATCAATTGTTACTGAATATGGATTCTATCATGTTTCAATTGTGTACACCGACACAAAGGCTTTGGTCCTTTGATAAGATAAGGGTGGGTGGGACTTATAGCTCCACTCCATGCCAGATAAGACCACCTCATCAACATTTGCAAAGGGGAGGAGCAAAGCCGTTGGAATTCCCATATGTTGGGAAGCACATGGCATTCCCAAAATCACACAATGGTAGGTTTGCAGTGACCGTATCATCTTTGACCAAGTATTGGTCATAGCAGACAAAAGCACCCTCCTACAATGGAAGAATCAAACTGAGCATGAGGCTGGATTTTTGTGGCAGGAGCTTTCTTGGGTCTTGCCAAGAAATAAATGGCGGGCATGCAAGTCACATTGATATTGAAGGCCCCACAATGGTTGATAGGATCCTCTCTACATAGAACTAACAGACACATACACAACCAACTCCTTGAGAACAAAACATCCCTGAGTTGTTGTCATCACCTAAGCAATCTGCATCTGCATCGGATCCCTCAAGCTTTGTCGATGGCACCTCAAACACCGGTGAGGCAACATCAATTGTTGGTGTCCAACACACTTTTTTTAGTAAAAAAGGGGGTAAACTCTCAAGGTGGGAGTTACCGCAAATTGGCATTCATTATCATAACCATATTACATTATCGAGATGACCATAAATTATAAAGCGCTCTACAGTGTGAGACCACAATTTCTGAGTAGAATCTTTGGTTGTTGAATATCATTTCATTCCACCCTAGCCATATCGCCCATAGACCGGCAAAGGCGACTGACACGTCGTCCGTGGAGTTAGATCCCATGATTCCCATCGCGTGAACTGACCTTCAGAAGCCCTCCACCCCATCGGTCTCCAGCCATGAAATGTCGAGCTCCCTCCAGATTGCAGACGATGCCGAGCACTTGAAAAATAGATGGTCAACTTCCTCTATCTGGCCTTCACACCTGTCACAGAAAATATCCTCCGTCCCTATTGTTGAGAGGGAAAAGAAAGATATCATTCATCGAACCCGAGAGCCCTCTTATATAGGAGAAAGGCTCTATGGGTAAATTACATAAACAAGACAATAAAAATAAGAAATATGAAGGACAAGATAACACGAGTATTGTAACACTCCCCCTCAAGCTGGAGCATATATATCTATCATGCTCAGCTTGGAGCAACAGTTATGGAAAGGACCTCTAGCCAGAGCCTTAGTAAACATGTCTGCAATTTGATCTCCTGACGCAACATGAGATGCTGAAATAAGCCCCTTCTGGATCAACTCCCGAGTGTAGTGGCAGTATACCTCGATGTGCTTTGTTCTTTCATGGAATGCTGGATTGTTGGCTATAAATAAAGCTGCTTGATTATCACATTTGAGATGCATAGGAAGAGGTACTTCAATTATTAAGTCAATTAAGACAGACTTTACCCACATCATCTCAGTACTACCTTGGGCCATTGCCCTATATTCTGATTCTGCACTGGATCGAGCAACAACAGTCTATTTCTTACTTTTCCATGAGATTGGTGAGCTGCCAACAAAGGCAATAAAGCCTGAAGTAGACTTCCTGTCATTAGGACACCCAACATAATCTACATCAGCATACCCTGTGAGTCTGTGACTGAGAGAGATGTATCTCTTCTAAACAGAAGACCAGCGCCTGGAAATGACTTCAAGTATCTCAGAATCATGAATACAGCATCCATGTGCGCATGCCTGGGTTGCTCCATGAACTGACTTACTTTACTCACAGCAAAAGCTATATCAGGCCTGGTAATAGTGACGTATAATAATTTCCCTACCAGTTCTCTATAGCGTCTCTTATCCACCTCCTCAGATCCATCATCATGAAGCTTCACATTAGGATCCATTGGGGTAGTAGCTGGTCTACATTCTGTCATTCCTGTCTCAGATAGAAGATCAGTGATATACTTCCTTTATGTCATAACCATACCCTGTTGATTTCGTGCAAATTCCAATCCAAGGAAGTAACGAAGCGTACCCAAGTCCTTGGTAACAAACTGATGTCCAAGGAAGTTCTTTGCTGCCTGAATTCCCTGTGCATTACTGCCAGTGATAACAATGTCATCAACATAAACCAAGATGACCACAATACCTCGCTGGTCTCTCTTTACAAAGAGAGTATGATCTGCAGTGGATCTGACAAATCCCTTATGCTTAATCAATTCTGAGAGCTTCTGAAACCAAGCCCTCGGATTCTGCTTAAGGCCATATATAGCCTTATGAAGACGGCATACCATATTGGACTCCCCCTCAGCAGCAACCAGGTGACTACTGCATGTAGACCTCTTCCTGCAAATCACCATACAAGAACGCATTTTTGACATCCAATCGGAAAAGTGGACAATCTCTCACCACAACAACAACAACAGAAATGAGAATCCGCAAGGTAGAATGACGTGCCACAGGAGAGAATGTGTCATGGTAGTCCACCCCATAGGTTTGGGTGAACCCACGTGCGACTAGTCTGGCCTTGTATCGGTCTACTGAACCATCAGCGCGCTGCTTCACAGTAAAAACCCATTTGATACCAACAACATACACACCTGGTGGAGGCTTGACGACACTCCACGTACCACGCGATTGCAATGCCGCCATCTCTTCCTCCATAGTTAAACGCCATTGATTGCTCTGCAAGGCTTCCTGATACGACCGTGGTATCTGCGCAGCTGACAAGGTCACAACAAAGTCCTGAAAGTCCTTGGACAATCGCTCCAAGGAAACATGAGAAGCAAAGTCCACCCCATACTTGGTGTTCATGGTACGCGTACGCTTTTGCCTCTGAAGTGCAATAGGAATATCGAGATCATCAATATTAGTAGTAGATATATCATCTGCACCCTGTAACTCAACATGTACATGCAAATCACCCGTGCCATCAGGAGAACTCAAATGTTCAGTACATGCCTCGGGCGTGCTGGATGATGGAGGAGGCACATGAGCAGGGGGTCTTCGCTGGTAAACCTGAGGAAAGAAAGTAGGAGACTTCGACGGAGGTGGTGGCGGCGGTGGTGATGGTGATGATGGTGGTGGTGGAGGTGGTGAAGAGCATGGTAATGACGGAGGAGGAGGCATATAGATATTTTCACCATCCTCTGAAGGAGCAAGCCTGTCACCAGTGGGAGAGAAATACATAATAGACTCAAAGAAGGTGACATCGGCACTGACATAGTACCTTCTTCGAACCGGGTCAAAATAACGATATCCTTTTTGGGTTTTAGAATACCCAACAAACACACATTTAACAGACTTGGGAGAAAGCTTGTCAAGACCAGGAGAGAGTTGGTGAACAAATGCAACTGAACCAAACACACGAGGCGTAAGCGAGAAAAGATCCTTTTCGGGAAACGCAACCGAGAACGGGATCTTCTCCCCTAACACTGACGAAGGCATACGATTTACCAGATAACAAGCAGTTAGAACCGCATCTCCCCATAGGAATGAGGAGTACGACTCTGAATCAAGAGGGTTCTGGTAACATCCAAAAGTTGACGGTGTTTCCTTTCAGCCACCCCATTTTGTTGGGAGGTATAAACACGCGATGTCTGATGCACAATGCCATGAGACAAAAGAAATTGAGAGAGTTGAGTGTTGCAAAATTCGAGAGCATTGTCAGAACGTATATACTTGACTCTGGCAGAAAAATGTTCTTCAATTCATTAATAAAAGACTGAATAACAGGACCAACATCAGACTTGTTCTTAAGAAGAAATACCCAAGACAACCTCGAAAACTCATCGACATCAACAAGATAAAACATGTGTCCCTGATTATCTGGGATACGACTTGGACCCCAAATATCGAAATGAAACAACTCAAATAGACTATGACTACTTGGACCCTGACGACTCTGGAAAGAAGACCGATGATGCTTCCCAAGTTGGCATGCCTCACACTGAAAGGTGGAGCGAGGAGAAATCTGTGGAAGAACATGAACCGGCTTTTGCAGAGGAAGGTGACCAAATCGCAGACGTCACATGTATGGAGACACAGACCCATTGTGTAGAGACGATGAGGCACCAGCATACGGAGACTGCACAAGTCTGTAAAGGCCCCCTTGCTCACGACCGGTTCCAATCACTCTGCCCGTGAGTATGTCCTGAAACACAAGAGCAGAAGGATCAAATACAGCATGACAATGTAAATCTTTGGTGATCTGACTAATTGATAATAAATTCATAGAAAATTCAGGAGCATAGAGAACATTAGGAAGCCTTAAGGTAGAAGTCAACTGCACCTCCCCCTGACCAGTGATGGGGGAATGTGTACCATCTGCTATCACAACTGACCGTCCATGCTGAACAGGAGTAAAGCCACTAAACTGGCCTTTGTCACCACATAGATGATGTGATGCACCTGAATCCATAATCCACTCTGACAAGTCTGCCCTGTAACAAGTAGTAAAGGCATACTCTGTACCTGACGTAGACGCTGATGCTGATGCAACAACCTCTGATGATCCTGAAGGAGATCCGGTGGAACTGGCATTGTGCATAATCTCCCTGATTCGAGCAACGAGCTCATCAAATTGCTTATCAGAGGCAGGTGAAGGGCTCCCAGCTGGTTGTATCTGCTCTGCAACCCGGGCTGAAGGAGGAAACCTATGCTTGGAATAGCATGTATCCTCAGAGTGGCCAGATCTATGGCAGTAGGTGCATGGCTGACGGGGTCGAGCACCCACTCCTCTGCCACGGTTAGAGCTCCCTCTACCACGATATGGTAAATGGTTTCCCCTACCACGAGAGGCGGCCATAGCTGAAGATGTCTGGGACTGCAGAGTACCTCCTGAGGATATAGATAGTCTATTCAATCTGCGATATGCCTCCTCCATTGGAGGTATGATAGCGTCAGTAAGGATCTGGGCACGAGCAACATCATACTCATAATCAAGGGCTGCTAGAAAGACTCCAGTCATCATAGAATTTCTATATGCCTTGAGCTGCTCTAGCGTAGCAGTCAAGGAAATATAACTATGCAACTTCTCAAACATACCCTCAATAAAGTATAGAGGGTATGAAGGGGACGACCATTCTGCTTGGATGTGAAGATATCGTGTTGGAGCTGAAGTATCTTCGACTCATTCTTCGCCGGTGAGTATGTGGCGGCAAGAATGTCCCACATAGCCTTCACCGTTGACTGGCTCAGAATATCATTTGCTATCTCGGATGACACAGTCCCAGATAGCCATACTCGTGCATAAGCATCATCTGCCTCCCATGAGGCATTCGTCCCAGTCTTGTCACTCGGTTCCTCCATCGTGAGGATGTGCTTCTTGCCATTACACTGCATCAGACTCATGAACTGCATGGCCCACAGTTCATAGTTGGTTCCATCCATTTTGACAATGGGTGCCGGACTTTTGAAAGCACCCAGGGATGAAACATCCATTTTGTTGTCAGACATGATGACAACTATCTTCAAGACTGGGCTGAGAAAGTAGAGATAATGGCGTCTACACTAACATACCTGAAGATGGTTGTGGGTGCAGACTCATACCACAACCTCTTCCATTCGTGAGAGAGTCCTTTGAATAGCTAGGATGCTAGGGCTTCCACGTGAAACCCTAGAGCACCCAAAGAATCAAGAGCCCGCAGGAAGTCCTCACGCGTGACGAAGAGGGACCGCGGGGTGGGGCGGCTACGGCGGCGGTCGCAAGGGGGAATTGGGCGGCGGCTGTGGACCCGAAGGTGGGCTAGGCGGCGGTGGCTGTGAGCCCGAAGGAGGTGCTGGGAAGCGGCGGTTGCGAGCCCGAAGGAGGGGCTGGGCAGCGGCGGCGGTGAGCCCGAGGGTTAGGGTTTTGGTGGGGCAAGGTTCTAGGGCATAGGCTCCGGTCTAGGACCGTCGCTCTGATACCATGTTGAGAGGGAAAAGAAAGATATGATTCATCGAACCCTAGAGCCCTCTTATATATGAGAAAGGCTCTATGGGTAAATTACATAAACAGGACAATAAAAATAAGAAATACGAACGACAAGATAACACGAGTATTATAACACCTATCATACGCACCTTCCTTTCCTTGACACGCATGCGCTCTCTTCTCACACACCAGAGGAAGATCTTGACTCTGTTTGGAATCTTTACTGCCCACACTACCTTCATGTCCATGTTAAGTTCCTCATTCAAGTCCGTTTCCGGAGAGCTGAACTCTTCAAAGGCCTTCTTAGTTGAGAACCTCCTCCCTTCCCATAGAAAATGGTCCGCCATCTCGCTGAAATCTCCCGGTGCTGAGATCTCATCCTGCTTCCGAAAAAAATCTTCCAGTCGTTGCTCCGAAAGCTGCATCACAAAACTGGGCGACCACATATTTGAGCTTGCCACTTAAGAGAGCGTCGCCTCCATCATTGCAGCCAAGGCAAGCAGTCTAGGGAACATACCCTCAAGGGAACCTTGTCCCGTTCAATCATCTCGCCAAAACCTGAACGAACATCCATCCCCCACTACAGGTCGTAGCTTGTGTATCAACGAAGGGAGATCCCTGCGAACCCCCTCCCATAAAGGCGACTCGAACCGCACCCTTTTCGCCACCAAATCGGCCCTCACTCCATAAACTCTCTGGAGCAAACACGTGACCATGGTGGGTGCCGGTCCCCATGTCTGAACCACCCACTTAACCAACAAAGCATTGTTCATGCACTCCATGGTATCCAACACACTTGCATCGGAAACAGATGACCGGATTGAGGAAAGTAGCTCGAGGAGCTGCATTGGAAGCACCTTACTTTGTAGCTCACTGACGAAGGCCGAGAGCATTCCATCCCCACATAGCCTCCATCAAGAATGTTCCCATCGTGCACCGCACAATCATCGGCTGATTTGTCTTGAGCATTCGCCACCTTCGGGACACCCGTCTCTCCATTGATGACCTTCTCCCACTGATGATCTCCTCCCTCTTCGTTCTTTCTTCTCCTTCCTCCCCTCCCGTCTCTTGCTTATTCTCCTATGACAGTCACCTGCAATGATGAAGATGTCATTTCTAGTCTCAAGGTGCAGCGTGCTCATGAATTTGAGATTAAAATCTACTTTCTACTGAAAAGCTCAAATATTTCCGTGGGAATCTTGGAATAGAGACTGTTAGATACTTAGATCCAGTGACAGAGGTATTGCACAGTGACAGAGGCATGTTATGCAATACATGTATGCTCTGGACCTACCCAAGGAAACTAGAAAGTGAGGATATAATTTTATGGTAACACCTATTAAAGCAAACCATAGGTGAAGTCTTAGAGAAGGCAATCGCTAAGTGGAGATAAACAATAGATATTGTGAATGTTATGAACTTATGAGTCAATACGTGCATGCACCTATTGATGCTCACTTGGCTGGTGCATATTGCATTTTAGCTTCTTATCTTAAAAGTCCGTAAAGGTCTACTCCAGAATAAAGGAGACAAGCAGACTTTTGAAGTTTGCACATATTTAAATAAGTTGATTCTTGTCATGACAGGTGCTCTAAATGTTGTGTTTATATTGAGGGAAGTATGATTATTTGGTGTAGGAGAGGATGTCCCTAAGGTTGCCATAGTCCGTTGACTAGCTTGACTAGTTGGTCCAATTATGCGGTTTGGTTGGACCATCGAGTTAATATTAGCTAGTTGGTCATTAGTCGGCCAAATCGACTAGTCATGCAAGCTGACTAGCACATACTTACGTACATATAAACTTTAAATTGTGATTTCTGTACTTTAGTTATTGTTTATTGTTCAATTCCTTTATTTTTGCTGGTAATGAATTTTAGTTTATATTTTGAAGTGTCAAAGTTGAAACTTTTTCTTAGTAAATTTGTTAGTTATATTAGTGTTATATGTGTTGATCTTGTATTTAATAAAAACATGCATTAATAAGTTTTTTTCAAATGAAAGATATGAAACCGACTAGTTTCTCCAATAACATTTTTTATCCCAGTTCCCTGGTGAACCAAATGAATATCTGATTTTTGTAACCTTGGGGTGGCTATTGGGAAGTTTGTTTCTTTAGATTTAAGAATGATATACAGTTTGATTGAAGACTTGGTTCAGTTGTGCTTGTCTATTGCGGTTCCTATTGGGCAATTGTTGAACGCATGGTTTAAGGATGCAGCTTAGGCTCCTGTTCCATTTATTTTGATGATTGCAGAAATCAGCCGTGGGGCCAAAATCCATAATGAGGAATATAAGTTAGGCTTTCTTGAAATTTGAAGCATTCAATTAATCCACCATTATGATTACTAACATGGAATATTTGCATTACCTTGATGATTTATCAATCTTAATATAATGTCTTTTTTATGGTCTCTTCTACGAAATTCTTTTATCAGATAAAAAATCGTTACATCTTTGAATTTTTACATCAGTTTGTTTCTATTATGATAAATTATGCTTATTTGGAATCCATGTTGTTGAGATATTTCTACATTCCTATGTACCTTCTCAGTTATTTTATTTCTTATGTCTATTTTATGTAATTTATCCATAGGTCTCTCCTCTATATAAGAGGGCTTAGGGTTTCAGGAATGAACGACTCTCTTATTTTTCTCCAACATGGTATTAGAGCGGTGGTCCTAGACCGGAGCTCTCGTATCCAAAACCTAACCCTACCTTCTGCCCCCACCTACGCGCGCCATCCCCACCTCCGCGCCCCACCCCCACGCAGCCCGTGCCTCCGCGCTGCTAGCGCCACCAGCCTACACCCTCGTGCAGCCGTGTCGCTAAAGCCTCCAGCCCGTGCCTCCCAGCCTGCTCGTGTGCATCTTCTCATCCGCAACCCGCACGCTTCCCCACAATGTTCCTTCACGCGCAACTCCTTCATGTGTCGCGCCTACACGCACCAACATCGGGCTCTTCATTTGATTGATAGATTTGGGTGCGTAAGTCTACATATGCATTCAAATCCATGTATGTTTGTGTAAACAATGATTCTTTGGTCTACAAAATCCTAGCCTTCTACATCTAGCAATATGCTTGAGAATACAGTCGACCACATTCAGAGGTCCAATGCCTATTGTCAAAATGGATGGGACAAATTATGAGCTCTGGGCTATGCAGTTCATGAGCCTGATGAAGTCAAATGGTAAGAAACATATTCTTATCGAGGAGGATCCAGTGGAGAAGACTGGGATAAATGCCTCGTGGGAGGCGGACGACGTATATGCCAAAGTTTAGCTCACTGGTACATTGACGATTGAGATCGCCAATGATGTGTTACATCAGCCTACTGCTAACGCGACGTGGGATATCCTCGCCGCAACATATTCTCAAGTGAGGAATGAGACAACGATCCTCCAACTCCAGCATGACATATTCACTATCAAGCAGAACATACGTCCTCTGTATTCACTGTATACATCCTTGCGTGAGATGTTTGAGAAGCTCCACAGCTTCACGCCTCCCATAACGACTCCAGGGTAGCAACAGATGTATAGGAATGCCACTATGGTTGGGGTATTCTTAGCAGCCTTTGACCCTGAATATGAGGCTGCTCGCTCTCAGATTCTTGCAGATGCCACTATTCCTCCCATGGAGGAAGCATTCTGCAGTCTCATCAGGATTACTATTCCATCCACATCTACTAACCAGACTTCTTCAGTCATGGAAGCATCTTGAGGATGAGGAGCCTCTTCTATCTTTCGTGGACGTGGACCTCATGGTAGAGGAGGTCACATTCATCAGCCCTGCATGTAGGACTGCTAATCGAATCGAACTGTAACAAACGGACTTATGTTCGAGTTCGATTCGATAAGGAAGTTCGAAAGTTCGAGTTCGAGTTCGGGTCGATAAATGTTCGGTAGGATATGTTCAAGTTCGAGTTCGTTTAGAAAACGAACATTCGAGTTTGGTTCGATAATAGTTCATTAACAATTTAACTTAACTAAAATTTATTTATATGAACAAGTTCGAAACTGGAGTTCGATAACAAGGTTCGATAAGCAGTAAAAATAAGAAATTATTCAAATTAAAGTAGTACAAAGCTCAATAAACACCATAATTTCTTTAACCTCGAAATTTACTAAGTGTATAAATACTAAGTTACATATACAAATACATACACATATACATATACGAACTTGCACTTTTAACGAGCGAACATATGTTATGTTCATGTTCGGTTCGTTAAGCTATCGAACTAAAATTTGAAGTTCATGTTCAGTTCATTTAGAAACAAACGAACATTTTTCGAACCATTATCGAACGAACTCTAATCGAATACGAACATGTTCAATTTGATTAGCAACCCTACCTGCATGTTTTGTCATCGTCCTAGTCATACCAAGGAGACATACTATTCCAAGCATGGTTTTCCGGCATCAGCCCGCATAGCAGAACATATAGAGTCTCTTGTTGCTTCTACTCCAGATTAGAGGGTTGATCACCTCGTGGCCAGACTGCGGGATATTATACCTCCTTCCGCTTCACCATTTTCAGGAGATCCTTCAGATGTGGCAGCCTCTGCTTCTGCTGATACCTCTGTTGCTGACAATACTTCAGGTACTTATGCTTTTACATCCTGTAATGGATATGAGATTACAAAGTGGATTATGGACTCTGGAATGACACATCATTTATGTGGGACAGACAACAACTTGCATCATATAGACAGGTTCCACCAGGGAGAACAGTTGTGATAGCTGGCGGGACTCATTCCCCAATCACATGATAGGGGAGATCACTAGACGCCCTCGATGCATTTGCAGAATGTGCTACATGTTCCTGATTTGTCTATGAATTTGCTTTCTATTATTTATATTAGGATTTACACTGCCGAGCTATATTCGACCCATTGTCTCTTGTTTTTCAGGACATTCTTAAGGATACAGTGATTGGGTGTGGTCATGAACAGGGTGGCCTTTATCGCCTGGTTCAGACTCCCTATGCTGGCTTATTTTCTCATTCATCTGGATCAGTATCTCCATTCACTTGACACCTTCGGTTTGGTCATCTCCCTCTTCAGAAGATGTACTTGTTGCCGTAGATTTCACCTGGTTCTTCCTTTCAGTGCGAGGCATGTCAGTTGGGAAAGCATCATCGGTTTGCTTTTCCCAGTCGTCAGAGTCGGAGCAGTAACTCCCCTTTTTAGTTAGTTCATGTTGACATTTGGGGTCCGAGTTGTGTTCCTGATCACCAGGGACACATGTTTTATCTTGTGGTTGTGGATGATTTTTCACGTTTGCTATGAGTGTTTCTTTTGAAAAATAAATCTGAAGCATGAGATGTCATCAAGACTTTTATTAATGAAGTGTCGAATGTTTTCTCTACCTCTGTGGAGTTTGCGTGAACTGATAATGCTTTGGAATTATGTAGTCGCGTTCTATCTCATTTTCTTTCATCACGAGGGATTATCCATCAAACATCTTGTGCTTATACTTCTCAGCAAAATGGTGTTGCTAAGAGAAAGCGGCGTCACCTTCTTGATGTTACTCGAAATCTTCTCATTCAAAGTCATGCACCACATTTGTTCTGAGATGATGCGGTTCTCACATCATGCTATTTGATGTATCACATGCCATCATCTGTTTTAGGTGAGAAAATTCCTTTTTCCATAGCTTTCTCTAAGGAGTTATTCTTAGTCACTCCTCGTGTGTTCGGATCTATTGCTTTTGTTCACTACTTGAGTCCTAGTCTTGACAAGCTCTCTCCTAGAGCTGTCAAATGTGTATTTGTTGGGTACTTCAGAACTCAGAAGGGATACCTATGTTATGATCCTTTGCACAGAAAATACTATATCAGTGATGATGTCACATTTTTTGAGTTTGTGATGTACTTCTCTCTTACAGGTGACATGTTGGCTTCATCAGACTTAGATGATGAGGTTTACATGCCACCTCCTCCTACGGGCTATTCACCACCTCCTCCCGTGCCTATGGTCCCACCTACACCACGATCACCTCCTCCATCCCCTCCTACTACCTAGTCCCATGCGCCAATTGTTCCACCATTACCTCATTTCTATACACGTCGGACTGCTTCTGCTTATGGTCATCGCCAATCATCCAGTATGCCCCATGTTTGTTTTGATAACATAGCTTCTAATGGTGGGTCTGGAGATATATCTGTACATGAATCATTACAAGAGAATAGCCCACATATTGAGGACATTCCTTATGACTTGGATATTCCTATTGCAGTTCGAAAGAAGAACTAATCTTGTGCTTCTTACCCCTTGCTTCTTAGGTCTCACATCATCATCTAACAGGGGACTTTCAGAGATTTGCAGTGGCCCTATTTGCCTTGAAAATTCCATGGACTCATCAGGAGGCATTGAAGGATAGTCACTGGAGCTTGGCTATGGAGAAAGAGATGGTTGCGTTATAGTCATGTGGTACATGGAGTTTTGGTTCCTACTCCTCCTGGGCTTCTGTGGTCAGTTGCAAATGGGTGTTTACTGTTAAATATCATGCAGATGACAGCCTGGATCGCTAAAAGGCAAGATTAGTAGCACGTGGTTTTACTCAAACCTACGGTGTAGATTACTTGGACATATTTTCTCCAGTGGTTCGTCACTCTACATTTACGTATCCTACTACCAGTTGCGGTGGTACGTGATTGGCCTCTATTTCAGTTGGATGTTAAAAATGCATTTCTGTATGGAGATCTAAAGGAGAAAGTTTATATGCAGCCACCTCCAGAGTTTGTCGTTGAGGGGAGTGTCAGCAGGTTTGTAGACTCCATAAGGTGATATATGGCCTTAAGCAAAGTCCACAGGTGTGGTTCCAGAAGCTCTCAGGTTTGATTGAGAAGCAAGGGTTCAAGAGGTCTAAGGCAGACCATTCACTCTTTGTGCAGAGGACACCTCGAGGTACTGTTGTTATAATGGTCTATGTTGATGATATTCTTGTTACAGGAGATGATATGCAGGGGATAAAGATGGCAAAAGAGTTTATAGACAGGCAGTTTGTTACTAAAGATCTGGGTACTCTAAGGTACTTCTTAGGATTGGAATTTGCTAGGAATATGTAGGGTATTGTGATGACCCAAAGATATGTTACAGACATGCTTATTGAAAACGGGCATAATTGGGTGTCAACCCTCTAGTACTCCTATGGATCCTAGCATGAAGTTATACAATGATGATACGAATGAGGTTGATAAGAGGAGATACAGAGAGATGGTGGGAAAGCCCCTTTATGTTACTATTACTAGACCTTATATTGCTCTTGTTGGGAAAAATAAGAGACTTGTTTATTCCATATGCCTAGGTTCTCTTATATAGGAGAGTAGCCTATGGGTAAATTACGTCGAGTATAGAAGAAAAGAAAAAATATGAAACGGTATAAAAATAACATAACATATATCTCTACACTCACCCCTCAAGATGGAGCATAGATGTCGATCATGTTCAGCTTGGACGAGCACTTTTGGAATGGCCCTCTAAGTAATGCCTTGGTAAAGATATCTGCAGTTTGGTCCCCTGAGCTAACATGAGATGTAGTAATGAATCCCTTCTGAATCATATCTCGTATAAAGTGACAATCAACCTCAATGTACTTCGTTCGTTCATGAAATGCTGGACTATTTGCAATAATATGGAAACTTGATTGTCACATTCCCAGAGCCATAGGAAATGGGACTTCTATATATAGATATGTAAGAACAGTTTTCACCCACATCATTTTTGTACTGACCTGGGCCATAGCCCTATATTCAGACTCAGCACTGGATCTGGCTACAACAGTTAGCTTCTTGCTTCTCCATGAGACGAGAGAATTTCCAACATACACAACAAATCCAGTGGTGGACTTTCCTATCCTGGCATCCTGCGTAATCTGCATCTGTACATGCTGAAATAGTAATCTCCTTGTCTTTCTTGAATAACAGACCTGCACTTGGAGATGATTTAAGATACCTGAGTATCATATGTATAGCATCCATATGTACCTGACGTGGTTGCCCCATGAACTGGCTCACCCGACTAACAATAAAAGAGATATCGGGTCTGGTAATAGTAATATAAAGAAGTTTGCCCACCAGTTCTCTGTATCTTCTCTTATCCACCTCCTCAGTGTCATCATCAATAATTTCATGCTAGGATCCATGTGGTGGTGAGTGGCCGGTCGGCATCCAAGCATTCCTGTTTCACTCAGCAGATCAATGACATATTTCCTCTGGGTCATTACCAGTCCATGAGGATTTCTGGCGAACTCCAGTCCCAGAAAATATCTAAGGACTCCAAGATCCTTGGTAACAAATTCACGACCCAGCATTTCTTTTGCCCTCTGAATTCCTTGTCCATTATCACTTGTAATCAAGATATCATCTATACACACCATAACTGCAATAGTACCTCTGGATGTCTTCTGTATGAACAGGGGATGATCTGCATTGGAACGTCTGTACCCCTGTTTTTCAAACAGGTCCGAGAGCTTCTAGAACCAAGCTCTGGGACTTTGCTTAAGGCCATAAATGGCCTTATGAAGTCTACATACCTTAGAACACTCCCCCTCAACAACAAAACCATGTGGCTGTTGCATACTTGCATGTAGACTTCCTCCTACAAGTCACCATATAAAAATGCATTCGTAACATCTAATTGGAACAATGGCCAATCACGAGTAACCACAACATAAAGTAGGATCCGTAGGGTGGAATGGCTAGCAAACCAGTGAGAATGTATCAAGATAATCCACCCCATATGTCTGTGTAAATCCGCGAGCAACCAGGCGTGCCATGTATCTGTCAATGTTGCCATCTGCATTCTGCTTAACTGTAAAGACCCACTTGCAGCTCATTGTAGACACATCGGTGGGTGCAGGGACAAGGCTCCAGGTACCTCTCGACTGAAGAGCAACCATTTCTACTTCCAGGGCTAAACACCATCTACTGTCTTTTAATGCATCTTGGTAATTCGTGGAATATCCACCGCTGATAGTGCAATGACAAAGCTCTTGAATTCTCCAGATAAACGATCAAAAGAAAACGGTGGATGCTATAGGATATGACGCGCAACTGCGCTTCTGTTTCCGAAGTGCAATAGGAAGATCCAAGTCATTTGTATCCTCATTTGTTCCATGTATCACATCCTGCTCAGGTAAATCGTTAGATCCATCAATATTGATTATATTCTCAGAACATACCTCAGGCGAGCTAGATGATGAGCGGTGACCATGAGCAAAAGCAAGCCGACAGGTATAGTGGAGTGGTAAGGGGGGAACAAGAACAATAACAGGAGGTGTAGAAGATGTAGGTAGTGGTGGAGGTGGTGATGGAGGTGGCATATATATGGGTTCATCCTTGCTAGAAGAGACCAACTGATCACCTGTAGAAGAGAAGTACATAACAAACTCGAAAAAGGTAACATCAACACTAACAAAATATTTCTTGCGCAATGGATCATAGCACTTGTACCCCTTTTGTGTTCTGGAGTACCCGACGAAAACACACTTGACAGCCCTAGGAGAGAGCTTGTCAATACATGGAGACAATTGGTGAATAAAGGCCACCGAGCCAAACACACGAGGATTGAGGGAGAATAATTCTTTTTCATGAAAGACAAGAGAGAAAGGAATTTTCTCACCTAAGACAGACGACGGACATACGATTAATGAGATAACATGCCGTTAGAACAGCATCACCTCAAAAAGAATGAGGGGCATGACTCTGTATGAGAAGCGACCTGGTGACATCAAGTAAATGACGATGTTTCCTTTCTGCAACTCCATTTTGTTGGGAAGTATAGGCACACATTGTTTGGTGGATAATCCCTTGTGTTGAAAAAATAATTGGAGAGAGTATGAGTGCAAAATTCCAAGGCATTATCACTTCTCACAATCTTCACAGATGCAGAAAAAAAATTACGTCATTGATGAAATTTATGATACTATTCCCAACTTCAGATTTAATTCTTTAACAAAAATACCCAAGACACAAGAGAGAAATCATCCACAATAACCATATAAAACCTGTGTCTCTGATGATAAGGAACATGACTAGGACCCCTGATATCGACATGAAACAACTCAAACTTGGAACTACTACTCCGACTCTAACGACTGGGAAAGGTAGACCGATGATGCTTTCCCAACTGGCAAGCCTCACATTGGATGGACGTGTGAGGTGAAACCCTAGGGTAACACACGACACAACTTCTGAAGCGGTAGATGGCCAAAGCGCAAGTGTCATAGGAAAGGAGAGACAGATCCAGCAAGAAGAGAGGAGGCTCCGGTATAAGAAGTCCGACTGAGGCGATATAGGCCGCCCTGCTCATAGCCACGCCCAATTACGTTGCCCGTAAGGATGTCCTGAAAAGTAAGAGAAGATAGATCAAAAATTGCCCGGTAATGTAAATCCTTTGTAAGTTGGCTAATGGACAGCAAATTCATCAAAAAATCAGGCGCGTGCAACGCGTTCTTGAGGTACATAGATGGTGTCGGGCTAATCTCCCCCTTACCAGTAATCGGGGAATGCGTCCCATTAGCAATAACCACAGTACGACCTGGAGGAACCTGTCGGTAGGCTGTAAGTAGACCTTAATCGCCACACAGATGATGTGTGGCACCAGAGTCCATAATCTACTCTAAAGTATATGATCCACTACTGTTAGTGAATGTGTAAGTGCTACCTGAGGTACTGGTGGATGCAGAAGAGCAGCAACGTCGGAGTGACTCTCAGAAGTAGGCGCTGATGCAACATGACTGGATGGAGGAATAATGCCGCTCATACGGGTTACAAGATCATCAAAGCGTTGATCCATAGATGAAGCAGATGGAGGTTCAATCTGTTCAGCTACTTGTGCAGAAGCAGGAAATCCATGTTTGGAATAGCATGTGTCTTCGATATGCCCAGAACGGTGGCAAATGGTGCATGGTGGCCAAACACGACCTCCTCTGCCTCGAGGTTCACTACCACGATATTGATGACGACCCCCACGACCTCGATTTGCTGCCATGGCTGAGGCGGTCTGATTTGCAGTAGACGAAGGAACAATAATACGACTCAGTCTGTGAAAAGCTTCCTCCATCGGAGGAATAGTGGAATCTGCCAAAATCTGGGAACATGCTGCCTCATACTCTGGATCAAGGGAAGCCAGAAATACACCCATCATAGTGGCATTCCGATAGGTCTTCTCTTGCTCATGAGTGATTGTGAGAGGCATGAAGCTGTAAAGCTTCTCAAACATTCCACGTAAAGACATGTACAATGAGTGCAGAGGCCGTCCATTCTGCTTGATTGTAAAGATGTCATGCTGGAGTTGCAGAATCTTCGTCTGATTCTTTGCCTGTGAATAGGTGGCAGCCATAATATCCCACATTGCTTTGCCAGTGGGCTGATGGAGAATATTGTTGGCAATCTCAATTGCTAATATTCCGGATAGCCAAACCTTGGCATATGCATCATCTGCCTCCCGTGAGGCGTTGACCCATGTCTTCTCAGCAGACTCTTCCTCAGTAAGAATGTGCTTTTTACCGGTCGACTTCATCATACTCATGAACTGCATGTCCCACAGTTCGTAGTTCGACCCGTCCATATTCACAATAGGCGCAGGACCTCTGAAGGCGCGTGTAGATGGGATATCTGCCTTGCTTTCTGACATGATGAGAATAGAAGACTAGGGTTGTAGACTGAAGATATGATTGTCTACACTGACATTCACGGGTTCGGTTGCATGTGTAAACTCAAGCAACCAAACCCATTGACGTGGAGACGCGGTCGAAGGTCTCCTAGCTGACGAAGATGCCCTAGGGTTGGCCGAACCCTAGAGCGGTGGCATGCACTAGACAAAATCCACACACAGTCACAGCCTAGGCACGATGCTCTAGGCGGGAAACACGAGGCGAAGTCACAGTCTCAGGGGATCAAGATGCACGCGGAGGGGTGCCAAGAGGCCGTGTCACTGGAAGGATCCTTGAAGGGTGACGCATGGTGCCTGGAAGGGCGACGCGCGAGAGGCGCGTGCTGTGCACGGTACCTGGGAGGTGACGCGCGAGAGGCTGCGCGATGCCTGGGAGGCGACGCGCAAGAGGCGCGTGCGGAGGACAGGGCCCAAGCGCAGGCGTAGGGGTTTGGTGCCTCGGTAGCAGCGCACGGAGATCGTACGGAGGGCACGATGGCGGCGCACGGGGCTTGGAGGTGGGAGGGGTCTAGGGTTAGGGTTTTGGATCGAGAACTCCGGTCTAGGACCGTCGCTTTGATACCATGTTGGGGAAAATAAGAGACTTGTTTATTCCATATACCCTAGGCTCTCTTATATAGGAGAGTAACCTATGGGTAAATTACATCAAGAGTTCAGAAGAAAAGAAAAAATATGAAACGGTACAAAAATAACATAACATATATCTCTACAGCTTTTGCAGTGAGTCGAGTGAGCTAGTTCATGGAGCAACCTTGGCAAGTATGTATGGACGTTATATACATGAGATTGAGATATCTAAAATCTTCTCCAGGTGCAGGATTACTTTTCAAGAAAGGAACGACTTTCTCTATATCTACATGTGCCAATGCTAACTATGCAGTGTATCCTAAGGATATGAAGTTTACTTCGGACTTTGCGATATTTGTTGGCAGTTCTTTTGTTTCTTGGAAAAACAAGAAACAAACTTTGGTGCAAGATCAAGTGCCGAATCAGAATGTAGAGCTATGGCCCAAGCAAGTACGAAAATATTGTGGGTTGGTGCAGTGTTAGCAGATTTGCATGTAGATGTTCCTCTACCCATGCAGTTACAATGTGATAATCAGGTTGCCTTATTCATTGCAAACAACCCCGCATTCCATGAGAGAACGAAACTTATTGAGGTAGACTGTCATTATACTAGAGATATGATCTAGAAGGGTTTGATTTCTACGTCTCATGTTTGTTCAGGAGAGTAAACAACAGATATCTTTATCAAGACATTACTCAGGGGGCCATTTCAGAAGTGTTCGTCCCAGTAGAGCATGATTGACATATATGCTCCATCTTGAGGGTGTTGAGATATTTCTTACATTCCTTTGTACCTTCTCAGTTATTTTATTTCTTTATGTCTATCTTATGTAATTTACCTATAGGTCTCTCCTCTATATAAGAGAGCCTAGGATTTCAAGAATAAACAACTCTTTTATTTTTCTCCAACACTTGTTTGATGAATTCTTTTGGTTTATGTCAGGATAGTTTAAGAAATGCTATTGTACTTTCAAGAAGGTTGAATCTTCACTGCAGAAATTCGTTCTTGGTATCCAGGGGAAGTCCAAGAACTTTATCTGTTTATTGCACCCAAAGAAAGATGGAGTAGATGAATGCACAAAACGTCCATTCTCTCGAAAGGACTCTAACCAGGTAATGGTTCATTTTTGAAGTCAAAGGATGGTTGCTAGAGATCATCTTTCTGCAGTGACCTGCTCATGTCTGCAGCGTTTGGAATTCCAATAAGTGTACATGTTGGGATTCATCAGCAGCATCTATTTGGAGAAGGAACCTGAGATGACCGAGAACATTTCATCAATGGCTCTTGTGGTTAAAGCACGGGCAGGAGGATTGATGGTGATGAAACCCTGTTTTTTTTTATAAAGTTGACGAGGGAGCTTTGTTAGTTTTTACAACCAATCTTCTTCCCAAAGTCACCATTGCTAGAACTGGAACTTCGCCCTTAGGGGAGGAGATAATTGAAGGACAAGCCTTGGGTTTTTTTATTGGCATTTGTTTGGGATAGTCATGGTAGATGTACCACTTGTAGGTGCCTGACACCTCAAAATGGTCCAACATCTAATACTCATAAAGTGTGAAAGTGTGTTATACGTGGTGGGGATTATTGCTTGACAACTTTGTTTAAGCATTTTGAGTGGTTGTCAACGAGCCTAATTGGACATGAGTCCAATAAGTTGTTAGGATCAGTTTTTCTTCAATAATGATTCGGAGATTGAAGATTGAGACGTTACAAATGGCATCATAGCGTGTTTCCTTTGATCATGGAAATGGCTACCTAAGAGGTGAAACCACCTCTACACAGAGATAAGAGGAAAAACTATCGAAGGGAGAAACCACCACTATTACTACGAATAAGTGGTGGACGATATTTCTGAGGACGTTGCGATTGTAAGTGGGGGGAGGTTGTAACAACCTAACATAGTCCCATATATTATACTCACGAAGTGTGGGAGTGGATTATGTTGGATGGGGATTACTGCTTGACAATTAGACTTGACACATTTTGGGTGGTTGTCAATGAGTCCGATTGTGTTCGAGCCCAACAAGTTTTAAGGACCAGTTTTCCTTCGTAATGGTATGATAATGTATATTAAAATGTGAATTATAGTTCTTTGTGATTTCAAATGCTGGATAGAGTGGATGCATGAAAATGTATAGTGTTTATGTCTATATATTGTATTTAATTAGTGACTGACCATCTAAATTAAGGATGATTTATTATCTGTATATGGAAGCATGAGGATGATTTATTGCAATTTTTTCAAGTACTTTTGCTATGGTCACAATTTTTAAATGAACTCTGTGAATGAACTTGAACGTCAACAATTGTCTATGCCATTTGTTTGTGTGAATAGCTGTAGAAACATCAATACAATAACGTTATAATTGCATGAATGCTTAACTTTGTTGGTATTGCAAAAGCAAACATATGCAAATATCAACAATCAAGTAAACACACACAAACACACGGATTTACAAAGTTCACTCAGATTTGGGCTACGTTCTCGGGCGGTGGTGATCATTTCACTATTTGTGGGGAAGAAAAAAATACAAACCCTAACCCTAGAGACTTTATATACTACTTCCCGTACAATGGATCCGAATACCCAAATAAAAAATTTGTTTCGGGATGGTGTTGCTGCCTCTGCAACCCCCCCCCCCCCCCCCCCGTGGGTAATGATGGTTCTTCAACTGGATTCAACAAAACATATATCCTGGATTCAAGGCACGTCAACAGTTGGTATCCACACAGAGTCTTGCATTCGATGGTTAGCATGTTTTTAGTGTAGTGTCCTAATTTTTATCATGAATCGCAATATACCACCGATTTATGATTCTTTCTTCAAGATCGTTCTATTCCACTGCATATTCACTTCCTTTTCTCTTTTAATGTTCGATGCTTCTGTAACTGTCTTTTATTAAACTATATCAAATTAGACTGTTTGATTATCTATTCTTTATTCAGATTTTAAATGGTGGGTTGTGTTAGGAAAAAAATCATGGTTGCTATCAAATCTGCCTAAAGCAAGAACTGATGGTGTTGGATTACAATTTGACATGCTCTTTTAAAAAGTGATTCCTTTTGAGTAAATGTTGATGGTTCTGGTCTGCAATATGACATTCTCTTTTAAAAAGTGATATATTCTGTTTAAATCCGATAATAGACCATTCACATGCGTGGTGGAAAGATCGAATTGTAGGCAGCAGTTCATCTCGAACCTGCATCTCAGTTTTGAGCGTTTTATTTTTTTAAGTCATTGAAATCAACAAATGATGTCTTTTTTAAGTACTTACATCGTTTTTCAAATTCCAGGAACTAGAGTGAGGTAACACTTTTACAGGGTCCTTCTAGCAACTGAGAAATATGCGTCGAAGAACATCCAATAATACAAAAAGTCGACCATTCTTCGATCGGGTTTCAGGATCTCAGGCCCTGTTCGTTTGGGGTATAAGGAGGAATGAAATAAGGGGAATAAGCCCCCAACACGCTTCCCCATGGTACGACTATTCCCCATTATTTCATCTTATTTCACTCTTATTCCTATCTTTATCCCACCTTACCTACCTTTATTTTACCTTATTCTCCTTATTCTTATCCTCCAGCCGAACGGAGAATAGACCCTTATTTCCCTTATTCCCCATCCTTATTCCTGCTTATTCTCCTACCGAACGGTCCCTCAGAGTTGCAGATATATGGAGACCTCAGGTTCAGGTTGTGGAAGTCTCAGCATGGACCATGTCGGGAGTCAGGATGTCGGAAGAGCTATCTACATGAAGCCTGAATGCACACTTGATTCGGTTGTTTATGGTGGTGCAAATGGGATCATTGCACAATTTTTGGAATTGAAGGCACGGTTTAAACATCAGACATTCATCTAATTCTAATCAGTTTTGGTTCTTATATTCGCACTGCGAGTAGTTCGCAGATATGCTTTCAGCTCGATGTGCTTCAGTTGCTGATGCCAATCACCCAGAGCTTCAAAAGTTCATATTTAGGTTGCAATCCTTTGAATATCACTGATTCTGTTCAAAACATCTGCCTGTCGTGCATGGTATGAATGTGATTCTCTCTGAACAATCAACCACTAATGTGGGCGACTGCGAGAATGACAAGGGTTCAATGTACGTAGGTATATTATATAAATACAATAATTTCTTCCCAACCATGATGTGTCATTCAATTTATTTGCATTCATCGTTACATATTAAATTTGCTTTAAAAAATTTGAAAATAAGATACATTGTTAAAGTTGATAGCTCTTCTTTTATGCCATCCATGATCTTCTTAGTTGAATATCATTAGATTACCAAAATTGATAACTCTTCTTTTTATTCCATTCATGATCTCTTTGGACTATTAAGGAGGAATATAAAGTATCAAAATCTGATTCATTATGTAATCTGGTAGATCAGTTTGGACTCGATTGTATTGCTTAATATATTGGATTGGAGTGCAAAAAATCCTATAATGTTAGTGTTGGATTCGATATCTGATCCAATCTGAAACATGTGCACCCCTAATAGTAGGATCGGAGAACGTGGCCTTGATGTAAAATCGGAGCATCTTAGACCATATATCTGATGGAGTGCTAAAGATGGTGGTCATGTTGACATGGCCAAACATTCTTGGATCATGATATTCCTGACATGGTTGAGCAATCCTTGGATCCTTATAGATGCAAATTTAACTATCAAGATTTCCATGAAATCTATTCTACCTCTCTAGATATAATAATAGGCAACTAATGCATCCTTATATTATTCTCTAATATTGCCAAATCAAATTTTCTTCTCGATTGTATACTTGCATCCTATATATGGACTACCTACCTTCTCATAAGCTACATAGTTGGTATACATTGTTTTGCTAAATTGTGTTCAACTCATCCCTTATGATGGTTGTTCACACTTACTAGCTAGACACCATTACTTCATCAAAAGAAATATGATTTGTACAATCCTATATATCTTCATCAACAATAAGTAGCACAGTACTCCATCGTATGGATATTATTCATCCATGCAGTGTCATCTCTGACATTTCGTGGGCCATGGGGAAAAAGAAAAAAATGAACCCTTAAAAGAAATTCGATGAACAATGTGCCCTTATATAATTCTATTAAATTTTGAACTTTAGCATTGAGTTGTTCATTGAAAATTCGATTCTATAAAAGCTCATTTTTTGATGAATTATTTCATTGAAAGATCGATTCCGTAAGGATTCATTTTTCAACGAGTTGTTTCATCAAAAAATTTGATTCCACAAGAGCTCATTTTTCGGTGAGTTGTTTTACTAAAAATTTAATTCTACAAAGCCTCATTAAGATATATACTATTTTTTCTAAACTAAAGGTTGAATACATGTAAAAATGAGCCCCTAAAATTGATGGGTCATGTGTCATTGCACTCGGAAACTACCCTAAGGGATGGCCCTGCATCCGTGCATGCTATGTCGCATGTCCCTTTTTTAACCAATTGTACCCCACGTGTTGTATATTCTATCCACTTCCTTCAAACGTTGAGTTATATTTCCTTTATTCCATGATATTTTTCGAATTACCTTCAATAATAATAGAATTCATAATTTTCAATGAGATGGTTGATATGTCTTGAATCATAACCATCTATTCTACTAAACTGATTGAAGAACCATATGTTCGCACACCTCCCCAAGCCACCATACCTGCAAACCATCTCGTGATTTTTTGTTAATGGGTCCTCGGATCCATCTGTATCCGGGGTTCCGTTTGTATTGGAATGGCATATAAATTCCCTAGGGTTAGGGCTCTATGTATTCTTCTTTCTCCACATAGTGAGAATCGATCGACACCGTCAAGGATGTAACCCATTACATGTGAACTTTGTAAATCCGTTTGTCTTTGTACTTGCTTGCTTAATCGTTATGTATGTTTGCTTCCGTAATTCGCAACAGAGTCCTTGAGACTCGTACAAAAGTCTATATCCTTCGGATTACTCAATGCTTAATGAATCTGGACTTTAATGTCAAGGTAACTTATCTCGGCTAATATGAAAGCATGATTACATGTGCAATGTAACCCTATTTTTAAAGATGACGTAATTCATGTTTTTAGCCTCTCCATATTTTGTATGGTGTTGAATGCACATATAAGCTAGCAATTCGATTCGATATGCAGTTACCCATATATATTGCTTCTTTCTAAATTCTTTTAGAAAGAACAAAATTAATGCGAAAATATACACCTCATTGTCAACATCTAACTTTTTTCTACCTCATTGTTTTGTTATTATGTGTAAAGTATTGCATTTTACTTTTTAATCCTTGCTTGAGTGCACTAATCTTTGATGCATTAAGTTGGATCTACCACCTCTATCAATTTAATTGATTTCTCAATATCTCCACCACTTCCATTTGATGTCTCTTTAAACATTTCAAAGGTTTCTGTCTTTCTTCCAAAGAGATGGACGTAGGAGTATGTGGAGAGCAATCAATAAAAGTTACGAAGTATTCTTTGTTTTTATACGTACTCACACAAATTTCACAATTTTTTATAGTTTTTTTATCTTGTATGGAGAATGTTTCTAATCATTATTATCGGCCAATGTTCTTGCTCCTATCATTTTAGATTTTTTGTCCATTTTAACTAATTGAATGGTTTCTAAATTCCTTGATATCATAATTACAACGTGTAAGTCAAGGCTCATACATTGATAACTAACATAAAGATTATATTAAAATACACCAAATCATCACCTTGTAGAAAATTTTTGTTTGAAATAATTTTTCATCCCAATGGTTACACGATCATTATAGAATAGCCTTTTGTCCAATATTTCTATACAAGGCTTTCTATGACCTGTCCACCCCCACAGTCGTTTATTGCGTCAATAATAACCACCTTTGCGGCATATATTTTTACAGCATTCACATACATATACATACATATATACATATATATATAGTGATCCTATGAGAGCAAAAAAATGTGAGAGCATGAAAGCATACATTCTGGACCACATGATTCTGTTTCTCTCTCCTAGTCTTCTCTCTCCCGTTTGGATTATGTGGTTCAAAATGCATGCCCTCATGCTCTCATAGATTTTGGCTCTCATAGGACCACTCATATATATATATATATATATATATATATATATATATATGAGTAAAATAGGGCTGCTACCTGGGAGCAGCCAACGGGCTGCTCCCACCCTCATTTTTTATCCATTTTTTATTTTTTTGGAAAATAAAAATATGTATATTCATCAATATATTCCTCTAATATTCCATTAAAATTTCATCAGAAACAGACTCCTATGTTCTCCATTCAGAACAGGTCGATTACAACAATTTTAAGACTGTTAAAAATACATGTTCTAGATGAAGGGTATAGGAGCCTCTGTTTCTGACGAAATTTTAATGGAATATTAGAGGGATATATTGATGAATATACATATTTTTACTTTCTAAAAAAAATAAAAAAAAAGAGGGAAAATATGGGTTGGAGCAACCTCATTTTACTCTCTCTCTCTCTCTATATATATATATTCCCAACTCCATTCTTCATTAAATTCTTTTAAATTCGGTGTCACGTCGAAATAGGAGACAAACGTGCAACAAGTTGTGTCGTTAGTCCTTGTTGAATTGTAAAACAAATTCTTTTAAACAATACATCCATAAACTTAGGAACCATAATATTACCGTTCATGACTTTTTGGATACATTTCAAAATTTAACAGCTTATAATGCTAAGAATCCAAAATATCAAAATCAAAAGGATGACGTATATTGATTCTCAATGCACACTTTCTCATACTTCACTATTTTTTGCTGAAACAGATTTAACAGCAGTACGCCCTGCTGTGACCTGTCCACCCCCACATTCGTCCACTACGTCGATAATAACTGCCTTCACGGCATACATTTCTACAACATTAATATAGATATATTGATGTCAGAATGTCAAAATCCACGACGACCCAGTGGTCAAGGCCGACTATCATCATCTCCACGTACCAACTTGAAAGAGTTCCATTGCCGATATTGAAGGTGGTAGAGATGCGGACAAAGGATTAAAGAGTGGTGGAAGATGGTGTAGGTGATGGGAATAAGATTCGGGAAGGTGGTGATGGGAATCAATGAGGAATAAAAAGGAAAGCATGCATGTGTGGCTACTGGCAAGAGGTCGCCATCGAAAGGGCTTCAGTCTGGAATCCTTTTGCGCAATAAAAAGCTTTCTTCCAGTGTTTGAAAGTTTTCTGTAGTCTTTTCAGTGCACACATTTGTTATCTTCTCTGATACATAGAGCATCAGTTAGGGTTGACTTATTTCATATGCATACGCATGAATTATGGTAACAGTTGCTAAAGAAGATCGAATATCTGTATACAACGTACCCTTCCTTATTGCATTCCAGTACTGAGACGCCATTTAAGTAGATTTCTAGCAATAATGACCTGAACAGTGCCTCCTCCCATCTCGACACTGAACTGATCACTTGTTCAAAATTTGGAACTCCACTTCTATATCAAACTCGTCATTATTAGCAGGACCAAAACGAGGATATGTGTCTCAATCAAATCTGAAAAGGTGATAGTGAAAGCAAAGCAAGAGCATATACAAAAGCATGCAAATAATAAAAAAAGGGTTTTTCTTTGTGACTCTTCAAGATATTGCAATATCAGTTATGTCGTTCTCTTTTTAGAAATATCAAATTGTGTCATTAATTTTTGTCATTCTAGTACCTCCCTGTTATTTTGATCGTCAATAAGTTGAACTTAATTATGATTTAATCAAATCATTGTGTAGTTAAGAGAGGCATATATGGAAGAAAAATCCCCACCTCCTCCTTCGCTCCTCTGACCTCGACGCCTTCTGCGTGTGGGCCTCCGACGACGACGAGGAGCTCAGGTACAAGCTAGCGATGGAGCACTGGAGGAAGGGATCTTGGCGGCGATGGTGAGGAAAACGATACGAGTAACGTTGACAAAGTGATTTATGCTGTCTGAGGAGGCGAAGGATAGGAGAGGGAGGAGGAGGTGGACCTGGGGAGGTTGGGGGGAGGAGGGCGGAGGCTAGGGGCGAAGGAGAGGAACATGCAAAGGAAAAAGGAGGCTGAGGGTGCGACTGAGGAGGGGATGGAGGAGAGGACGATGCTGAAGGGGGATGTGAAGGAGGAGTGGGGAGGCAGGGGCAAGGGAGGATGGGGACAGAGGAGAGGGGGGACTAAGGAAGGAGGAGGCTGGGGATGGGGGCGATGAGAGGACGGGAAGGGGGGAGGACAGTGCAAAGGGAGGGGGGAGGTTGGAGGCAGAAGAAGGGGAGGAGGTTGGCCTGGGGAGGAGGTCGACTGGGAGGGAAGAAGGATGTGAGGAAGGAGAAGGTCGACCTAGGGAGGAGGAGGGAGAGGATAAGGAGAGTCAAGAAAGATCCATCAATCCTTTTTCTAATTTATTTTCACTTGTGTCCCCAAAATTAACGTCCATTTACGTTGGGGATAAACAACAACTAACTTGAAGGGTACAAGTGGTAGAATAATAAGAAGTCAAGTTCACAACTGATATTCCGAAAAAGAGAGACATAAGTGATATTGTAATATTTCAGAAGGGCACAATTGATAAAAAAAAACTCTTTAAAAAAAAGGACACAATCCTGTCTTGGACGCCATTCCATTGCATAAGTTTTTTTTATGACCTTCCGAAAATTGGATTCAGATTACCGCTGGAAGGAACGGGTCCTCTGTGTTTGAACGACCATTGGATTCAGATTACCGAGGGTTTCAAAATTTCAAAGCAGTCTCTACATGTGTATGTGTTTGAACGACCATTGCTTTGTCACAACAAAATACGTTGAGGCAACCAAGTAGCGGTGACCGTATGCTGTTAAGTAGATATGCTGCCTGGGTTTTCTGTTGTTGATGCAAAACTGCCATGAGTTTAAACCTATTTTTACAATGTAAAAGAGAACACTACGGAGCAACAAGGACTCTCAGCTTCGTTTGGTTGCAGGATTGGGCAGGGTTGAGTTGGATTGGGTTGGGCTGGGTGAATAGTAAACTGTGAGGAGGGGGTACCTTTGTAAATAGTATCACAACCCAACCCAACCCTGCAACCAAACGAACCCTCAAAGTGCTCTTTCCATCATCAATTAAGTATTTAAATTTGTATTGCACTGCTACGTTTCTTGGTGTAAGAAATGTGTTAGCATCCTTGAAGGAATTTAGGTGTATCGCAAGCTCTCTTAACATGTTATGCCATATTAAAGCTTTGTCTAATGCATACGAAATTAATAGAAAAACCATAAGTAGCTATCTCCTTCTGCCTCCGCGGTCATCTTCTTCACCCACCTCACGATGTCCACGCCGTCGCCAAAACCACCCACCGGCCTCCTGCCGGTTACCAGCTCTAGCAGCACCACCCCGAAGCTGTACACGTCACTCTTCTCGTCGACCTTGAGGCCGTGTTTGGTTGGAGAATAGACCATGGAATAAGGGGTCAATTCTCCTCCCGACACGGTTCCCAGTGGTACGACCATTCCCCATTATTAAATCTTATTTCACTTTTTTTTTATTCCTATCTTTATCCCACCTTACCTACTTTTATTTCACCTTATTCTCCTTATTCCTATCTTCCAGCCGAACAAAGAATAAACCATTATTCTCCTTATTCTCCATCCTTATTTCTGCTTATTCCCGAACCGAACGCACCCTTGAGGCCTGTTTGGTTGCTGGGTTGGACTGGGTTGGGTTGGGGTACACCGGTGTACCCCTCCTTCCAACCTCCTTCCAACCCTCTCAATCCTCCTCACAATTTACTATTCACAAAGGTACATTTTACTACTCACAGGGATATCCAACCCAACCCAACCCAACCCAGTCAAATCCAGCAACCAAACAGGGCTGTGTAAGCGTACTCTGTCGATTCAGAAGAAACACCGCCATTATTAAGCTGACTGAGAAGTCAAGACACTGCCACTGAACAATGGAGAAAAATCCAACAGCAATAAAGTCCCATTTCGTCCACATCTAAAAGGAACAGAGCACTGTTCACAGCAACGCAGGTCAAACGTGGTTTTCAAAGAATAATTTGCAATCATATCACCCAGTTATACAGGTTTTGCGCACGCGTCCTTTTTATACTAATTTTTTGACACTTTTATTTATGTAGCAAAGTCATTTCTTGAAAGATGAAGTCATAATTGTTAGAACACGATCCACCAATATCGTCTCATCATAGATGTTGGAGATACAAATCTTCCGGATACGGAAGCGGATACTCAAACGACCATCACCGCCGTGAAAGTATGTGAAAAAAACATCAGATATAACAGTGGTCGACCACCTCTCACGATCATCGGAGAAGAAAGATCACTATAAGAATACGAGTACAACTGTCTCCGTTCCCTCGTTCTCTTATCTCTCTCTCTCTGGTATTCCCTCTTGCTGTGGTGTAGAAGCAATGCCTCCACCTCCTCTTTATATAATCCAAATACAACCCGTAGTCCTATTTTCAATAGGATTATAAATAAAATACAACTCAATATCTATTAGGATTAGGAGTCCAATCCTATTGGGATTTCTAATCCTAGTTTGACTCTAATTCTAACAATATCCCCCTTGAGTTGAATTCCATCACAATCTTTTCATCATTTTGAGTTGCACTGGGTCATCCTCGTCATCTGCAGGTCTCGTTAATAGGATCTCACCAATTCTAGGAGACGCACCCGTCAATGAACGTCCTCGACGTGCCCCCTCTCGGGCACTCGCACAACTCAGTATTGTGTCTCATGACGCAACACTACAAATCTAGTGACTAGAGATTGTGCTGACATTCTCTAGTAAAGCGAATCGCACTCGCTTCTCCTTGTTATGCATTTCTGCAGCAGAGATGCCAACAACCTACCGCTCTCTCATCATAGTGCTCGTTTGGGAATAATTGGAGCTCCATCACCTGTCATGACCCTTCTCTCGAGCTTATACACCTTGTTCAGCATCCTCATCCCACACATCGCCACGCATCCTCCCTTGCTCACTTTGAAACCTCCTTCAATGGTGACTCGATGTCCTCGTGACTCATTCATTCCTTTGAAATCAGATTTTTCTTGTATGTAAAAATGGAATGTATCTGACACCTGTCAGAGTTCGTACTACTTCGTCAAACATAGGAACTGCACTGATCCAATCCCCTTAACGTGGTGAACCTCTCCATCTCCTATCTTGATCATGCCATCATTGCATGCATGATATGTATTGAGCTTCTCTCTGGATGAGCACACATGATCTGAACATGTCGAGTTCAGACATCATCTTGAATCTATCTTTATCTCCCTAGAGCACGCTAGCAAAACTCCCTCGCAGACTGCGGTGGAATCCTCTTCATCGGATTCAAAATCACCAACCTTCCTCTTTCTTTTCTTCTTATCACGCCTTGGACAATCAGCTATTTGTGATCCTGCTTGTGACAATAGAAGCATCTGATCGGATCTCATGACTTTGATCGATTTCTGAATCCTGTCTCCCTTGATCTTGAGCGTCTACCCTCGGTTGTCAGCACATGACCTTCATCATCCGTTATCTAATTCGTCGACCTCCGTCAAGACTCATTCATGAGCAACAAAGTAACTGTCTCGTCCAATGTGATGGTCTCCTTGCCATAGAGTAACGTCGTAATAATATGATCATAGGAAGATGGAAGGGAACTCAACAAGATCAGTGCATTGTCCTCCTCCTTGGAGAGAGATTATCCTTTCGCATTCTTCTCGTCAAGTGTGAGAACGGTTGTCAGAATCTTGTTGAATTCATCCAAGTGCACTTCACCTTTGTACTGTCGATCATCTTTAGACCATAGAGATTCTTCTTCATCAATAGCCGATTCGTAAAAGATTTGGACTTGTATCGTCCCTCGATCTTCATCCAAACCTCCGCTAGATCTTCTAGGCTGATGACTTTACAAAGAGTGTTGTCTGCCAAGAACAGTTGTATTGTACTATTTATGAGATCCCTCATCTCTTTCCACTCTTCCTTTTTCATCTTCTATGCCTTCTTCTCTTTATCCTAAAGATCTTTCATAAGTACTTCTCGTGTGAGTATGTTCTTCACACGTTGTTTCCATAAGATGAAGTCGTTCTTCCCGTCAAAGGATTCCACTGAAAATGACGCATCCCTCGATGTAAATTTAGCTATCGTTTTCTTATCGTACCTCCTTGTATGATCTAAAAACTCAAACCAGAATCCTCGCGATCCAAACCGTTCAACTTGTCCGGAGTATGCAAACACCACTATCTGGACTCTTGGATCGTCTCAATCGGACTCCGGATGCTCTCGATCTCAACAGTTCTCTGTAACCGTTGGATCTTAACTGACTTCGAAGAAAGCGCACCTATTGCGTCATCTCCTCATAGTTGAATCTTGCTCTTATTCACCACGTCGTATCCTTCATTGTCGCCGAACCAAGCTCTGATACCCGTTATTGGGAACACGACCCACGAGTATCGTCTCCTTTCGGATACTAGATGTTGGGGATACAGACCTCTCTAGATACGGAAGCAGATACACAAACGACCACTCCCACCACAGAAGTACGTGAAAGAAAGAACATAAGATATAACAATGGTCGATCACCTCTCATGACCACCAGAGAAGAAAGATTACTATAAGAAGACGAGTACAACTCTCTCTGTTCCATCGCTCTCTTATTTCTCCTTCTCTCTCCCCCTTTGTGGTATTCCCTCTTGTTGTGGGGTAGAGGCAATAATACCTCCACTTCCCTTTTATATAACTCAAATACAATCCTATAATCCTATTCCTAATAGAACTATAAATAAAATATAACTCAATAACTATTAAGATTAAGAGTCTACTTCCATTAGGATTTCTAATCCTAATTTACTCTAATCCTAAAAATAATAAATATAATATGTAGTCTGGATTTTGAAGAAAAAAACTTCATTTCAAAATCTAAGGATCCCTTTTAAAGTAATTTGAAATTGAGACCCTATAATCTTTGCCAATGACTTCTACGACCTTCGAAATATCGATATTCCTCCCTCGAGCCCGTAAACCTGCTAGCCTTTACCCTACAAACCTTGTGGCTAATCCCCATCCATTTACCTGTTACAATTAACCGAATTCTTTTATATTCTTTTACATTATACCTATTTTGTTTATCAAATTTACATTCAATGCCATTCCCCCTCTCCCTCCTCCGGTTTCCCACCCCCCTCGCCTGCCCACGGCCCTCGCCCTCCCCGTCGTCCGCCCCCTGCACCCCCCGCCCTCTGCCCTTGGCCCTCCCTACCCTCCGCCCCCTTCCCTCCACCCCCTAGCCCTCCCTGCCTCCCGTCCTCTGCCCCTGGCCCTCGCCCCCTGCCCTCTCGCCCTCCGCCCCTGGCCCTCCCAGCCCTCCGCCCTCCCACCCTATACCCCCTGTGCCCCTTGCCCTCCTCCCTCCACCCCTGTGTCCCCTGCCCTAGCCCCATCTGCCCATGTGCCTTCCCGCCCTCTGCCCCCTCCGCCCCCTGCCCTAGACCCATCCGCCCTTGTGCCCTCCCGTCCTCCGCCGCATCGCCACCGAAGCAGCCCTCTAGCTCGACTGCGCGCTCTCCGTCGTCCTCCGCTGCCGCTCCTACAACAATCTCCTCTGCCGCCAATTCTCCATCGTGGACCAGCTGATACGGATCGTGGAGGAGGAGAGGGACCTGAAGCTCCTCGCCCCCTTTGTTGTCGCGCTGGGGTGTCTATCGATGACGTTCCGCGTGACGGAGACGCGCGTGATCGGGCCTTTGGTGAGGCTGCTGGAGGACAGGGAGGTGGAGCATAAGCAGCACACCGAGGCGCCGATCGCGATAAGAGGTGTGATGTTGCTTGTGCAGCTAGTGCACTTCGGGGAGCACAACATGCAACAACAGGCGGTGGCATTGTTGTGCCTGGTGGCGATGAGCGTGTCAGACAATGACGTGCCTGCGGCTGGGCTGATGAAGATGGAAGGAGAGAGAGAGTGGAAGATGAAAAAGGGGGAGAGAAGAAGAAAGGAGAGACCATTGGATTTGCTAGAGTTAGATTAACTCAACTTAAACCCAAGCTAGTTAACTCAAAAAGTCTCAAATTAATGACAGGGTCTATAGGGTAAGATGGAGCAAGTTTACGGAATCGAGAAGGAATATTGATATTTCGAAGGTTGTAGAGGTCACTGGCAAATATTATAGGGTCTGTCGGGTAAAATTCCCTTTGAAATTTTAAAACTTTTTAAAATATCGTGAAGCCCCGTACAGAAATAGTAATTAATGACGTGTCATTGATCAAATCTCACATTTCAAAGCGCTTTTTAAGATTTGTCTAAAATATGTCTACATTTGATTTTTAAAATGGAAAAGGGATATTTACACCCATAACCCTGAGTAATATGGTAATTACCCCAGAAATCCTCTATAAACACGAATTACACCCAGAACCTTGAATAATGCTTAACCTTTACATGGTATAACCCTGTGTTAAGTTCCGTCTTGATTCCCCGTTAACTCTAACGGAAAAAGTCATACAGTGACCATTTTACCCTTCCAAACACATCATATTTACAAGAAGTTGCCATTTTGTAGATCAAACACAATGACCACCCTCCCTGGACAAGCCTAGCCCCGTCCCTCTCGTTCACCCCCGGCAAGATGCCACGTGCTACCTCCCCCCATCGTCCCCTTCCTCCCGCACCTGCAGTCCTCGCCCCGCACCTGCCTCCGCGCCCTGCACCTGCAGCCCTCCCCTTCCCGCTCAGCCGCGCTCCCCCTCCTGCTCCTGCACCGACATCCCTCCCCCTCCCACTCCTGCACCGGCAGCCCCCCTCCCGCTCGGCCGTGCCTCCGCTCTCCCCCCATGGTTGCGTGCGCCTCGGCCATCCCCCCCACCCCTCGCTGCGCACGCGTGCTACCTCTGCCCTACCCCCATCGTCACCCACCCCGCCTGCCGCACCCCTCCCGTACCTGCCGACAACAACTACACATAGTCTCGATTGGTATGTCTCCACCGTCAGATCCGTCACGAGCTCCTATAGCTTGAAATCACACCAAGATGACATCGCCAAAGATGACCCATCGAGCAGGATACTCTACAGCTACGACACAGCCTTCCACGGCTTCGCGGCTCGTCTCAGTGCCGACGAGGCAGAGCTTCTGCAGTCCGTCCACGGCGTGGTCGCCGTAAACCCAGACGCCGTCTGCCACCTCCGCACCACGAGGAGCCCGGGCTTTCTCGGCCTTGACACCGTTGCCATGAACAATATGTGGGTCGCAGGGGTCTCAGACCACGGCGTCATAGTCGGGGTGCTCGACACGGGTGTCTGGTCGGAACATGCGAGCTTCAATGACCACGGGATGGGGCCGGTGCCCGCGAGGTGGAAGGGCGCCTGCGAGGAGGGCCGCGAGTTCACGAAGCAGCAGGGCTGCGAGTTCACGAAGCAGCACTGCAACCGCAAGATCGTGGGCGCCCGCATGTTCTACCGCGGCTACGAAGCGTCCGCGGGCACCATCGACGAGCGGGCGGAGTACAAGTCCCCACGCGACCAGGATGGCCACGGCGGTCGCGCTCCCCATCCCGTACCTGCACCGGCAGCCCCCCCCCCCCTCCCGCTCGGTCGCGCCCGCTGCGCACGCGTGCTACCTCTGCCCCCCCCCCCCCCCCCCCATCAACCTGCATCCCCCCATCAACGCGCGCACGCCCGATTCCATCCCCGTCGTCCTGAATCCCCTCAACCTGCACATTTTTTTCTTTTTAACTTTTGATTAATCCTAGCCGTTAGATGGCACATCGGTTAGATTAACTCATTTATATAGTTGAGTTAACGAACTAAACTAATCGAAGGTTATGGTTGTAAAACGGCGTGATTATTCAAGGTCCTGAGGATAATTCGTGTTTATAGAGGGTTTCTGGGGAATTACCATATTACTCAAGGTTATGGATGTAAATATCCCAATGGAAAACTAGACCATTATAATGCAATTGCAATTTTGAATCTTGACATTCGGAACAGTGACGTGTATATTATCATTATAATCTTTTTTGTCACTTTCTATCCTGTTTAATATGCTCTTCTGATCAACGGCGGCATGATGATACTAATTTCGCACAAAAAGTAAAATTGCTTAATTTATAATCAACACTTAAGCATTTTTTAACAATTATTAAATAAAAAATTTAATAATAAGTCAATGTGTATTTTTTTATATTTCCCTTACAGCTCCATTACATCCAATATGTAATAAGGGTTGGAGAGGTTAAAAGAACAAAGTTGAGGGTAAATTTAGTCAGATTTTACATGTATAAGAATCGTCCGATTTATTTACAAGCAATAGATTCAGGACAAAACCTGCAAATGATTTAAAAGATTATAGAATTTGCACTAGCAAATATAAGTTTTGAAAGGGAGCATTGCGTAAAATCCCTGTTTGAGGCTATTCGGGCAGACGGCCCTGGGCAATGTAGCCGTAGGAACCGGCAGTCGCCGACATCTCTTGATCCGCGACCCCCTTCGTGGATGAACTGGGCGAGCCCGAAATCCACGACATGCGCCTCGAACCCGGAGTCGAGCAGTATGCTGTTGGGCTTGACTTGCGGTGTATGATCCGCGGGAAGTAGTCGTGGTGGAGTTGGGTATTGATGAATCTATGATCCATCGTCTTTATTCTTTTATTTTGCCTAAAATCCTAGTAAAATATATATAAATACTCACTAATTTTCACTAATTAGCATTCTAATCACATTTATAATATTATATATTTAACACTTTATTTTATCCAAAATAAAATAATAAAAGAGAAAAATGAAAATAAAAGAAAAAGAAAGATGTATATAAAATATACAGACTGTTCCTAACCTCGAGACCGGCTCAATATCGACTTAGTCAACAAAATAAATAAGTAGAAGGAGATAAGGATCTTAATTTATAAAAGGGATATTTACACCCATAACCCTGAGTAATTTGGTAATTACCCCAAAAACCCTCGATAATTCACAATTACACAAGTAACGTCGAATAATCCTTGACTCTTACATGACATGACCTTGTGTTATATTCCGTTTGAGATGACCGTTACATTTGATAGCTTCCGTTAGAAAATGACAAAATTACCCATAATGGTTAGTCGTATTTAGAAATCATGCCATCTCGTTAGAACATGCCCGACGTAGCCTCCACCCCTCGCTTTGTGCGTGACCCCGCTACACCCTCCCCCCTCCCGGCGTGCCAGCTGCAGCTTCCCTGTCCGCGCGCGCAAGCCTGATGCGGAGCACCTCCAACCAAGCCCAGAAGCTCCAACACCACCCCCCTGCGCGGAAGCTCCCGCCGCTCCTCATCCCCCGCGTCCAGAAGCTCCAACGCCCCCCTCCCCCCACCCCCGAGGCATCTGGCGATCTCCCTCTTGTGCTCACGGGCCTTCTTGGAGGACTCGCGGTTAGGGTCGAGATAGCGGAGGCCCACGTAGAGGACGAGGCAGCTGAGGGCGGCGCTCGTCGCGTACAGGATGAGCTCCTGCACGAGGCTCGTCGGTGACGACGACCGCCTCCCCATCGTCGCCTTCTTCTTCTCCTCCTCCTTGCGCTCCACGACTGGAGGCTTCGACAAGGGAAACCAAACCGGCAAGCAACCCCCCTTTCCACGCAGCAGGGGGTTCCTCTCCTCCTCCTCTCCCCGAAGCGAGGTGTGCTCCTCAGGTTCTCTCTCCCGTCCGCGGGGTGGCTTCGCCTCCTGAGGTGGTTCGCCTCCCGCGTGAGGAAGTTCCAGCGCCCTCCTCCCCTGTGTCCGGAAGCTCCAGAAGCTCCCGCTGCTCCCCGACGGTTGCCCGCATGCCCTCCTCCCCCACCCCACCCCCCCCCCCCCCCCCCGCCCGCGTCGCTCGCCCGCATGCCTCGCGTTTGCCACCATCTCCCCTGCTTCCCCCCTCCCCCCCGCACAAGCTCCCTCCGGTCGCCCCACGCCGGTCGCCCGCAAAAGCCCCCCCCCTGCCGCTAGAAGCATCCCCCCTCCCTCCCCGACGGTCGCCCGCATGCCCCCCACCACCGCGCGGTCGCCCGCACAAGCTCCAGC
The DNA here is from genome assembly GCA_037367405.1 of Ottelia alismoides. Lineage (NCBI taxonomy): Eukaryota > Viridiplantae > Streptophyta > Magnoliopsida > Alismatales > Hydrocharitaceae > Ottelia > Ottelia alismoides. The sequence goes on along the minus strand of JAZKJV010001193.1, from coordinate 687,596 downwards.
TGCATGCTCCCCCTCCGCCTTCGCCCCCCTCTTCCGTAAGCTCTGCTGCACCCCAACCCCACCCACCCCGCATGGCCCGCTCCAGCTTCACACAGATCCCACACGACACCTCGCTCCCTCAAGCTCCTGCTGCACCCACCGCTGCTCGGCCACATGCAAGCTCCAGCACTCCCCTGCGCCTCCGTCCTCTGCTACCTCCCATGCGAGCTCCAGGCAACCCCGCGCCTCCTGCCCCCAGCGAGCTCCAACTCTGCATCCTCTCTTTTTTATTGATCTCAACCGTTGGATCATAGATGGGTTAGATTAACTCAACCATCTGGTTGGGTTAATGAACTAAATTAACGGAGGGTTATGGATGTAAAACAGAACAGTTATTCAGGGTTCTCGATGTAATTCGTGATTATCGAGGGTTTCTAGGATAATTATGAAACTACTCAGGGTTATGGGTGTAAATATCCCTTTATAAAATTATCAGAAAACCTAGATCACAAAACTATATTTATAAATTTTCCATCTTGTAAGTATTCCACCTAATTTATTTACCACCAAGAAAATTTCAAATCAAAATATTTTCTTCACGAAAATTGTTTATAAAAATGTAAATTATTTTATAAAAAATATCAAAAAGATTATTTCATGTAAAAATAAAATATTACAATGAACCAAAATGGTCGTAAAACCCGATTTCCAAAGTTCATAGCTATTTATAAAAAACTCCAAATTAACCAAACTCCATTTTAAACTTCGTTTTATAACTAATATTATTTACTAAAAATTAAAAATATTATAATAAAACGGGTGAGTTTTGACTTTCGGGCTCGTTGTCTATAAGTACTCTATGTAGAAATTTTTTAATTAATTATTCCTAACTCCCTTAAACTTAACTCTTTTTCCAATGTGTTTCTAAAAATATTTAGAAAAATATAAAAATATAACTTAAGTCAAAATACCATAAATCTCAAAGTTACGAAGCCATGATCTTAATTTTCATAACCTCATAACTCAGTCATATGGACTCTGAATTGGGCAAACTCACTTTTAAAGTTCGTTTTATAGAATTATCTATCAAATGATATTAATTTTACTAAAATTGGAGTTAACATGCAAAATATTAGTTTTAAGACCCTATTAGTATAAATTGTACAATGTATCTTTTTTTTTTTTGAAACCAAAGCATTTCGGGGGAGACACGGCGTGGTGTTTGTATCTTAGTTTTTATCTTATTTAACATTCATTACATTTATATATTTTAATAATATATTTTTATTTATTAATTGTCAAAATAAATTAAATATCATTTAATTATTTATTAATTAACTTAATTATTTACTTAATTACTCATTTAATTAATAAGTTATTATTCATTTAAATAATATATATTTATTCATTAATTATTGTATTTATTAAACTTATCTATTACTTAATTACATTAATTACTCATTTAATTAATTAACTAATTTTATCTCTCTCTCTTCATTTCCCTTCTTTCTGCTCCCCATTCTTCCTTCTCGTGCGTGCCTCGCGTACGCAACCATGTTCCTTCCCCTTTCCTCTTCTTCCTCGCAGGCACCCACCGTCTCCGCCGCAACTTGTTCCTGATTGAAAACTAACATGGGAACTTAAGTTGCCTTGTTGCATCTTTATTTTTTTATGGTTGATGTGCATGGGTCGTATCATGATAAGACACAATTGGTCTATGTTTGTGGTGGGAGGAGTTGATAGTTGTTCGCTTTGGCTTGGCGATAGTACAATTGTGACAAGATAAATTAGATAAATAATATCTAAATAATTTACACTTTCCTTCTCCCTAAATAATTTAGCTAGATGAATTTTCTGACTTCACCGGACAACCCGCAGTGGTCGCCGGCGTATGGGTCCCAGTTGTTGGCCTCTGGGTCCGGTCATGGCGAACCTGGGATTGACGAGGACAACGAGGTCGAGGTTGCCATCGTCGTGGCCATGCACAAACAGAAGCAACGATACTAGAGCTCGGGAGAGTGGCATTGCCATTGGAGCCGTGGAATGTGGTGGAGGAGAGTGGGTGGGAGGATTAAAGAACGGTGGGAGATGGTGGTGGGAATAAGATTCGGGAAGGTGGTGTTGGGAATCGATGGAAAGCGAGCAGGACTGGCATTATGGATAGGACTATTTCGTGCGGGCATTAGAGGAAGGGGGGTCACAGTTACGTGACGGACGTAGATGGTGGGGAGTTGAAATTGGGAGCGGACTCGTCAGGTGTCAGAGGGGGGAGTTGGGGTTTGGATTAGTTTTGATGGTACGGCACGGGAGGAGCCTGACGGCGAAACCTGAAGCGGTTTGCTCACCCGCAGGATTACGTTGGTGTCGCGTTGCTTCGCTACGCGCGGGGTTTTGGTGGGACTTCGGTCCGTGGGGGTGGAGTGTTTGATGTGGATTTCGAAGTGGATCGAGCCCCATTCCGCGGTTCGTATTGGCAGCGCCGTTTTGGGCGCGCCTTCCCAGTGCAGGGGCGATATTTTGGGGTGTATATTCCCCTCCCCCTTATAGTCACAATCTCGTCATGTCTCTCCCTCCCCCACCCCCTCCTCCCGACTCATCGTCAAACCCTAATCCAAACCCTAGCCGTCATGTCTCTCGCCCACCCACGCCACAACACCGCCCTCAAAACCCAAACCCAAACGCAAATCCAAACACCACCACCCATAACCTGTATCCCAACGTAAACACCAGCATTAAATTCGGTCAACGGAATCATCAACAACAGCATCAGTGGCCTACAAGTCAACACCCTATTCAACAAGAAGCGCAAGGTAACGCGTCACGCGGGGAATGGTGGAACGTCATCGACACAAGCTTTCCCTTCTGTGAAGCACGCGAGCAATCCTCCAGACAAGGCTGCCCGGAATGGTGATGGCTCTTCTATTTTCGCCAATAGACCTACTTCCCGGCCTTGGAATGAAGTTTGCGGGAGCAGGCCTTCTCTCGCGACCTCCAGAAAGATGCATTTCGATTCTCCGTCGCTGGTTGATGGAGAGGAAGTCGCTTACATCTCTGTCACCGAGGCGGCTTCTCTGGAGAAAACTTGGGTAAACACAATCGTCTTCTACGTTCTTGGGAAAAGACCTTATCAGAAGCTTCTCGAAGCCTTCGTGGCGCGGGTATGGAAACCCATTGGGGGTATAGGTTGTTCCCGCGGTCGAATGGCTTCTTCTACCTCCAACTAAGCACTACGGAAGAATGTCAGCGAATCCTTGATGGCGGGCCTTGGCTGTTCCAGGGGCGGTTCATGGTTGTGCGCCGTTGGGATGCATCCATGTGCATGGAGCGTGATCTCCTCTCTGAGATCCCTCTCTGGGTTAGATTCCATGGGCTGAGCCTTTGCCACTCTTCTCCTCTCGTCCTCAACAAGCTCGCAAGCCTTCTCGGGACACCTCTCTTTATGGACGCGGCTACTTCTAGGGGCTTAAGCGAGGGATTGCTAGATGTTGTATCTCTATCCACGCCTCAAAGACCATTCCGCCGGCGGTTCCTCTGGTATTCCACTCCGGCTCTCGCCAAATGGTTCGAGTCGAATTGGAATGGCGGCCTCCAAAATGTCAATCTTGCATCTCCTACGATCAATCTACTGCCTCCTGCCCTTTCGCCTCTACGCCGTTGGAGGATGGTTCTGGAGGCAGCATGAACAGGGGCCTAAGTGGAGATCAAGCTGCTGAAGGACTAAACTCCCATGGGTTGTCTCACCTGGAAGGTGTTTCGGTGGAAGTCCAGGAGCTTGCAAACAATGCCGATACAGCCAATAAGCAAATTAATGAGGACGCAACTCACCCAATCCCTATTTTTAATTCCCTCAGCCAAACAACCGCTGACATAGATGATGGCATCCCATCCTCTTCCAGAAATAAAGACCAGCAAACGGGCAAGGGCCACAAGAGGAACCAGGGTCGCCCTTTTTCTGCATTTCCTTACGGAACAAGGGCCTTGTTGCATCGGCCTGCAGCATCGCACAAGAAACAAATATCGTCGGGGAAGATCCCCACCCGACTACAACAAGGCGAGTCATCTATTGACCTCAATGCCCCCTCCCATGAATGCCCAGTTATGGGTGATATGCCAACCTGCCAAGCGCAAGATACTCAATGTGGGACAGTCCTGGTGGTTCCAAATCCAGATTGGCACACCTCCACGCGCAGAAAGAAGAAAGCCACGCCCGGGGGTGCAACCTCCGGCCAACCAGCTACTGGCCATAGTGGCTAAAACACCCCACCTATTCATCTCTAATGTCAGTAGTCGTCTGCAATGTGAGGGGCATCAACCGGCCCCAAAAGTTAAGAAACCTCATCCGCCATTTAATAGCACAAGGTGCTGAGATAATTGGGCTTGTCGAGACAAAAATCAGGCCGACAAACCGCGATAAATTCGCGTCTAGAATTCCAAAGGGGTGGGCACTCTTACATAACGATACGGCATTGGGCCGTATCTACATCCTATGGAAAGATAGTTGCTGGAATTGTTACCCAATGTTGGATAACCCACAAGCGCTAACTCTCTCATGTTCAAACAGGGGGGGGCCTGAAGACGGTAATAACAGTTGTTTATGGGGCAAACGCCTCGCCCCTCCGAAAGGAGCTTTGGGATCATCTTCGTGATGCGCGCAACTCGATGGAAGTCCCATGGCTTGTTATTGGGGACTTCAACGCCGTGAGATTTGATAGCGAAAAAATCGGGGGCCGGAGCCCAACCGCTGCTTCAAAGGATGACTTTAATGATTGTATTGACGCTTGTGCACTCATGGAGCTTGAATCGATTGGGAACCCCTGGACTTGGAATAACTCCTCTATTGGCCCTTCTAGAATTGCCTCCCGTTTGGACCGGGCACTTGTTAATGATATATGGATTAGGACCTTTCCCGCCGCCAAGCTACGTTACTCGCCCCTTTGCTGGAGTGACCATCTCTTGATGACTGTCGCCCTTGCGCATTGGGTATCGAAACCCAGGCCTTTTCGGTATTTCGCTTATTGGGCTGCTCGGGATGGCTATCATGATGTTGTCTCTAAGGCATGGTCAGTGGAGGCCCAAGGAAACCCGGTGTACAGGGTAGCGCACAAGCTCAGGGATGTCAAATGTGCGCTTAGGGAGTGGGCAAAGAAGGGTGCTAATGTCATAGACAAGGCTAGGCGTTCGGAGGACGCGCTGAAGGCTGTCAATGATGCGCTGGCTGTCGATCCCCTTGATCCGTTCTTGGCCCAGCTTGAATGCAACATAAAGGAGCACAACGCAGGTCTAGAGGCTGATCTGGAGTCAGCCTGGAAACAAAAAAGTCACGTCGATTGGCTAAGGTTGGGCGATCGTAACACTTCCTTCTTTCACCTCTCCGCCAAAGCGAGGATTGCGTGCAACTCCATTCCTTTCCTCATGGATAGTGAGGGTTGCTGCATTGATGAACCGGAGAAGGTTGCGAGAAAGGGTGTGGAATTCTACAGCGGCCTTCTGGGCTGACCAGGGAACGCCCTGATTTGCTCCCCCCTTTGGCGCCAAAAAGGGTCCTTTCCCCTGAGGGCAGGGATTGGCTTGAACGCCCATTTCTTGAGGATGAAATTCTCATGGCCGTAAGATCTATTCATCCCTCTAAGGCCTCTGGGCCAAATGGTTTTAATGGGGGTTTTTTCAGAAGGCACTGGACTCTTGTAAAGCATGACATCTGTGATGCTATCAACTTCCTATTCAACACGGGAAGCTCGATCAAAGATGTCAACCAAACTTTCATCACTCGGGTTCCTAAAGTCCCCTCTCCGACATCTTTATCGGACTTCAGACCAATTTCGTGTTGCAACGTTTTCTACAAGATATTCGCAAAACTTCTCTCATCACGTCTTGCGGCCATACTGCCACAGTTGGTCTCCTTGAACCAAACTGCCTTTATTAAAGGGAGGACCATGGGTGATAATATTCGGCTTGCTCAGGAGGTCATGTTGGGTTTCGACAGGAAATCCTCCTCTAACAGGGCGTGCCTAAAGATTGACTTAACAAAGGCGTTCGATATGATCGAGCATGATTTCATCATTCATTGCTTGGAAAAACTTGGGTGTGGCCCCAGATGGAATGCTTGGATCCAAAGTTGCATCTCAACGACTTCCTTCTCCGTAATGGTCAATGGTTCGCCTAACGGTTTTTTCTGTGGCACGAGGGGACTGCGCCAAGGCGACCCCCTAAGTCCCCTACTCTTTGTGATCGGCATGGAAGCTCTCTCTTGCATTGTGGATTATTCAGTTGTCTGCGGGGACCTAAAGCCTCTAGGATACGGTCGTCTACGCGCCCTTGTCATCTCATATACGCAGATGACCTGCTCTTCTTCTGTAAAGCGTCATCCAAGTCCGTGATAGCGGTCAAGGAAATCCTAGATGTCTTCCAGGCTATGTTCGGTCTCGCTATGAATGCGAGGAAAAGCAAATTTTTCAGGCCAACATCGTCGTCTACTGACTTTGCAACTTGCCTACGCATCGGCATGCTTTGTCACTCTCTCCCAACCACCTATTTGGGGTTGCCTCTCGCCTCCTCCTACGGAAGGGGCTCCTCCGTGCGATCTCTCGTTGACAGGATTAGGGCCTTGCTCTGTGGCTGGAAGGCCAAGGCCCTATCCTTGGTCGGCCGACTGCAACTGTTGACTTCTGTGGTTGCAGGCATCATCCACTTCTGGGCGGATGGCACTGTGATCCCGCTTTCATCCGCGCGGGAAATCGACAAGCTTTGCGCCTCCTTTCTTTGGAATACCAAGTTTAGCCGGGTTGCTTGGGATACTGTCTGTCTACCTAAAGTGGAGGGAGGAATGGGAGTGCGGTCTACTTCAACTATTCAAGATGCTATGGCCCTCTCATGGGCCTGGAAGTCTCTCAATCCCAACTCCTCCCTTTGGGCTGCCTATATCAATGCCAAGTATATGCACTCTTCCACGATTTTTGAGGTTCAGCTTACCTCTTCGGCTTCTCCGCTATGGCGACGTATCCTTGCTTCTCGCCAATCACTCAATGTCGCGGTAGGGGGTTCTCATCCTTCCTATTTTTGGCTGCCTGCTGGATCCAGCTTCTCTTTCGCTGCTGCTGTGGATCGTGTGCGGCCTAGGCATGCACCTGTGCCTTGGGCTGCAGTTATCTGGGCCAAGGGCGTCGCTCCTAAGCACTGTTGCACTCTCTACAGGGCTGTGTTGGGCCGGCTGCCTACCACTGACCGCCGGAATAGGCATGGTGTCCCCCTCCCTACCTCCTGCTATCTTTGCAATGGCCACCTTGAATCCCACCAGCATTTATTTCTCAATTGCCCCTTCTCTGATTTTAATTTGGAACAAGATATGCTGCAGCCTGGGTTCGTTGTCCCCTTCCCCATGCACCCTTATGCAAGCAATAATTTGGATTATGTCGCTCACCAATGAGGACTCTAGACGCCGGTTTGCAGTTGGCCTTGCGGCTACCATCTGGGCAATCTGGAAGGAAAGAAATGCGAGATGGATGGGCTCATGCTACTCCTCCCCTGAATCAATCGCCACCAATATCCTCTTGGATACAAGAATACTTTTAAACTAAGCATGGCCCATGGATTTTGTCTCTCCTGGGGCTGTGATCTCTTTTTTATTCTGGTTTTATTTTCTACTTTCTGTAACTTTGGTGGCTGACCAAATTTTTGTAATCTTTGGTCAACAACTTATACCTGTAACTTTTTGGTTCCTATAGCAATACATTTGAAAAACCTTCCAAAAACGGGGGGATATTTTGTATTATTCCCACTCTGATAGTGACGTGAAGAGTCCAGGACTCAAGAGTCCTCCCTTTATCTAAGGTTTTGGAAATCGACCGATACCGAATCGAAAATCTGATGAAATGATCGGATCGGGTCGAATCATGTTAATTAAATCGGTTCAATCAGATGATAATGTCATCATTATTTAAAATTAGATTAAATTAGATTGGTGAAAAAAATAGTTGAACCGACTAATCAAACCGAAATAAAATAATATATAGATAAAATATACACTTAATATATTTGAAATATATATAAAATACATAATTAATGTATATATTTTATACTATACATAAATTATTTTTCTTATACACCATCAAATATCATACATATCATATATATACATATTATTTTGATTAAATGCTCTATAACATGATGATAGTTTAATTATATTTAAAACTCAATACATGCAAAAAGTTGTGTTAATGTAGTTGATTGCAAGTGTGAAATAGGTAACCAAAGGTCATGGGTTGAACTCTCACTATCAACAAAATTTTTAAATAATATAAAAATTAAATGTGGTTCAACTTCGGATGAACCTGGTTAAACCGGGTCAAAAAATAGGTTGAAACGGACGGATTAATTAAAATTTGAATAATCGAACCGAACCGGTAGAAATCGGTTAATCGGCCCGGTTCACCAGTCTGACCAGTTGAACCGGCCGGTCCGATCTGATTTAAAAACCCTGCCCTTCTCCCAACCAGCTTCTCTTTGGTATTGAGACAATGAAAAATAAATTTCAAAAAGGATTTTATTAAATCACGTTTGGATGTCATAAAGTTTAAAATAAAGTATTTCAGAGTTAGTGGTCGGATTATTATTATTACATCATTCGTGATTTCTTTACTACATTATTTATCTCTTCTTTATCCCCAAACAAATTTAAAAAAACGAGAGATTAACGCCATGGCGACATTATATATTTTATGGAAAATAATAAAGCTAACATGATTGTATTTTTTTTTATAAACAGTGCTTAGTGGTTTATAAGCTTTTATCTAACCAATCCTGAATCCCAATCTATTTAAATGTA